>JAHLGO010021107.1:5386837-5429384 GCA_020615895.1 Ceriops decandra
AGTTATTGGATAAGGGGTTCACTCGAGACAATACGAGTCTGTGCTGTACTAGCTTTACTGACACCTAAGAAAGATGAGAGCTGGACAATGTGTATTGATAGTAAGGCCATCAATAAGATCACCATCGGATACAAATTCCTTATACCACGATTGGATGACATGTTAGACAGATTGAGCAGGGTTAAGTCATTTTCCAAAATTGATTTAAGGAGTGTCTACCATTAAATTAGAATCCGGCCTGGGGATAAGTAGAAGATAGCATTCAAAACCAAAGAGAGGTTGTATGAGTGGTTGGTAATGCCATTTGGCCTCAGTAATGTGCTCAGTACTTTCATACGTGTGATGAATTAGGTATTAAAACCCTTTAATGGTCACTTTATAGTAGTGTATTTTAATGATATACTGGTATTTAGTAAGTTGAAAGAGGAGCATATCGAACACTTGAGGTATGTCTTGGCTATGTTGAGGGAAAATAAATTATTTGCTAATTTGAAAAAGTATATCTTCATGTCAAGACGATTGTTATTTCTGGGGTTTATGGTTAACAGTAAGAGTATCATGGTGAATGATGAAAAGGCGAGGGCAATCTTTGTGAATTTAAAGGAAAGGTTATGTAAGGCTCCAATATTGGCACTACCTGATTTTGATAAGTTATTTGAAGTTGACTATAATGCTAATAAGGTATGAGATTGGTGAAGTGTTATCATAGGTGAAGAGGCCAATAGCATTTTATAGTGAGAAGTTGTGCCAGGCTAGGAGGAATTGGTCGACTTATGATAAGGAGTTCTAGGTTGTTGTGAGAGCTCTGAGAGTATGGGAATACTATTTGGTAGGAAAGGAATTCATTCTATACTCAAACTGTGTAACATTAAAACATCTAAGTGGTCAGACAAGGAAAAATGAGGATATTAAAGTTCCTAACTTCTCCCTAAGATTTACTAATTTGTGATACTGGGAGGAGGGGGTGAATCAGTATCACCACAATTTGTAATTCGCAGGTAAGTGAATAACTTTAGCCTCTTCTTAAAAGTGAACTTTTTCTTAAACTCAACTAAGGTAGATCTATTACTACCTACTAATCACAATAGTCCCCAAAGTCACCTTTCAGACACCTTACCTAATAGACAATTTAGATGTTCTTATTTAGGTCTTTGTTAGGTTATGGGTTGGCTAATACTTTAACTGCATTCACAACTTAATTCAAAATGCAAAACTTAAAGTAAATTAAGGACACATGAGATTTACGTGGTTCCGTCAATGTGACGTACATCCATAGTGGTAGGGATTTTCCTTTACTAAGACTATCCACTATACTTGAGAATTCTAATTACAATGGATGTCTTTATTTTCTGCTCTTTTCAATATTGCAATTACTTAGCAAGTACAATACAAAGAGTGTCACTTACTGTATCTACCCTTCTTCTAACTTGTCTTACTTATGTTGAATTGAAAGGTTGCTCCACTGCCACTTAGAAGTTCATCGCAACACTTTCTAACCTCTCTTGAAGAAATCTAGAAATACGTTGAGTTCTTTCAATGCTTCACTGAATTTCTTCTCTACGTTGTTTTACATAGCTCCTTCTTTCACCGTCTGACGATCTCACCCATCTCTTTGTCTTACGTTTCTGGTCTCACGTTGACGCCCGTTCTAATCTCACGTCGTCCTCTCTTCGTTCTGCCATCTAGCTCCTTTTTCCTTTGTCGTCCACTCCTAATTTTGCCGTTCACCTCTTTGCTGTCCACCCCAATTTTGGCCGTATAGGGTTTTTCTCTCCTTCCCCTGTTCTGCCATTCAATTGTTCCTTCTCTCATTTGGCCATCTTCCTTGTTTTTCCATATCGTTCTGTCGTCCCCCTTTTTTTTGTCTCTCGACCTTTGTCCAAATCTGATTTTTGACCGTTCTAGTTTTCTCTATTTTTTTGTCGACAGTTTCTCTTTCTTCGTCCACCCTTATTTTATCGACTCTGTTTATTTTTCTGTCAATCGTCCACTCTATTTTGTTGTCGATCCATTTCTCTGTTTTGCTGTCAACCCATTTCTCTCTCTTGCCGTGTTGTGCTTTCTTTCTCACCGTCCAGCTATGTCGACCCGTTTCTCATTGTCTAGTCGTGATGTCTATTTCTCTCTTTCTTGTTGTCCATCCGGATTTCTCTCTCTTACCTCCGGATTTCTCTCTTTTTTAGGTGGTATTTGACGGTTCCTCTTTCTAGGTTTTGGCCTACTCCACTCTTCCAACGTTTTGTGGTTTCTATTTGCACTAGGTTTTGGCCGGCTACTCTATTTGCTTGCATGATTTCTCTTTTCTTTTGCAAGTGGTGTTCTTCTATGTAGGGTTTGGTGTTTTGCTGAGTATTCAATTGTGTTGGCCTTACCTTAATTTTGTCTTCTAAGGTCTTTATATACGCTCTTCCATAAAACCTTAATAGGGCTTACTTATAACGAATTTACTGTCTTGCCCTTCTATGTGGCTTTTACGTTTTTATCCCTTTATGTAGCTTTTACCTTCTTGCCCTTCCATGTGGTTTTACTTTCTTGTACACTTAAATCTAGTTGATAACAATTACAACTCATACAAGGTTGTGGGAACAACAGATATACATGCTAGATGGATTCAATTCTTACAGAGGTTTCTTTTCAGGTTAATGTATAAATCTGGTGTGCAAAACAAAGTGGCTGATGCTTTAAGTAGAAGGGTTGATTTGCTATTCACCTTAAGTGTTGAGGTTGTGGGCTTTGAAAGAATAAAAGAGTTGTATAAAGATGATGGTGATTTCAAGGAGATTTAGAGGAAGTGTACTATTAAAGAACTTTGTGATGATTATCATATTTATGAGGGTTATTTAATGAAAGGAAATCAATTTTTCATTCCTGAGTCCTCCTTAAGGGAGAAGTTGATTAGAGACCTTTATGGGGGAGTTTAGGAGGACATTTAGGTCGAGATAAGACCTTAGCCGCTGTGACAGAGAGGTAGTTTTGGCCTTGACTGAGAAGGGATATTGGTAGGATTGTAAAGAGATGCTACATCTTTCAAGCTTCCAAAGGGCAATCTCAAAATCTTAGGCTATACACTCTATTACCAGTACCTAAAAACATGTGAGAAGACTTCTCGATGAATTTTGTCTTGGGTTTACTTTGTACCCAACAAGGTGCTGACTCTGTGTTTGTTGTTGTTAACAGGTTTTCTAAGGTGACTCATTTTATTCCATGTAGAAAAACTACAGATACACAATCCATTGCTAGGTTGTTTTTCAAAGAAGTGATTCACTTACATGGTGTTCCCAAATCCATTACTTCTGATAGGGATAACAAGTTTCTTAATCACTTTTGGAAGATGTTGTGTTTCCTATTTGATTCTTCATTAAACTTTAGTAGCACAGCTCATTCACAGACTAATGGGCAAACTAAAATGACCAACAGAACACTAGAAATCTGATCAAGAGCATCTGTGGTGAAAAGCCAAGACAGTGGGATCAGACATTGGCTCAAGTTAAATTTGCTTATAATAGTTCTGTTCATAGAACTATTGGGAGATCACCCTTTTCAATGGTCCACACCAAAACGCCATAGCTTGCCTTGGATTTGTTGAAGTTACCCAAGGGGGTAGAGGTTAGTATAGTAGCTAAGAACATAACAGAGCAGTGCCAAGCCATCACTAAAGAGGTAAAAAGGAAAATTGAGAGAGTGAATGCGAAATACAAGGAGGCTACTGATAGACACAGGAAGGAGAAACTATTTGAGGTTAGTGATCAGGTGATGGTGTACCTAAGGAAGGAGCACTTTCCTGTGGGTAAGTATAGCAAATTATAGCCAAAGAAGTATTGTCCTTATGAAGTTGTGCATAAAATCAACGATAATGCTTATATTGTCAAGTTTCTTGATGATATAAACATTTCCAAAACATTCAATGTAACTGATTTATCTCTTTTCCATTTAGATGATACACTTTTATATACTAAAGAGAACTTGGGGTTGAGTTCTTCTTTGGTGGGAGAGAATGATGTGGACTAGATAGTCGATGAGTACATGGACAAGCGAAAAAAGGATAAGAAGCTACGATGGGTTTCAAAGACAGGTCCAAGCCGATGAGCTTCTTCGTAATTTTAGTTAAATTTTATGAACTATATATATATTTTAGGGTTTTTTTTTGGTAAGAAACGCAAAACATCTTACACTTTAACCTACTTGAGAGAATTTTTCTCTTAAAACTACTTATGCCTTTTGTTCTTTAGAATTCAATCATTATTATTGATTTCTTGTTGTTAATTACATTTTCTCACTGCGTCATTGTTATTAATCAAATTACCCAAAACGATAAATAAATAAATAACTTAGATCATGGAAGCATTGTAATAAGCGTAATTATATTCAATAAAATTTTGTTATTACTAGATAGAAAGAAAACTGAGCTCTTATTTATAAATTTTAAGCATCATGCTTCTTCGAGACCTGTTAATAATAATGTTTATAGACATGTAAATAGATGTATTTAGGAGTCATATTTCTTTATTGTTCAATATAATTTACACATTTAATACATTTATTAAATTATTTATGTTTTATTATATAAATTAATGTTTGATAAAATATACTTAAATATCATAATGAGTATAATATATCTTATATTTTCTCACTTGATATATATAATGTTACTTTTATGATTTAATAAAAAGAAAATAATGTGTACAAAATATTATCCTTAAACCTTTTATATATTGGCTATAACATTATATAATTATTAATTTTAAATATTAATACATGTCATCGTAACTTACCATTGTCAATTATCACTTTGGATTTAAAGGCATGATCAAGGATATTAAAGATAGGGACGTATGATTAGTGTAGTCATTACCAATCAAACCCTTCTAATACTTAGAATTGCTATAAGAGATATTCTTTAGGAAGTTAATCCTTATTACCAATTTATACTTTTTATTTGAACT
The DNA here is from genome assembly GCA_020615895.1 of Ceriops decandra. Taxonomy (NCBI): domain Eukaryota; kingdom Viridiplantae; phylum Streptophyta; class Magnoliopsida; order Malpighiales; family Rhizophoraceae; genus Ceriops; species Ceriops decandra. The sequence continues at coordinate 5,391,781 of JAHLGO010021107.1, forward strand.
ATAGAGGTTTTCGTTAAGGGAGTTTTTCTTTGTTTTTACAAATTTTCTATAAATGCCTTTTTTTTTGTTGCAAAGTTTGCAAATGATATATAGTTTCTTCAAGCTAAAGTTGGATAAATGATTTGTCCTTTTGCATTAATTATATAATGAGTACTGCCTTTTACCAATGAGTTTTAATGTCAATTTCTTTATCAAGTTGCTTACCACCATTACTTATGAGTTTAAAGAGCATAAATCAATTCTCTTAGAGAGATGGTATTTAGATCCCTAAACCCTTTTAGAAAGGCTATCTTAGCTTTAAATCCCTTTAAAATGATTATGAAACCTTTTTAATTATATTTCTTTATGAAAAATCATTAATAACTCTAATTTGGTTGACAACTTTTAATAATCTATAATTGTAATCCTTTAGAGTCTTTATCTCTTTCATCTTCAAGAGTTCAAAATTTCTACCTAAGGTTAAGTAGTTGCATGGTCTTTATTTTGCAGGTACCTCCATACTCCTTCAACCTATTCACACTTATTTTGTTGTTTCATAAGCCATTATCCTATTACAAATAAATTTTGTGACAATTTTGTAAATGCAAGTTAATGACTTGTACTACTTAAAGACTTACTTATTGTAATACTTCAATTAAGTCATGGTTAAGTTTAGTAGTAAAAGAACAAGTTTAAATCCCTTTTTAATGGCCTCCTAAAGATTTAAAGCCCGAAGGCATGCCTTTATCATAACTGTTAATTCTAAGTAATTTTTACCAATGAATTTGGGAGATGGAAATGGGAAAAAATTTACTAAAGCCATTTAAGACCTATAAGACTCAACTTTCTGGTGTTTACTCTCTTTCTCTCATTTTTGTTCTCTCTGATATTTAAAGCATAAGTAACATAAGGACCTTTAGCCTTTTATACCATTTATGTTAGTTTTAAAGACATAAAGTTACTAGATTCCTTTAATTAGTTTTTAACTCAACAACATAAACATGTAAACTAAACGAGAAATAGCTTTAAGAACAAGAAGTAGCTTAGCTTTTGTATATATATATATATATAAAAGAAATGATCAATTTTTTCCAAAAATCAAGATCTATAATCCAACTTATGATTGTGTTTATATTAAAGTTATTATATTTACTTACCATATATACATAATAATATATTGACTAATTATATTTATAACTTCCTTTCATTACATCTTTACTTTAATATATATAGGAAGTATATTCAAATCAAATTATGCAAATGTTAAATTTTACAACTTTTAGAACTTTGAATTTTAAATAGAAATTGAAGTTAAAATTGAGAAGTACAATCATTGTAAGTTTGAACTTATACATAATGATTATTTAACTTGGTCAATAAGCTACATCTAATTCAAAAAGAGGTAGAAACCATAATAAATTAAGACCATTAACAATAACTCTTTCCTTTTCTCATAATTGACATAACTATTGAATTTTAAAAAAAGCTTGATAAAAAACATTTAACTTAGTTAGAGCAACAAAATGGTTCCATTACAATGATTTTCACATTTATCCTTACATGATGCTTTTTAATATCCATGATGCCACCATTTTATCTATCATGATACTTAAGTTTCCCTATGATTACCCACTCATTTTAACTACTATTTACAATATTCTCTCTTATTAAGGGTTTTATTTATATATGACATCCTCTTAGATCTAGGTACATCCTTAAACCCTCTTCATCACACTTTGACTCATTAACTACATGAATTCACTTAAATGAAAAAGATGAAAAACTTAGGCATTTAGCAAAAGTTTTCTTCCTTCTTAATTTGTTCTTAAATAGTTATGATATGCATAAGTAATTGCAAATTCTCATATTTTCTTAATGTTCCACATAATATAGGTCATATTACAATGGTTAAAGAAGTTATTCCTTAAATTGTAAATGTTTAAGTTGCTTTAGTTGTAGCTCTTACATAATGGTTTAGTATTTAAATTGCAACCAAAGTCACTCTTTATACACTCTTTAATACCTTAAGGTTTATATAATAATTTTTTTTTGGTGCTTTTTATTAGAAGTGTAGTTCATGAGGATATAATTAAAAATCCAATAATACTAAAAGGGTGTTACAATTAATGGTGACCACCTTAATAAACATAAATAAAAACATTAATTATAGTTAAATATAATATAAACACATACACAAAGTAATCTTTGTTAAGTTTTTGCATTTATACATTACTTATTTTTGTAGTATTTACATTTAAATTGTAAAACTTTTTACAGCATTCTTTTTATTGAAAAGAGGTTTTGAAAAGCAAATCTTAAAAACTCCTTGTAACTAAAGGGATTAAATCAATATTTTAAAAAACTATTACTAAATATTAAATTAATAAGGTTAAATACATTTTAGCCTCATAGTCTATCTTTTTAGTGATTCACTTATCGATGATAATCCACAATAAGGAGCAGGTTATAGCTTAAGCCTTTAGGAATTAATATCATTAATGTTGTTTCAAGATAGGTAATTCAATTGTAACCATTTATAACCAAATGCCCTTTTAACAATTATACAAGCCATTTAAGGCAAAAATTAGAAAGGTTGCACATCTTTTGTAGGAAACTAAGTTCACTCCTATAAAAATGTTTGCACAGATGACTATAGTCATCGTACTTAAGAACAATCCACTTGCATGGTTCTCTTATAATCATTACTCCATCATTACTTCAATAATGTATCATTTGCTACTTTTTGTTAAGGATTTCTTCATTAAGCAACAATTTAAATTAAGATCTAATGATGTCATGTTACTATTAAATGATCATCATCTTCTTATATGCCTATAACCTCTAATTACTTATGTTTTTACTTTGTTTTGCATGTTCCTTATCAATAAGAGTATGACATTTTATACCCTTTCAACATAATGTGAACTAGATAATGATTATAATATGTAAAAAAAAAATTGTTATTTTTTCTATCATGACTAATACCATTTTATATATCTTTATTTTTCATTTTATTAATTTACATGTTTTAATCAAAAGACCAACTTGATCATTAACATGTTTAGTTGGATAATAAGAAAATAGTCCTACATTTAGCCATTTTCCTCTAACATCAATGTGAGGTGGAAAAAAGTACTCTTCTTACTAAGCTCTAAACAATGGTCCTTATATATGCTTTAGAACTAATGATACACATTAATTATCATCCTTTTATCATTATTTTAAATCAAACTATCTAGATTTTAGGAAGATCAAATTTAATTAAAAAAGATTATAGTAAATTACAAAAATATCATAATAAAATATGCTTATAACTTTAGACACAGTTTCCCATTTTTTAATATTTGTACAATTTATTACTAATTTTTAAAATAAAATTAATTTTGACTTTTTTGTTGACTTTACCTTTTGTTCATTAAACTATTAACAAACTTTAGGCCTCCATTAATTGAAGAACCATTTTGATAAGAAATTAATATTTTATTTGATTTTTTTTTCTCTACACAAGGTACTTTATATTTTAATTACAAAAAAATAAAATATTTCTACCTAATATGAAATGCAATTCAATTTATAAAATTTTTTACTATTGATTATCGGGATCTTTGATATAATTGGCACCACCATAATAATCTTTCTATTATAAATTTCTTATTGATAATTTTTTGCTAACTAAGCTATAACCTACACAATATCTTCTCTTAAGTTAGTGCATCAATATCACTCATGTCTAACTTATTAAATGAGTTAGAGAATGCTTTGCTTGTTATTACTTTTATAAGAATATCTACGAGTTTATCCTTTGACCTTACGAAAGGAAGCTATATAACTTTTTCTTTAAACTTATCTTTAATGAAATGTCGATTAATGTCTATATGCTTTGTTCAGCCATGTTAAACTACGTTTTGAGCAATTTTAATAGCAGATTTATTATCACAAAATAGGTTTATAATTGATTTTGACATAAGTCTAATTTCTTTAAGCATCCTTTTAAGTTAGAGTAATTCATAAATGCTTTTTACCATATTTTGACATTCAACTTCTACATTAGACAAAGCAAATATCTCTTACTTTTTACTCCTCTATGTAACCATATTCCCACAAACAAAAGTTAGATAGCTTAATGTGAATTTTTTAACAATAGCACTCTTGACTCAATTTGCATTTATATACCTCTCAACATGTAAATGATTATATTTTTTAAACATTATTCCTTTTCCTAAAAACAACTTTAAGTATATCAGAATTTTAAATACTATATTCATATGATATTCGCTTGAATTATGCATAAGTTGACTCATCACATTAATAGAATATGCATTATTTAGTTTTGTGTGAAATAAATAAACCAACTTTCCCTTAACCTTTGGTACCTTTCTTGTATGTAGGCTTCTAATCCATATTCTCTTTTAACCCATGATTCTATATAATAGGTGTATCTACTAACTTGTTTTCAAGCATCCCCATTTTAGCTAATAATTCAAACACATATTTTCTCTAAGATAGACATATACCTAGTTTGATTGAACAACTTCAATACTAAGAAAGTATTTTAAGCCACCAAGATTTTTATATCAAAATTTGCCACAGGACACTTTGCTAAATCAATAATCTATTTTTTATTATCTCTTGTGATTATCATACCATCCATATAGATAATAAAAATTGTTACCAATCCTTTTTTATACTTTATAATATTATCAATATTGCTTTGTTTGAAACCATAATTATACAATACTAAACTAAATCTTCTAAACCACACTCTTAAGAACTCCTTTAATCCATGTAATGCCTTCTCCTATTTATATATTATCTTATCCTTAGAAGAAGCACTATAACTAGGTCAAATTTCCATGTGCACTTCTTCTACTAAACTCTCGTGTAGAAAGAAATTTTTTTTTTATGTCGAACTAGTGCAGCAACCAATCTAAGTTAGCAATAAGAGATAGCAAGACTCCCATAATGTTCAACTTTGCCAATAAGGAACAAGTCTCTAAGTAGCATATACCATATGTTTGAGTGAATCCTATTGCAATTAATCTTACTTTATATTTTTCAATTAATCTATTTGCCTCAATTGAAAACACCCATATACCCTATTGGTTTCTTCTTTTTAAGTAATATCACCAAATTCTAAGTAGAATTTTTCTACAATACTTCCATCTCATCATAGATTGCTTTTACAATGCTTCTATCCCATCTAGTGAGAATTTTTGGCATGTTACTTCTGTTCTTCTTTCAAATATAAACTTGGATTGGAAAGGAGGGGCGGGAGGGAAGCATTAAGTTCTTTGTGCTCTCAGTGAGCAATTGCATACTTTTTCCTTGTATTTAAATGCTTGCAATATATATAGGAATCTGTGAATCCCGAGAACAGCAGTCCAGTTGGAGTTCATTATGACCAACTGGGCCCATATTATCTCGGCTTATGAGCCTGTTATTTCAAGACCTCGGCTTTTGCAATCCGACTCTCCGTTCCTCCTAACGTTTCGCTCTAGATGCTAACAACATATATTTTGTTAGACAGGCTCAGCAGTTGCCTGCATTGCTTTCTCGAGGAGCCCTGTTGTCCAAAGTCAAAGTCGTCCTGTTTTGGAGTCTTCTCTGTTATTTAGAGTACACCAGGGGCACCCAATACAAATATAGCCGGAGTGAAACAATACTATCATTTCTCTTATTTGAAATTCTTGAAATGTAAGCTCATTAAAGGTACCTCTAACTCTAGTTTGTAAACTAACGCGGTGTTTCACTTTCTGCCAACCAGTTAATCTATCTAATTATGATTTAGAGGTCATCATTTGCGCGTATTTGTAGCCTCAATTTGCGTAAGTTTTTGACGTCCTTGTTTGGACATGCGCTCACTCATATTATGCTCTTTCAAAGTATCAAGAACAGGAAGGCGACAGTAATATATATAAATAGGAAAAATATTACTAATAAACAAATCTATTATTCTTTCTACTGTTAGTAATCCCACTTCAGAGGTTTCCACTTTTCATTTTCTGTCCATCTCCGCCAAGAGATCGACCCAATCATGAACATGCTTGGACAACAAGAAATCCCTTCAGCCTGAGGAGAGGACACCTTGTGTAACGCTAAAGATAAGAAACTGCCCTCCAATTGGCCTCGTTCTTACTCATTTCTTCCCAAAAAAGGTTATCATCCCTTTCTGCCTCTCTTTTTCCTCGTCTTCATTCACTTTATTTCAAAACATAGCTTTAACTTCGTCCCCTTTCACGTGCCCTCCCTTTTGCCCTCATATGTAGAGGGAAAATTCACTCGCCCTGAACTTACATAACTGCTACTAATCAGTACGTGGGCCCCAGAGAAAGTATTGGCCTGAATACTGTGAGTTGCACAAACAACATTTGAAAATGCTCAAAACTGATTCTGCCTGGGGTCACTCTGGCATTGATCATGCTGTCTACCTACCAAAAGGAGTAGTACTAAGAATGGGGAGGGTGAGTAAAGTACACCATTCCAGTTGCCTGAGGAGGCCGGAAACTGGGACCCTGCGACTGTTGTTGAGTCAGAGCTATTTGTTGTTGCTGAGTTACGGGACCTTGCTGCTGTGCCAAGAGCATTGGTTGCTGCTGAGTTATTTGAGAAGGTTGTTGAGTCAAAGGCACCAGTGGGCTCACCATATAAGGAGGAGGGCCTAGAGGTGGTCGTGGAGACAAAGAAGTACTATAACCATATGATGTCATAACCCCCCCTGATGGCTGTAAATATTGCTGGGAGGGTGAGTTTGGAAGTATGTTAAATTGAATTTGAGAGCTAGTGGCCTGGTTCTGCATGCTTGTCCTAGGCAACATAATTGATTGATATGAACAGTCCAGTGGAGCAGTGACTGATTGTGCAGGCATAAAAATATTGGGATCTGAAACAGAAAAGGTGTTTTCAGGTTTTGACAGTGAATCGGCAGCTGAATTTATGGTCATGGCTGTATGTGAATTGGAAGGCGTTGAGCTTTCTGTTAAACAAGCATTCTTTGCTTCTTCAGCAGCAAATGTGGAAAGAACTGAGTGCATGATCATTTGAGAGGAGCTGGATGCAGCAAGCTTATCCGCAACCTCAGCAGCAATGGCTGCTGCTGTCCTCTTAGGTGTTTGTCCAGATACTGCATTTGTATCGACTGGAAGGGTTGTTGCAGCAGATGCTTTTGCTACAAAATTTTCATCATTGAGCTGCTTCTGCATGCTAATGGCTTCCTCTGCCTGTGCATGAGCCACCTGAAGTTCACAAAATGTAATGTGTTAAACAATTGTCTGTCAATACTTGCCAAATCGAAATATGGTGGTAATCATGGACATAATAGCTTCAGGTATACACAACTGGAAATTTTCCCCGAAGTCATGAACCAAAGGCTACTAGCAACTTGTTATTCATTCACATTCAAAAGCAGCAAATTTTAGGGTTATAGTTATTGAATTAGACAGATCCTCAATGTAAACTAGTGGTGAAAAAACCACCACAAAAAGCAATAGAAATTACTTGCTGAGTCAATTTACCATCAAATGGAACTTTTGCATTCATAGGTAAGTTGTAAGGAAAGAACACAGCATATCTTGGTAATACTCTTCATTGGACAGTTAGGCTTGAAAAGGCAACTGTTCAAAAGCTATTACCCAAATTGTAAAGACAATTGAAAAGCAGGCAGGCCACATGAAGTCAAGAAATGCATGAATCCCATAAAACATGATGGGTTATAAAATGATAATCAGGATAATTGTGTAGCACACATCTAAAACGTTAATGCATGCTTATCACAACTTATCATGTATAAACACAAACATTTTAAAGCATGATGAAACAAATACATACCTGAATATGAGTTTGAACATTCTCCAGTTCAGATTCCTTAAGGGTGGAAAAGAGAGGAGAAAAAAGAATAAATCAAGACATAGGCACATATGATCATATATGCTGATTATCTAAATAAATATATAAATGAGCACATTTAAACATTATCTAAAAGAGATGGTAGAATCAATACCTGATCATGTAGAGCTTCCTTCAATTGAGATACAAGAGCGAATCTACTTGCTTGGACTGAGAGCAGTTTCTTAATACATTGCTTCAAAAGATTTTCTTCCTCCTCTAATTCTTTAGCCAATGTCTTTCGTTTTGGATCTTTTCCTGAAGAATAACCAAATTATGCTTAAGACACAAATCAAAACATGAGGTCTGCAAGAGCTCCAGAGGAGGACATAATGACGAAACAGCTGGAGAATATTTTGTCACTACCATCCCAATCTGCATTGCTTTATTGGCGTCATGGTATCAGGCTTACCATTACTACAGGCAATATCGACATCTTTCTCCATCTTCCTTACACGATGAACTGCAGCCTTGCAATTACTCATCTCAACCTCTTCATTGTTACGTTCACTATCCACCAGGTGAAATGCTGATACTATCTTTTCTGCAGCACCCCCAATGGGGAGCTTCTGTTTTCCATTTAAAATGACAGCAATGAGATTCATTTCAAAGAAGAAAAGTTAGAATCAAAGGAAAAGAATTACAAAAGCCATTTGCACAAACTACCTAAGCTAAATAAGCAAGTCTGACCCAAATGTGCCTGTACATGTACTTACACAGGCAAAATCTGAACCTTTGGAACAATTGGGCGGGAAAAAAGAAAAGAGTGAAAAACAAGGCCATGGAACTGACCGTTCTAATGGACCGGGAGTCCCGTTTCACAATTTTGACAGCACGTGAACGTTTTTTGCTAAAATCCAGTGGCTGCAGTGGATCTTCGCCAAGCATTACCTCCTTGAGGCTCCGTGCTCGAGATCCAAATACCCTCCTTTCTTCCCATATATTTACCTGATAAATATGTATACACTAATTTTACAAACTGAGTCATCTTATTCCACCTTTTAAAACTTCACACTATTGATAACATTTAGTAGCACCATAGTAGCCCATTGTGGTGAATGCTCAAGCAATAAACCTAGTGGTTAATTTCCTTTTGCACCTCTTTTTCTTGGGGAGGGGGGGTATTTTAGCACTGATGCCAGCCAGAATGGGATTCACATTTCAACATTCAGCTAAACACCAATAAATATGGACTAGCCACCAGTAACACAGAAGATATTCAACATCATATTATCATAATCTAAGAAAATAACAAAAAATTCAAAAAAAAAAAAAAAAGTTGGACCCCTGATGGTCCAGAAACAATAAAATCTTATCTTTAAATCATAATAATGGTAATTATAACATATAATCTCCCCTGAAAGATGTATAGGGTATCAGTTTGAAGATCGGTTTTGCCAATTGCCAAACAAAGACAAATATCAGCTTACCAATCTAGAGACGACACTCTTGCCACGATCATCACCTTTCTCACTAACATCTTTAAGTGCATGCGGAAGAACCTTCCAAAACTCAGAAACAAATTCATTTCCCTTACGCTTGCTATTCTGTAGGATGTCATTCGCAAGATACAACAGTGGAACTTTCTGAACCATCTCTGAAGTGCAAAACTGTTTATCCCATGTTGCAACAACTAGCTCTGCTTTGCTCCGGTGAAATATGCACCAATGTGATAAAGCTATAGGATAGAGTTAAGAAGGTAAAAATGTGGATTCTCAGGGGTAATTAATTGACTTTTAACTTGACGGGGATCAAGTAGCAAATGAAAATAATTGTAGCAAGATCATTAAATGTGCATCAAGCTATTGTCTTTCATATCATATCAACTCAGATAGTCAGCAAATAAGGCAGTTTTTGGAAAATAAAAATCAATAATACAATGTGATAAGCTGCATTATCCAACTACCGTCTTGTACAAAATGTTTTGTTAGCAGCTCTTGAAAGTTGATAAAACGTCAAAATTCTTTCAAAAATAACTAACAGAGAAACAGAAAGAATCAGTAATTTGTGCCCAAAATAGAAGCACTGGGAATAGCAGAACCAGTATGTTCCTATCGCATGTAGCAGCCGAGAAAAAGTGCCGAAAACAAAATAGTAACGACTACTAGTGAAATCGCATTCAATCCCAATAACTTAAAAGGAAGAAGGAAAAGGGGCAAAAGAGAAAAAAAAAAAAAACAGAGAGGAGAAAAGGATACTTTCAATACACTGCTGGGTGCTGTTGAGCTTGGAAAGCTTGTCAGCAAGTATCTGTTCACTGAATACACTATTCATCGCCGCGCCACGTTCCCCCTCGCTAAAACGTCCGCCACCAACCCAGCCGGCGACGAAGAAGCAAACTTGGCTTTCGAAACAGGACACCCAATCGAGATCAAAAGAACGAAGTGATCAAAGATGAGACCTTTAAACCCTAATGTGCAAAACACGAAGGCTACCTCCTGCAACTTCCAATTGCAGAAACAAGCAACCCGACATGCAGAGAATGCAGGAAAGGAACCGCAATTGCAAAGAACCGATTAAACAAAAAAAAAAAAACAGGAGTTAAAAAGTTAAGATAAACAAGAGAGAGAGAGAGAGAAGAGAGAGAGCGGGCTGTCGTCTCTTACAGCATGATTGAAAAAAAAAAAAAAAAACCCTAAATTGGAAGGGGCGGTGGCTGCAACGACGACGTTATAAGAGGATTTTTGGCCAGGATACTGAGGTGAGTGAAGGACTTTTTTTGTTTTTTCAAAAAGGCTTGGGGTCCGTTTTTAGCCGCAACGGATACACCAAACAGACAAAGCAGGCCGAAGAGCAAAGCTGAAAATGTTAGTTTTCTGGTCCAAATGGCGCTGGGTGGATTGGACAAATGGCAGTCGATTAATGATTTGCATGGGGGAAGGCTTTTAACACACGGACCGAGGTTATCGAACTGAAAAATTTAGGATTTTAAAATTTAATCTATTTAAATGATAGTTGAACCATGCAAATAATGTAATATTCATATTTATTATATAAAATTATTAATGTACAATATATAATAATGTATAAGAAATAATATTACATATATTATATTTAGTAATTTTAATTATATATATATAGTAATTTAATATATGCTAATATTAAAAAATCAATTAATATAATATATATAGATGGATATAAATAAATAATTTAAGTTAAATAAATAAACATGAAGTATGTTATAATTTATATATTTTTATTTTAAAGTAATTCATATATTTTCTTTCCTTGAAAATTATTTTACTAAAATAAATATATTCTACATTGAAATATAAATGAAAAGATACAATCCCATATATAATCTTACATATTTTTATTTAAAATTTAATTAAATATACAAAATATTTTTTTTCAAATTAATTATTTAATAAAAAACATAACCAAACATCACAATCACATTGCATAAATTTATGGTATATTTAATTACATTCTCAAATTTTTTATTTTTTTTGCTAACTTTTTTTTATTATACAATTTGTTGTTTCTTTTTGTTTTTTTATTATTTTTATAAGAAAAAATAAAATTTAATAATAATAAATTAAACATGCCACATCATATTTTAAAATGAAATAAAAGCAAAAAAAATTATACATCAATAAAAAAAGTTTATAGTTTTTACAAATTCTTCTTATAATATTTCCAACATAAATATCAATATTAATTATTATATTATTTTCATAAGACTTGTACAATCTTTTCTCAAATTTAATTTATTTAAAATAGTTTACACAGAGTAATATTAACCATGTCAGAGGCTCCAAAATATTGTTTCCATTATTTTCTCTAATATTAACATTTTTATTATTATATTTAAAAGAAAAAAAAATCTAATTACCCTTATATTCACATAAAATTATGAAGTATATAACAAGTAGGAACAATATATTTTTATTTTTAAACTCATATAACATTGTACAAGAAAGACCTAAAAATCTTAACTTTAATACTTTAATCATCTTTAAATTATATTGTATAACAAGGAATCTATATAATTGAACAATTTTTTTTAGTCTTTAATTATTTATCTTTATCTATAATCATGTAAGTGGTAATGTTCTCTCTGTAATAAAATGTAAAAGTCTGAGATATTTTAGTAAATTATGAATTAGTTAAATGATATTTTTTATGTAAAGATATAGGAAAATAATATTTTGGTCGAGACAATGTTTTTATAACTACCTTAGTATCATTATTATTCATTCCACTCATGTTATAATAAGTGTAAATCTTATATTAAAAGCACATATATATAATATATTTTGAGAATTTGCAATTTCATTTTTCACGAAATAATATTTATTCGGTTACTATAATGCATTTAAAAATATAAGTACTATTAATTATTTTAATACAATTCTATCAAAAAGATAAAAAAGAAAACATTTATATTATTAATATGTTCTAGTTTTTTTTAAGAAAAAATAAATGTAAAAAGTTTATCTTAAAAAAAAGAAAATATTTTAAGTTATTTCTAATTTTTGATAAAATTTTATTAAAATTTGAAAGAATAATTATAACTTTAACAAGTATACAAAGTAATTTTAGAATTGTTTAAAATTCCTAAAAATGGTATTAATGAAGTGTTAAAACTCCTCACTAACAAGAAGTTATCATTTATTATGATTAACAATAATGAGAAATAATGTTAACTTTTTTTGCATTAAAAGAAATTTTGAATTAAACAACAATCTTCATCATTTTAATTCTTCATACAAGTTTTTAAGTGTTTTTTTTTTAACATTTTACATAGATCAATTAATGTATTGGAGTGATTATTTAAACTTTCAACCATCCATTTATGGCTAGTTAATTTTTAAATTCTTTATAGTTATAATTTGTTTTAAGATTGTAAGTTAGCTTCTTCATATATAAAATATATAGTTATAATCTATGAAATGTCATCATCTAAATTGAACATCATATCTTTTATATAATGTTGTTTTACATTCATTTCAATATCCATTGAAATAAGGCTTCTTAACACATAAAAGTACACATTAAATTTTTATTTCATATAATTTTAAAAAATCAAAATAAAAAATAATAAAAAATATCATATAAAATAGCTACATAAATATATTTAACAACATCAAAACCACAAGCCAAATGCAGGGCATAAGATTCAACATTAAAAATAATATGACAATCCACACATTAATTAATCCAAAAATTAATATGATAAGTTTTACTCCCATTAATAACAAATGATGAGTTTTTACCTATTCTCAATAAGAAAAAAAAAGGAGGAAAAGAAGAACAAATTTTGATAAAAAGTTATAACATTTATTAATTAATTATGTGGAAAAAATAAAAATATTTTAAAAAAAGTTGTGCTTATTTAATAAAAATATCTTTAATTTTTAATTTAAAATTTAATAATTATTTTTTAGAAACAAAAAGATAAATATACATTTAATTGAATAATTTAAGGTTGTTTTTAGTAACAAAATACAAAATCAGTCTAACAATTAATTAAGAAATATATTTATTATCCTTAAATTATGAACATATTTTGTTAAACTCTCTAGAAAACTATAGTATAAGCATTAAATAAGGCATTTTTGAATTATCTTTTTTCAATCCAATGGTTGTTTGCTATTTTAATTCAATTTAAGATAATAATTTAAAACTAATGTTATTCATTCTTATTATGATAACTCAACTAATTAATAGCTTCCCTTTCACATTTTGATATTTCTTCTATAGCTCCTCCTGCCTTTTGTGTATGACTCTAATATCAAATTTTATTTTTATTTTTGCATATATACATATAAAATAATGTCGTTGATTTGAAAGTGTCAAGGATGATAAGCCCCATTATTCTGCCTATTCCTACCATTACTAGGGGCATTCTTTTTCTTTTTCTTTTTCTTCTTCTTCTTTTGTTGCTGCTATTCCACTATCATCTTCGATATCCTTCAAACCCAATAACAAAAAGTAGAGCCTTGAAGTTCCTGACTTTTCCGTAGGATCTACTAGTTTGTGATATTGAGAGGTGGGTGAATTAATATCACTATAATTCACAATTCGTAGGTAAGTGAACAACTTTAACCTCTTTTTAAAAGCAAAATCTTTCTCAGATTCGATTAAGATAGATCTATTTCTACCTACTAATCACAATAATTTTCAAAGTCACATTTCAGACACCTTAATAGACAATATGGATATTCTTGTTTAGGTCTTCGTTAGGTTAAGGGTTAATTGATAATTTAACTGCGTTCACAACTCAATTCAAAACATAGAACATAAAGCAAATTAAGGATATACGAGATTTACGTGGTTCCGTCAATGTTACATCTACAGTGGTAGGGACTCTCCTTCTATTGAGACTATCCATTATACTTGTGAATACAAGTTACAATGGATGTTTTTAATTCTCTGTTCTTTTTACTATTGCAATTACTAAGCAAGTACAATACAAAGAGTGTCACTTACTGTGTCTACCCTTCTTCTAACTTGTTTTGCCTCTGTTGAATTGAAAGGCTGCTCCACTGCCGCTTAAAAATTCACTGCAATGCTCTATAACCTTTCTTGAAGAAGTCTGAAAATACGTTGAATTCGATGCATCGCTAAATTCTTTCTTTACATTGTATCACACAATTCCTACTTTCATCGTCTTATGGTCTCACACGTCTCCTTGTGTCACGATCTCACTGTCTCACGGCTCGCCTGTTCATTTCTCTCACTCTTGCTGTCCAACTGAATTTCTCTCTCTTCACCAAATTTCTCTTTTCCGTTCACCCATTTGGCCGGATTTCCTCCCTTTTCTGCCGATGGTCTGCTTTTCTTCGTCCTGCCGTCCAACCCTGTTTAACCGTACCTGGTTTTCTCTCCTGTCGACCCGTTTCTTTGTTTTTCTGACCGTCTATTTCTCTTTCCTGGTTTGGTCTCGTCTTACCCGTTCTAGCTCGGATTTGGTCTCCCCGGTTCCCGATCTGGTCTCGTCTTACCCATTTCTCTCTCTTACCATGTCGTTCCCTTATCGACCGATGGTGTGCCGATGGTCTGTGTCATACACAGGTTTCTCTCTCTTTTCTGCTAACAATCCCTTTTTAACAGTTCTTTCTCTTCCATGACGTTTTGCCATCGCTGGTTTTGCTGTGCTGGTTTTCTCCTCCGGCTGGTAGTCACTCTTTTTTGGCCTGTTGTCCAGCCCCTTTTCAGCCATTCACCACTTTCTCCCTCTTCCTGACATCCAGTCGTTCACTCTTCTTTAGGCGTGTTTGGGCGTGTTGGTGATGTGCCGGTTTACTCTTCTATCTCCGATGATGGTTGTTCTTCATTCAATCCGGTTGTCGATTGTCTCCTCTTTCTCTTTTTTGCTCTCTTCATCTGTTGGCTATTGTTCACTCAATAGCTGCACTGTTCACTCAATTTGTCTGTCGGCTGCACTGTTTACTCTCTGTCCTTGCGATGGTGTTCTTCCATGTATGGTTTGGTGTTCTCTTTGGTTGGTTGGTTGTCTAGGTTTTGATAAATGCTCAATATTACCGACACTTTTGTTCTTTGTCTTCTAAGACCATTATATACTATACTCTATGAAACCTTAATAAAGCTTACGTGGTGAATTTACTTTCTTGCCCTTCCGTGTGGTTTTACCTTTTTACCCTTCCATGTGGCTTCAATTTACTTGCACACATAAACCTAGTTGACAACAATTACAACCTATACAAGGCTGTGGGAACAACAATCTCCCCCTTTGTAATTGTTGGCAACACTCATAACAAAGACCATTATGCAGCAATTGCAATTTCAACTCCCCCTAAATATGCACTCCCCCTTTATTAACAGCTCTCCCTACACTGTTGCTTCTCTCTTCCTTTGCCAACCAATTACAAATCTTAAAAACTTGCAAAGTAGAGATGGAGGATTCACCTGAACTTCAGACTTAAGGAGGTATCTGCACAGATAGACTTAATCTATGCTTTTCAAACAACTCTGTGGATAGAGGTTTAGTTAGAATATCTGAAATTTGATCTTTAGTGCCAACATACTCCAATTGAATTGTACCCTGTTCCACTTGATCTTTGATGAAGTGATACCGGATGTCAATATGCTTGCTCCTCAAATGTTGAACTGGATTCTTGTTGAGATCAATAACACTTTGATTATCACAAAGTACACTCATTAGTAACTTCACTTCAACACTCAAGTTTGCCAATTGTCTTAGCATCTATATCACTTGTGTACATGTTGCACAAGTAGCCATATACTCCGCCTCAGCTGTGCTCAAAGCAACACTGTTTTGCTTTCTACTTAACCATGCAATACACTTTGAACCCAAGTAGAAGTTGTAGCCATTGGTTAATTTTCTGTCATCTATACTTCTTACCCAATCTGCATTAGTGTATGCTTATAGTTTAACAAAATCCATGGCTGGATACCATAAACCCATTTCCAGTGTTCCTTTAAGGTACCTTAGGATTCTTTTCACTACCAACACATGAGATTCCTTAGGATTAACTTAGAACTTGCTGGCATCATACACAGCTTGCATAAGATCAGGCCTTGATGTTGTAAGGTACAGAAGTCTCCATATCATCTTCTTGTATTCTGTAGGGCTTGTATTCCTTCCATCTTGATCTTTTGTTAACTTATAGTCCACTGTCATAGGGGTACTAACAAGTCTGTTATCCTCCATGCCAAACTTTTTTAGCATCTTTCTGGCATATTTCATTTGAGAAATAAAGATACCTTCTTCATACAGGTTTATCTGTAATCCAAGAAAGTACGTTATTTCTTTAATCAATGACATCTTAAATTCCTCACTTATCTTCTATGCAAAATCTTGACATAGCTCAGAGTGATCCCCTCCAAAGATGATGTCATCCACATATACTATGTTATCAATTGGCCTTTCTTTAAGTTGAACACATATAGGTTATTATCAATCGTTCCTTTTTTGAAGTTCAACCTTCTCAAGTACACATCCAGCCTACTGTACCATGCTCTTGGGTCTTACTTAAGACCATACAAGGCTTTTTTCAACTTGCACACGTGATTCTCATCCTCACTGATTTGTACTCCATTGGGTTGTTCAATATACACCTCTTCTTTCAAGAGCCCATTCAGGAAGGCGGATTTCACATCCATCTGATAGAATTTATACCTCTTGTGTGCTACCAAAGGTAGGAACATTCTAATAATTTCTAACCTTGCTACTGGTACAAAAGTTTCATCAACATCTATGCCTTTTATCTGTGTGTAGCCTTTGCAAACCAGCCTGACCTTGTTCCTCACCACTTTGCCATCTTCATTTTGTTTATTCCTAAACACCCATTTCGTTCCTATGACATTTTTATTAGTGGGTCTTGGAACTAGCTCCCATGTATCATTCTTCTCGATTTGATCCAGCTCCTCATTGATAACTTTGACCCAGGTTTTGTCTTGAATAGCATCTTCAACAGATTTAGGTTCAACTTGTGAGAGTAAAGCAGTAGCTCCCACAATTCTTCTTCTTGTTGTAACTCCTGCTAATGGATCACCTATGATCTGATCTTCTTGATGAGTATTGATCCATGTTTTCTTTGTCTTTCTACCTTGCCTTGTCTTAGTTACAAGAGGATCTCTTTCTTCATCTTTAGACTCACTCTTCTCTGAGTTTGAACTTATTTCTTGTTCCTTTTCTTCAGGTTGGTCTGATTCTTCATCTATATTAAAGTCATCTTCTTCTTTATCCTCAGCTTCTCCGTTCTGCATTGTTTTCCAGTTCTCATATATTTTCACATCACTGGAAGTGATCACTTTTCCCAGCTTATGCAAGAAAACTCTGTAACCTTTTGTCTTTTCTGAGTATCCCACAAAAATGCCTTCATCAAACCTAGCATTGAATTTTCCCAAGTTTTGCTCCTTGTTCTTCACAAAACATGGGCTACCAAAGACTCTGAGATACTTGGCTGTTGTCTTCTTCCCACTTCATAGCTTATATGGAGTCTTATCAATATTGGGCCTTAGTAATACTTTGTTTAGTAGATATATGGTTGTAAATGTTACTTCTGTTCAAAATCTTGTGTGAAGCTTGAATTCCAGCAGTAGAGTCCTTGCCATTTCAACCACAGCTCTATTTTTCCTCTCTACCACCCCGTTCTGTTGAGGTGTTTTTGTTGCTGCCATTTGATGATGAATTCCATGCTTCTCAAGATAATCTTCAAAAGCTTTATTTGTAAATGCAGTGCCTTAATTTGACCTCAATACTTTAATCTTTCTTCCACTCTCATTTTCAGCCAATCTTCTGTATCTCTTGAACCAATTCTAAACTTCTGACTTGTGTTTAAGGTGCATGAGGTAGGTCCTTCTTAAATAATCTTCAATAAACAAAATGAAGTACCTCTCACCTTTCAACCCTTTTGTCCTTATTGGTCCACACAAATCAGTATACACAATGTCAAGCACTGCTTTAGAATTGAACTCTTTGGTCTTATATTGCTTTTTGGCATGTTTTCCTTTAGAGCATGTTGAGCAAACATACACACACACACACTCTCTCTCTCTCTTGAGGTTGGGAATGTCTCTGATTACATGATTAGTGGTTAGCTTCCTCATGTTCTTCTATGATAAGTGTCCCAGCCTCCTATGCAGAGTTGATTTTCTTCTTCTTTGGTGAGTATACAACTGCTTGTCTTGTCCTTATCAATCACATATAAATTTCCAGTTGTTCTCTTCCCAGCTGCAATAGTATTGCCTTCTTTACTTTTTACCTGACAACCTATTTTTGTGAATATCACTTTGTGGTCATCGTTGCATAATTGGTTGACAAATGTTAGATTATATCTGAGTCCTTCAACGTGCAGAACATCTTTTAGCTTTCCTTTTCCAATATTCACTGACCCTGACCACTGATGCTAAGTGAATCGTCATTGCCAAACTTGACTCTACCTTCTCTTGATTTGTTTAGCTTTAACAATTTACTCTTGTCTCCCGTTATATGCGAAGTACATCCACTATCAAGGATTCACTACTTATCCTTGCAATCAGCATTTAGTGCAATTTCAGCTATATTAGCTACCTCCCTTTTTGCTCTGTATTCCTTCTTCTGAACTGGCTGGAAGATAGCTTTCACTTTTTTCACAGCTTTGACTGCACCACTTGTCTTTATTGTGCCATTGAGTGCCTTCTCTTACTCAGGGAGAAGTGTCATGCATCTCTTGGCATTATAGCCATCCTGCCCATACCTTTCACACTACTCCAAGTCTGCCAATATAGTAAACTTGTTCTTTGAAATCACTGGTTTAGGCTTCCATCAATAATCCTTGTTAGTATGTCTTTGCCTTTTACAGTATGTTCAAGAACTCACGACAGGTGTTCTCTTCTGGATTCTGTATCATCTCCCTCTGTATGCAGTATTGTATCTTCTCAAGTTGGAGACATATACTGGCCTTCTCCACCAGCAGTTAATTGTCTTATGACCCTAAACTCCACAATAAAGGCAATGACCTTGAAACTGCCTCTTTTTGAGTCTAATTACAATTTGTCTTCTTCTATTCATCACTTGTTGTGTAAGCAACGTAGCTGGCTTCTTTGCTTGTGTGACTTTCATTTTAGTCACCTTCTTTTGCTTCTTCTATTCAATCGTAGCCCTTTGTTAGCTGACTTTCTTTTCTTTCTGAGATGTAGCAGCTATGGGCTGCTGCTTTTCAACCCAATACATCATTTTTTGCCATGGCTTTGGTTTGATAACTGTCTTCTCTTCTTCAGTTATCTTCACCTAAGTCACAACTTTCTCTTTTAACTTCTATGACAAAGTCTTTTTTTTCTCTTGTAAAACTTGTTTCTCCTACCGCTTCAAACATCTGCAAGTTTTTCTCACTCTTATTGAGTTGTAGCTGAAGTTTCAACAACTCTATTTCCATTTCTTTAATTGTTAAAGTCCTTGAGCTAAGCTCTATTGTAAGGTCTTCACATATTTTTATCTGTTTTTCAAATCTTCTCTTCAAGTGAATATGTTCAGCCCTTATTTCATCATTTTGAATTTCAATTTCCTCAGACTTTGCTTCAACTTGTTTTATGTGAGCGTCTAACCTTTTTATGGTTCTGCCCCTTATGATTATCTCCTTTAAAGCTGCTTCCAGTTTAGCTTCAAGATCTAGCTCTTCTTCATCAACCTCTTCTTCCTTTTCAGAGGTTAAGCTACCACCTTATGTTGATGCCATAAAGACATGCTCATCTGATGAGTCTTCCTCTTCCTCCTCATTAGCTTCTTTTATTTAATTCACATAACTCTTAAATGAGCATCTCTTTTTCTTCTGTGGGTTGGTAGTCTTCTTGCTGGACTACTTTGATTTAAATGATGGTCTTCTCCATTTTGAATTCGGCTCATCATCACCATCATCATCTTCATCATCAAGTTTCACTTTGCACTGAAAAGCAAAGTGTCCAGTCTACCCATAACGATAACATTTCAAGGACAACTGTCCTTTTCCCTTCTTAGACCCCTTCTTGAATTTCCTTGTGAAGTACGCTAATACTTCACATTCACGTTCTTCATCATCATCATCATCATCTTCCTCACTGGATGATTCTTCCTCTTCTTTTATCTTCAAGTGCTTCATAGCTTTGAAAGCTGCCTCCTTTAATACCTTTGTTGTTGCAAAGCTTTCAACTAAATTTATCCTCATCTCATATGCAATGAGATTGCACTGGAGATCATGCAGAAACATAGAATTGAGATCTCTACTCTCTTCTATGGCTGCTACCTTTGAGGCAAATCTCTCAAGCAGAATTTTCAGAATCTTTTTCACAACAGAATCTCCTGTATGCATTTCACCACATTCATGCCCATGGTTGCAAATACCACTTGTATTCTCGCTCTCCACATATGGTAGTTGGTTCTGTTAAAGATTGGAACCTTTTTGTTGTATGTAGTACTAGTGCTGGACACAAGAGATTTATGTGGTTCCGTCAATATGACGTACATCTATGGTGGTAAGGACTCTCCCTCTACTGAGACTATCCACTATACTTGTGAATACAGGTTACAATGGATGTCTTTAATTCTCTGCTCCTTTCATTATTGTAATTACTAAGCAAGTACAATACAAAGAGTGTCACTTACTATGTCTACCCTTCTTCTAGCTTGTCTTGCATCTGTTGAATTGAAAGGCTGCTCCACTGCCGCTTAGAAGTTCACCGCAATGCTCTCTAACCTCTCTTGAAGAAGTCTGGAAATACGTTGAGTTCAATGCTTCGATGAATTCCTTCTCTACGTTGTAACACATAATTCGTACCTTCATCGTCTTACGGTCTCAGACATCTCCTTGTCTCATGATCTCATTGTCCCACAACTTGCCATTTCTCTCTCTCTTACCGCCAAATTTCTCTCTTTTCCACCCAGATTTCTCTCTCTTCATCGGATTTCTCTTTTTTGTTCACCCATTTGGTTGGATTTCCTCCCTTTTCTATCGGTGGTCTACTTTTCTTCGTCCTGTTGTCCAACCTCGTCTAACCATGCCTGGTTTTCTCTCTCGTCGACCTGTTTCTCTGTTTTTTCGACTGTCTGTTTCTGTCTCCCGATTTGGTCTCGTCTTACTCGTTCCAACTCGGATCTGGTCTCCCTGGTTCCCAATCTAGTCTCGTCTTACCTATTTCTCTCTCTTATCGTATCGTTCCCTCGCTGACCAGTGGTGTGCCATTGGTCTGTGTCACGCACAGGTTTCTCTTTCTTTTCTGTCGACGATCCTTTTTTGACAGTTCTCTCTCTTTCGTGACATTCTGCCGTCGCTGGTTTTGCCATGCTGGTTTTCTCCTTTGTTTGGTGGTGGCTTTTCTTTGGCCTGCTGTCCAACCCCTATTCGGTCGTTCATCACTTTCTCCCTCTTCCTGCCATCCAACCATTCACTCTTCTCTAGGCATGTTTAGGTGTGTCAATGGTGTGCCGGTTTACTCTCTTATCTCCAACGACGACTATTCTTCATTCAGTCCGACCGTCGATCATCTCCACTTTCTCTTTTCGTCCATCGGCTATTGTTCACTCGACGACTGCATTGTTCACTCGATTCATCCATCGATTGTACTATTTACTCTCTTTGGTTGGTCGGTTGTTTAGGTTTTGCTGAATGCTCAATATTGCTGACACCTTTATCCTTTGTCTTCCAAGACCATTATATACTCTACTCTATGAAATCCTAATAGGGCTTACGCGGTGAATTTACTTTCTTGCTCTTCTGTGTGGTTTTACCTTTTTTCCTTTTCATGAAGCTTCAATTTACTTGCACACGTAAACCTAGTTGACAACAATTATAACTCATACAAGGCTGTGAGAACAACAAGCCTGGACTCCTTTAAGGACTACCTCACTCAACTCCTCAATAAAGGCCACATCCATAAAGCAATATTGACATAGAATAGGTGACCTAAAATTTTATAAATTAAAAGGATTATTAACCTAAAAGAAAATATCAAAAGCCTAAAAATTCCAAAAGACTTGATTTTTGCATATAATTTTACTATTTAAGATGTCATTTAACTATTTAAGTTTTATGAAATTATTTAGAAAATTTTATTTTTTATTTTTAAGTATTTCTAATTTAATAAGATATTGTTCTACTTAGTTATTTAAGTATTTTCTCATTTAAGTCGAAGTATTTTTTTCAATTAATTAACCAATTTTACTTATAAATAAGTGTAAGTTAAATGGATTAAAGCATTCTAGTGCATTATATCTCAATAAAGCATTTATCTTATATCTATTTTTCTCTTTAAAAAATATTATTCTTTTATATTTAATTAAATTATTAGCCTTATTTTTATTAAATGTTATGTTAAATGATATCAGAACAAGTCTTACCTATTTTGATAGTAATATAAGACAAAAGGAATAACAACCATCTTGCTTATGAAGATTAGGGCGTGTTAGCCACTTAAACAACCATCTATATGTAGGACACGACGCTATAAAACCTTGGCCAAAGGTTTAATTGATTAGAACATAGACTACAAGTTATCATCAATTGACTCAAAGCTCTCCAAGTGAAAGGTGTTAATAGGAACCAAAGAAACAAAATTATTTAAACCAAAGATTTTGCTTTTAATTAACCTTTTGCCCAACCAATCCCTACTAATCCATATAAGTGTTAACCATATGCAGTGGATTCTAGTGAAGAAATAAATCTACTTAGGTGTTAGGTTTATGTAATAGATTTTAATAATGAGGATAGTGATTTTAATGAATATTCAAATTATACAAGTATGAATAATGATAACATTGACATCTTAAAATGTTAGATGAATTTTAACTAAAAGTTGATATCCTTATCTTTAATGGTAAATTTAATATTGAAAGTTTGATAAATTAGTTAAAGTGTGAAGTTCCCGACTTCACCCTACGATTTAGTAGTCTGTGATACTGAGAGGGGGGGTGAATCAGTATCACTACAATTCGCAATTCACAGGTAAGTGAACAACTTTAACCTCTTCTTAAAAGCGAACTCTTTCTCAGACTTAACTAAAGTAGATCTATTGCTACCTACTAATCACAATAGTCTCCAAAGTCACCTTTCAGACACCTTGCCTAATAGACAATTTGAATGTTCTTGTTTAGGTCTTCGTTAGGATATGGGTTGGCTAATACTTTACCTGCATTCACAACTCAATTCAAAACACAGAACGTAAAGCAAATTGAGGACACATGAGATTTATGTGTTTTTGTCAATGTGATGTACATCTATGGTGGTAGGGACTCTCTTTTACTAAGACTATCTATTATACTTAAGAATTCCAGTTACAATGGATGTTTTAATCCTCTACTCCTTTTACTATTACAATTACTAAGCAAGTACTATTACAATTACTATTACAATTACAAAGAGTGTCACTTATTGTGTCTATCCTTCTTCTAACTTGTCTTGCCTCTGTTGAATTGAAGGGCTACTTCACTGCCACTTAGAAGTTTACCATAATGCTCTCTAACCTCTCTTGAAGAAATTTGGAAATACATTGAGTTCTTTCTAATGTTTCACCGAATTTCTTCTTTACATTGTCTCACACAATTCATGCTTTCACCGTCTCACAGTCTCACCCTTCTCTTAGCCCCACAATCTCATTGTCTCATGCCTCACCTATCCATTTTTGGTTTTCTTTCGACTGGTGGTCTCACGTCATGTGTTGTTTTGCCGTACTACTCTTCTTTTTATTGTGTACCACTTTGGCCTGTTCCTTGTTTTGTTGTGTTAGTGTTTTACCGTCTTGGTTTTGCCGTGTTGTCTCCTTGCCAACCACTGGTGTGTCGTTCCTTTGTCGTCTAAGGTCTCCCTTGGTTTGTCACCACATCTCTATTCTGGTTGTCTTTGATTTTTCTCTTTTGCAACTCCTGTTCTATCGTCCAGCCTCAATTTGATTTTGGCCATATCATTTCTTTTTCGTTCACCCACTTGGTTGTTCACCTTTTTGTCGTCCACCCCTATTCTTCCGTACAACCGTTTTTTATTTTGGCTGTGTTTTCTTTTTCTCTCCTTCTCATCGACTCTAATTTGACCATGTTTTCTTTTTCTCTCCTTCCAACAAGTGTGTTTTCACCTCTCCCAACAGCTGTATTTTCTCTCTTTTCCCCTGTTTTGTCATCGAGTCACTTGGTTGGCCAAATAAGATTTTACTGTTTCGCTTTTCCAATTTGTCGTCTAGTCATCCAACCCCCTTTAGTTGTCTCCTCTTTTTCTCTATTTTTGCCGACTGGCCTCTTTCTCTGTATCGAATTTTCTCTCTCTTTTTCACTTGATCGTTCTTTGTCCCCTGTTTTGCCGTGTATTCAATTCTCTTAGCCTTTTTTATTTTTCCGTATATTCAATTATGTTGGCCTTTATATACTCTCTTCCATGAAACCTTAATAGGACTTACTTGCGGCAAATTTGTTGTTATGGCTTTTACCTTCAACACTCATAACAAAAGTCACTATGCAATAGTTTCAACTCCACCAAAATATATACTCCCTTTTTCTTAACAACTCCCCCTGCATTGTTGCTTCTCTCCCCCTTTGCCAACCAATTATAAATTTGAAAAACGCAAAGTAGAGATGAAGTATTCACCTAATTTTTAGGCTTAATAAGGCATTTGAACATATAAACTCAATCTGTGCTTTTCAAACAATTCTGTGGATAGAGATTTAGTTAAATCTTGTGTAGCCTCTACAACAGATTTAGGTTCAACTTGTGAGAGTATAGCAGTAGCTCTTACAATTCTTCTTCTTGTTGTAACTCCTTCTGATGGGTCACCTATGATTTGATTTTCTTGATAAACACTGGTCTATGTTTTCTTTGGCTTTCTTTCTTGCACAGTCTTAGTTACAAGAGGATCTCTTTCTTCGTTTTCAGACTTACTCTTCTCTGAGTCTGAACTCACTTCTTGTTCCTTTTCTTCAGGTTGGTCTAATTCTTCATTTATGTTAAAGTCATCTTCTTCATTGTCCTCAGCTTCTCCATTCTGCATTGTTTTCCAATTCTCATTTATTCTCACATCATTAAACGTGATCACTTTTCCCAACTTATGCAGAAAAACTTTGTACCCTTTTGACTTTGCTAAGTATCCCATAAAGATGCTTTCATCAGACCTAGCATTGAATTTTCCCAAGTTTTGCTCTTTGTTCTTCACAAAATATGGGTTGCCTAAGATTCTGAGATACTTGGCTATTGTCTTCTTCCCACTTCATAGCTCATATAGAGTCTTATCAGTATTGAGCCTTAGTAAAACTCTGTTCAATAGGTGCACTGCTATAAATGTTGCTTCTATCCAAAATCTTGTGTGAAGCTTGGATTCTAATAGTAAAGTTCTTGCCATTTCAACCACATCTCTATTCTTCCTTTCTACCACCTGGTTCTGTTGAGGTGTTCTTGTTGCTGCCATCTGATGGTGAATACTATACTTCTCAAGGTAATCTTTAAAAGCTTCATTTGTAAATTCAGTGCTTTGATTTGACCTCAACACTTTGATCTTCCTTCCACTCTTATTTTTAGCTAATCTTTTGTATCTCTTGAAGTAATTCAGAACTTCTAACTTGTGTTTGAGGTGCATGATGCAAGTCCTTCTTGAATAATCATCAACATACAAGATAAGTACCTTTCACCATTAAATCCTTTTGTTTTGATCGGTCCACACAAATCAGTATGCACAATGTCAAACATTGCTTCAAAACTGAACTCTTTGGTCTTATATTGCTTTCTAGCATGTTTTCCTTTAGAGCATGTTGAGCAAACATACTCTCTTTCTCTCTCTCTCTCTCTCTCTCTTTCTCTCTCTCTCTCTCTCTCTCCCCTGAGGTCAGGAATGTCTCTGATTGCATAAGTAATGGTCAGCTTCCTCATGTTCTTTTGTGATAAGTGTCTCAGCCTCCTATGCTAGAGTTGATTTTCTTCTTCTTTGGTGAGTAAACAGCTACTTGTCTTGTCCTCATCAATCACATATAAATTTCCAAGTGTTCTCTTCTTGGCTGCAACAATATTGCCTTCTTTACTCTTTACTTAGCAACCTATTTTTATGAATATTACCTTATGGTCTTTATTGCATAGTTGACTGATAGATGCTAGATTATATCTGAGTCCTTCAACGTGTAGAACATCTTTTAGCTTTCCTCTTCTAATGTTTATTGACCCTTGACCATTGATGTTGAGTGAATCATCATTACCAAACTTGACTCTGCCTTCTCTTGACTTGTTTAACTTTGACAATTTATTATTGTCTCCCATCATGTGTGAAGTGCATCCATTATCAAGGATCCATTGCTTATTCTTGTAGTTAGCTTTGAGTACAATTTTAACTATATTAGTCACCTCTTTTTTAGCTTTATATTCCTTCTTTTGAACTAGTTAGAAGATAGCTTTTTCCTTTTTCTCAGCTTTGACTACACCACTTGTTTTCACTGTGCCATTGAGTGCCTTTTCTTGCTCAAGGAGAAGTGTCATTCATCTCTTGGAATTATGGTCATCCTGCCCACACCTTTCACACTATTCCAAGTCTGCCAATATAGCAAACTTGTTCTTTAAAATCACTGGTTTGGGCTTCCACCAACAATCTTTGTTAACATGTCCTTGCCTTTTACAGTATATGCAAGAACTCATAACAAGTGTTCTTTTTTGAATTCTGTATTGTCTCCCCCTGTATGCAGCTTTGTATCTTCTCAAGTTGGAGACATATACTAGCCTTTTCCACCTGCAGTTACTTGCTTTATGACCCCAAACTCCACAATAAAGATAGTGACCTTGAAACTGCCTCTTCTTAGGTCTAATCACAGATTGTTTTCTTTTGTTCATTACTTACTGTGTAGGCAACGTAGTTGGCTTCTTTGTTTGTGTGGCTTTTATTTTAGCCTCCTTCTTCTCCTTCTTCTATTCAGCCATTGCCCTTAGCTGGTTAACTTTCTTTTTTTTCTGAGACATAGCAGCTATGAGCTACTGCTTTTTAACCACATACATCATTTTTGGCCCTGGCTTTGGTTTGATAACTATCTTCTCTTCTTTAGTTATCTTCTCCTGAGTCACAGCCTTCTCTTTCAACTTTTGTGGCAAATTCTTATTATCTTTAAGCAATGCAGCCTCATATTGTTGTACTTTCTCTTCATTCTTCTTTTCTCTAGCAAAACTTGTTTCTTCTATCATTTCAAGTTTCTGCAAGTTCTCTTCACTCCTTTTAAGTTGTTGCTGAAATCTTAGAAACTCTTTCTCCATTTCTTTAATTTTTGAAGCCCTTGAGTAAGATTTATTATAAGGTCTTTACATATTTTGATCTATTCTTCAAATCTTCTCTTTAAGTCAATATGTTTAACCCTTATTTCATCCTTTTGACTTTTAACTTCCTCAAACTTTGCTTCAACTTGTTTTATTTGAGCCTCCAATCTTTTTATGGTTCTGCCCCTTCTGATTATCTCTTTTGAAACTGCTTTAAACTCAGTTTCAAGATTTGGTTCTTTTTTATCAACCTCCTCTTCCTCTTTAAAGGTTGAACTACCACCTTGAGTTGATGCCATAAAGGCATGCTCATCTGATGAGTCTTTATCTTCCTCCTTATCAACTTCTTTTATTTGACTCATATAACTCTTGAATAAGCCTCTCTTCTTCTTCTTCTGTGGGTTGACAGTCTTCTTGCTGGACTTTTTTGATTTGAACGATGGTGATCTCTATTTTGAGTCCTGCTCATCATCACCATCCTAATCTTCGTCATCAAGTTTCACTTTGTACTGAGAAGCAAAGTGTCCTATCTGCCCACAACGATAACATCTCAAGGACAACTGTCCTTTTCCCTTCTTAAACCCTTTTTTGAATTTCCTTGTAAAGTAAGCCAATACTTCACCTTCACTTTCTTCCCCATCATCATCATAATCATTCTTACTAGATGATTCTTCTTCTTCTTTTATCTTCAAGTACTTCATAGCTTTGAAAGTTGTCTCTTTTGATACCTTCATTGTTGTAGAGTTTTTAGCTAATTTTATCCTCATCTTATATACAATAAGATTGCACTAGAGATAGTGCAGAAACATAGAATTGAGATCTCTACTCTCCTCTATGGCTGCCACCTTTAAAGCAAACCTTTTAGGCAAAATTCTCAGAATTTTCTTCAAAATGGATAAGTGCTTCTTGTTCTTCCTATGACTTCTAAGATCGTTTACAGCATCAATAACCCTGGTAAAGAACTCTTGGATTGTCTCATTTTTTTGCATTCTGAGAGATTTATATATCTCCTTGAAAACTTGAATCTTGGCCTCCTTCATTCTGCCATCACCTTCATAGACCTTCTGTAATCTGTCCCATATCTCCTTAGCAGATTTGCAGTCCATAACTTTAACATACTCAGCATCTGTCAATGCTAAAATGATGATGTTTAAGGCCTTTCTGTTTATCTCAAATTGCCTTGATTCATTTGGGGTTAGATTTTTACCTTCTTGTGGGGCCACAAAACCCTCCTGTACGGCTTTCATCACATTCATGCCCATGGTTGCAAATACCACTTACATTCTTGCTCTCCATATATGATAGTTGGTTCTGTTAAAGATTGGAACCTTCTTGCTGTATGTAGTGCTAGCGCTAGTACCAACATCTATGTCTCATTATGCTAAATAAGTTAAAACTTTTGAAACTCTTCAAACTAGTACACCAAGCTGTTAAGCTTTAAATTGGTAAACTTGTGTTCTGATACCAATTAAAGTTCCTAACTTCACCCTAAGATCTACTAATCTGTGGTACTGAGAGGGGAGGTGAATCAGTATCACCACAATTCACAATTTAAAGGTAAGTGAACAACTTTAACCTCTTCTTAAAAGTAAATTCTTTCTCAGACTCGACTAAAGTAGATGTATTGCTACCTACTAATCACAATGGTCCCCAAAGTCACCTTTTAGACACCTTATCTAATAAACAATTCGGATGTTCTTGTTTAGGTCTTCATTGGGTTATGGGTTGGCTGATACTTTAGCTGTATTTACAACTCAATTCAAAATATAGAATGTAAAGTAAATTAAAGATACACGAGATTTACATAGTTCTGTCAACATGACGTATATCCACAGTGGTAGGAACTCGCCCTTATTGAGACTATCCACTATACTTAAGAATTCTAGTTACAATGGATGTCTTAATCCTCTGCTCCTTTCACGATTGCAATTACTAAGCAAGTACAATATAAACAGTGTCACTTACTGTGTTTACCCTTTTTTTAGCTTGTCTTACCTCTGTTGAATTGAAAGGCTACTCCATTACCACTTAAAAGTTCACCACAATGCTCTCTAACCTCTCTTGAAGAAATCTAGAAATATGTTGAGTTCTTTTCGATGATTCATTGAATTTCTTCTCTACATTGTCTTACACAACTCCTGCTTTCATCATCTCATGATCTCACCCATCTCCTTGCCCCACGATCTCACTGTCTCACACCTCACCTATCCATTTTTAGTTTTCTTCTAGCCAGTGGTCTCATATCGTGTGTTGTTTTGTCGCGTTACTCTTCTTTTTGCCATGTACCACTTTGGCCGGTTCCTCTGTTTTGTCGTGTTAGTGTTCTATTGTGCTGGTTTTGCTGTGCTGTCTTATTGTTGACTGTTGGTGTGCCGGTGATGTGCCATTCCTTTGTCATCCAAGGTCTCCTTTGGTTTGCCACCACACCTCTGTTCTGGTTGTCTTTGATTTTTCTCTTTTGCAACCCCTATTCTAGCGTTCAGCCCTGATCTGATTTTGGTCGTATCGTCTTTTTTCTGTTCACCCACTTGGTCATTGACCTCTTTGTCGTCCATCCCTATTCTGTCATCCATTCGTCTCTGATTTTGACCGTGTTTTCTTTTTCTCTCTTTCCCGTTGACTCCGATTTAGCCGTGTTTTCTTTTTCTCTCCTTCTTCCAACAGTTGTGTTTTCTCTCTCTTCTCTTGTTTTGCCGTCAACTCACTTGGTTGGCCAAATAGGATTTTGCCATTTCACTCTTTTGTTTTGTCGTCCAGCCGTCTAGCCCCCTTTAACCGTCTCTTTTTTTTCTCTATTTTTACCGATTGGCCTCTTTCTTCGTATCGAGTTTTCTCTCTCTTTTTTACTTGATCATTCTTCGTTCCTTGTTTTGGCTAGAGAGATGTCTTGTGTTTTGCCGTGTATTCAATTGTGTTTGCATTTTGTATTTTTTTGTGTATTGAATTGTGTTGGCCTTTATATACTATCTTCCATGAAATTCTAATAGGCCTTACTTACGGTAAATTTACTCTTTTGTCATTCCATGTGACTTTTATATTTTTGTCTCTCTATGTAGCTTTTACCATCTTGTCTTTCCATATAACTTTACTTTCTTGCATACTTAAACCTAATTAATAACAATTACAACCCATACAAGGCTGTGGGAACAACAAAGTAGAAAGATTCTTTACTTACATAAAGA
Source organism: Ceriops decandra (assembly GCA_020615895.1). Taxonomy (NCBI): domain Eukaryota; kingdom Viridiplantae; phylum Streptophyta; class Magnoliopsida; order Malpighiales; family Rhizophoraceae; genus Ceriops; species Ceriops decandra. Next base: position 5,422,469 of record JAHLGO010021107.1, read on the forward strand.
TACTTAAAGAACAAAAGGTTAAATTAGTTATTTATTGACTAAAAGAAAGAGCCTATACTTGGTGGAAATGAACAAAATACCACAAGAGAAGAGAAATGAAAGTTTTAGTTAGAAATTAGTATAAAATGAAGCAAAATCTAAGATAAGCATTTCTTCCTTCGAAAAATGAGTAGATCTTTGTTTAGAAATATTAAAATTGCAATAAAGACAACTAATTAGTTCATAAATACTTATCAAAATTTTTCAAATTATCTAAATGCAATAACTTGATGGAATCAAAATGTTAAAAGTTTCAAGATATTTTGATAAATTAAAACCAATCATCCAAAATAAAATTGGGGTTCAAATGTTACTAAACATATATGAAATTATAAATATAATATTAAAAGTTAAAATGATGTTATAAGAAAAAAATAAGCTCAAATTTTCTTGTAAGTTTTATATTGAATCTAACAAGTTTGTTGTAAAAAAAGAAAAGCAGAAAACATTAAACTAGCTAAAGAGAACAATAATTGCTAAAACTGCAAGCAAAAAATTGTTTGCTGAGAAGGTTATTGTTCATAATGTTAATCCTTATAAGAAACCTATACCAAGTAAGTGCTATAAGTGTAATGAGGTAAGTCATTGTTTTAATAATTACCCATGTCAAAAAACCATGAATGTAGTAGAACAAAGGGAGGCAATTGGAACTGAAGGTGAAGAAGTTTATTACTACCTAGATGGTGAGAAGTCCAATTATGAGCATGAAAGATTTATGTATCTGGTGAGAAAGTTGATGTTAGCTCTTAAACAGGAGGATGATACTCAACGAAATAAGCTATTCTATACTTTGTGTAATATGATTATTGATAATGGTAATTAAAAAAATATTATTGGGATAAAAACTAAAAGAAATAAAATTATAGCTGCTAATAAAGAAGCACCCAAATCTATACATTATTAGGTAGATCAAAATAGTTAGAGAATTCTGAGTAACAAAATTATGTAAGTTTTCTCTCGGTCTATCACAATGTTATAGCCATGGATACTTACTACTTATTATTTAGGTAACCTTGACAATTTAATATTAATGTTAAACACTTAAATTAAAAGAATGTCTACAAACTTGAAAAGAATAAAGCGAAATATACCTTTCTACCTATAAAAAGAAGGTCTCGACTTTAGACTTTTCAAGTAAAGGATAGGAATTTTAAAAAGTTTCCTATTAGTATTAAGAAATTGAAACGACTATTAAAAAGTCAAAAAAAGTTTATGTATTAGTGGTAAAAGGTAAAGTAACCAAAGGTCCACAAACAAAGTTTTTAGAATTAATTAAACCATTGTTAAAAAAATTCAATAACATTATTCTAAAGGAGTTACCTTATAGTTTACTACTAATGCATAACATTCACAATATGTAATCGATCTACCTCTAGAATGAGGAATTTTAAGGATCTTTAATGTTATAGATATTTGTTAATTCTATTTAATAAATAAATCTATCTATCCAAACCTTGATTTGAATTCGAGAACAAATTTCTCTTAAGTGGTAGCGACTAATATAAAACGAATGGCTTAAAATTTTATGGATTAGAAGGATTGTTATAAGTCCAAAGAAAATTTCCAAAAAATAGATTTTTGCATGTAATTTTATTATTTATAATATTATTTTATTATTTAAATTATTATGAAATTATTTAAAAAATTTTAATTTTAATTTTAAGTATTTTTTATTTAATTAAATATTATTCTAATTAATAAATAAAGTATATTTTTACTTAAATTAAAAAAATTTTAATTAATTAACTAATTTTACCTATAAATAGGTATAAATTCAAAAAAATTAAAACATTTTAATAAATGATATCTCAGTAAAATATTTACTTTTTAAAATTTAATTAAAATATTAATCTTATTTTCGTGAAATCCTGCGTTAAATCTCAACCATTGTTCTAATGTCACGGCCGGGAAACCACCCAGGCCTCCTTGGCTCCTCCTCTCTCTTCCTCAAGTCCTGTATTCGGTCCCACAACTTTCAACTCGGCAAACTGGTCCCTGATCACCTGACTCACTCCGGACTCGGGCCTGACTCGGCCGTGCTTAAACTCTTTAAATAGGCTTTACTCCAAGTGCGGGGATAGGGGCAGAGACCATGAGATACGTGAGACCAAGGGAGACAAAGAGGGACTTAGTCTCATGGAGTGCCTTGATCTCTTGTTATATGCTAATATTGGGCTGGAATCCGATGCTCTGGAGAGTGCTTCGTGAAGGCGGCATAGCTTTTGATTAGCGGATTCCTTCGTGGCCGCCTTTGTAAACACATTGGACGATGAACCAAAGTGTTAGATTTTACGGCCGGAATGGTCGAATTTTTGTTTTTGTTTTTTTTTTTTTTTTGTTTGAGAGAGAGAGAGAGAGTGTGTGTGTGTTTTCTAAAATGTTTTTCTTTAAAATATTGTTTATTTAATTATATTTTACATTTTGAAAAAATTGAATTAAATGCACATGTGACAAGAAATGTGATTAATATTTTACATGCCGCAAGTGCAAGGTAACGGAACGTAAAAATGATGTATTAACGGCGAGGTAGAATTGTGACCAAGGAATTTCAATCTTTCCTATACTACGGGATATCAATTTATGAAGTTCCTTCCATTGAAACAGATGCATCTCTAGTGGGGGCACGCATAAAAGGTTTTCGGCTTTAGTAGGGGCTGGAATGAACTTCGTCAAAGTCCAATTTTCTTTTTCCTTCCCAGCCCATTTTTTTTGGTCTTTTCTCTTTTCTTTGCTTTCCTTCCCTTTCTTTTTCTTTCTTTCTCTCTCTCCTCCCCCCACCCCCCAAAACCACCACCACCGCCACAAGTGACCCTCTGCTCTTCTCCACTACCTCGTTCTTGTTCTCCCTCCAATCCTTCTCCTTTTCATCGATCAATGGAGTTGGTGGCGAGTGATGATAGAAGTAATAAAATTTTGCATCCGTCATTGCTACTTTCTGACAGCCAGTTTACAAGTGTCGGAAGTCAAAGGCGCGTTTGAGTTGGGTTTCCTCTTGTTCTTCGTTCAAACTAAAGGCGGAATTTACGTGCGAGACCAAAGACTTTGCCCTTTTAATATTCGGGGCGTATCGTCAAAGCAATTTGACGCCGTAAATTCTATGTTTAGGATTATATTAACGCGCTTTAGTTGTGAAAGTGAAAAGACATTTTGTTTTGCCACGCATTTCCGCCGTAATTGTGGAAACTTGGGTTGCTTAATCTGTTGACTTTTGACTGTTCCTTAACCTGTTTTTAGTCGCTTCTGCCATGTGCGTTCTAGATGAATAAACAGATAGAAGATAGAAGTACTCTATACTAATAACCTAAAAGGTTGGAATTCCGCGACGCTTAATTTTCTCCGGTCAACATTTGAGATTGTCCGCTTCACTTGCGTGTGATCGTTTCCATCGGATGGATGACTTCCAAGGTGGTTTCCTCTCAATTTCCTCTTTATATTTTACTTTTTATTTAGGTATAATCAATAAGCCAGGGAACTTACTTCGCCAGCTAGTGTCTCTAGCACGTCAGCTCTCAATCTGATGGCCAAAGAGTTATTAAGATTATCTTGTTGGAGCTGCCACGGTTGCAAGTTGCAGCCATACTTTCCTCGAAATTACAATTACGTCGTGCTAACTTATCTCGTGTTACGCATAACATAGATGTAAAAGCAAAAATCTTGTTTAAGAACATTAAAAAGACACAACAGCTAAATTATCAAACTAGCTCACGATTTACACTTTTAACTTCTAATTTCATAATGCATTTTGGTTAAGACGAAGATAAAAACCAAAGTTGACTGGAGAAAACCAAACGCGTCTACCAGATGGAAACTTCCCCGAAAAAACGGTGTTCCTTTGATTCATAATTTAATTCATCCCATTTATATTATTTCTATTGAGTAACAAACCAGGTCAAAGAATTGGTGCTGGCTTTGATAAATGTTTTGTGGCCCTTAAGTATTTAAATAGGAGGTCACCAGCTTTGACACTGCAGCACACCCAAATTCAGCAACGAGCCACCTTTAGTTTTTTGCTTTCTGGGTTTCAGCAGGATCCATTTGAAATTTCAACCAAATCGGCACGGTCGAGCTTTCCCGTTGCAAAGGAACATCAACAATGTTGAGGTTATTGGCATTGTTTTGCATGGCTTCCTTGATTAACATTTCAGTTACAGAAGCCAGAATTCGCCGTTACAAATGGGACGTCAAGTATGAGTACAAGTTCCCCGATTGCTACCAGAAGCTCGTTATAACTATTAATGGAAAGACTCCAGGACCCACAATCTTGGCACAGCAGGGCGATACAATTGTTGTCGAAGTTACAAACAGCTTGATGACGGAGAATTTGGCGATACATTGGCACGGAATCCGACAGGTAATATATGAAGTGCGACAGGAACAATCCTCAATTTCATATTCCATTGCCAACTCAGCGATTCATAACTTGCATTTCATATGGAATGGAAAGCTTACTCGTCAGTGTCTTTTTTGGTAATCGCAGATTGGATCTCCTTGGTTTGATGGCACAGAAGGAGTGACTCAATGTCCAATTTTGCCCGGAGAGATCTTCAAATACCAGTTCGTCGTTGACAGGGTAAGTTATATCTAGTACTCTATATATATAGGCTGTTTGCCAATCCGGAAAAGCAAAGATTAGTCCTCGGCTTGTACATAGTTTCTGTCAGGCTCAGAAATGTAAATAAACTGCCAACCTTTTTTATTTGATGCAGCCTGGAACTTACTTGTACCACGCCCATTATAGCATGCAAAGAGAATCTGGACTGTACGGGTCAATCCGTGTATCACTTCCAGACGGGGAATCTGAGCCATTTGCCTATGATTACGACCGAAGCATCATCCTCAATGATTGGTACCACAAAAGTACCTACGAGCAAGCGGCGGGATTATCCTCTATACCCTTTGTTTGGGTGAGGGAGCCTCAGGTAAATGATCACTTTCCCCCATCACCATGAATTGGGCTGCTTTGCACCTGCACTTATATATATCCTTTTGCTTATTATGTCATATCTGTGAAACAATTTTCCTTTTTACAGTCACTTCTGATACAAGGAAAAGGAAGATTCAACTGCTCCACCCCAGGCACACCAGCTGGTGTCTGTAATGCTACCAAACCTGAATGCTCTCTCTACACAATGACAGTAGTTCCTGGGAAAACATACAGGCTCAGGGTTTCTAGCTTGACGGCATTATCGGCCCTTAGTTTCCAAATAGAGGTAATTTCCATTCCCCACTTTCTTTCCACTCTGTATATTTGAGATGTACATGTATCAAATTTCCAAGTTGATTTGAAGGAAATGATTTCTCCGCTCTGTTTAATGCTTATATAATATGGTTTTTGGGGATGCAGGACCATAATATGACCGTCGTGGAAGCAGATGGGAATTACGTTGAGCCATTTGTGGTACAAAATCTATTTATTTACTCTGGAGAGACGTACTCGGTCCTAGTTACAACGGACCAAGTCCCTTCAAGGAACTATTGGCTAACAACAAATGTTGTCAGCAGAAATTCGACCACGCCACCAGGATTAGGCATTTTCAATTATTATCCAAACCATCCGAAAAGATCTCCTCCTACAAATCCACCTCCCGGGCCCGCGTGGAATGATGTTAAGCCACGGTTGGCTCAAAGTCAAGCCATCAAGGCTCGTAAGGGCCACATCCATCCCCCTCCCCCCACGTCAGATAGGGTGATAGTACTACTGAATACACAAAATCAAGTCAATGGTTATCGTCGTTGGTCTGTTAACAACGTTTCCCTCAACCTTCCCCACACACCATACCTCATAGCACTTAAGTATAACTTGCTTGATGCATTCAGCCAAAATCCACCCCCTGACAGTCTTGATCTTGCCAACTACGATATATATGAAAAAGCACCAAACCCGAACGCCACTACCAGTGATGCCATTTATCGGTTGCAATTCAACAGTACGGTAGATATTGTCTTGCAAAATGCAAATACTATGAAACCTAACGATAGCGAGACACATCCATGGCATCTCCATGGGCATGACTTCTGGGTTTTGGGCTACGGAGAAGGCAAGTTCGACATGGTCAATGACACAAGGAAATACAATTTGATTGATCCAATCATGAAGAACACAGTGCCGGTTCATCCTTTTGGCTGGACTGCCTTGAGATTTAAAGCTGATAATCCAGGGGTCTGGTTATTCCATTGCCATATTGAGTCACACTTCTTTATGGGAATGGGCACAGTATTTGAAGAAGGGATAGAGAGAGTAGGAAAGCTGCCCAGGTCTATTTCAGGATGTGGGGAAACCAAGGGCTACAACAGGCCATAGGATTATTTTTTTTTTTCTTTTTTCATTATTCAACAAACCAGGGTGCATGCAATATATATATATATATTATTTTTTATTTTTTTAAGGGATGGCTTCATATAGGGAACAGCTTTGGCCATCGATCCCATTTAGGTTGATTTCCACAGAAATCAGTCAACTAGTTGTATTTTTTTAAAAAAAAAAAATTATGATGAAAATAAGTAAAGTACTGCTGTTTTTGTTTTTAGTTTTTTTTTTCTTTATCTGACGATATACTTATTCCATTAGTTTGACGAAGGAATACAGGAACGCATCAAATTTCTAGCATGAATTCACAAATACGAGAAAATTCAACGAGAATTTACTAGTTCCTAAGGTGCTTTTTTTTTTTTTTCTCTTTGATAATTTCTAAATTGGTTTTATATTGGAAAATATGGTACATCAGTTCTTATGATACTGAGAAGGTGTTTTTTTTTTTTTTTTCTCCATGCATGAGGAGACTCGTTGAACAATTATACAAAAGAAGTAGTATCTCTTGAAGTTATTAAAACGCACATATCTCTTCCTTTATAATTATAAAAAATTCTTATTATCTCA
>JAHLGO010021107.1:5429484-5440330 GCA_020615895.1 Ceriops decandra
TTATCTCAAGAATAAAATTTAAATTTTTAATGACCATGGCGTCCCAAAATCAATGCTGACATTTACTGATGTCTGAATGATGCTATCCATTTCTTGTCATGAGCCCAGTAATTGGGTGGGTTCGTCCCTAAAACTGGGATAAATCTAAAAGTCAAGATGGTATTGCAACGGCGAACAGCCTTCTAGCCTGAAGCGCCAAGGGCCCACAACGACCCAATGTTATGCATGTTGAACTTTAAAGTGTGTCGCACATATTATAGAAAGCGAATGTGACTTTATTTTTATCTGCTTCTCTTTTCCTTGAATTTGTTATAAACTCCATCCAAATGTGGGATATATTATATATATTTTTTCTTTAAGTCAAGCCCTATCGGTATCGTATTCGCATTTCCATGTTCGCATCCATGCATCGTAAGTACCGTCAAACTTAGACAAACACAGAATCTTTTAAATTTGAAGACCCGCCAAATTGAGTAGCCATCAGATTTTTTGGGTCTAATGTTCGACCCATAATTTTAAAGAGCCGTCCGGTTTGGTTTGATATGTATCGGAAAAATCGGTTGTTGTCTCCGGATTTTAAGCTTCTCGATGTGAATTTAGAAAAAAAAAAAAAAGAAAAACATAAAATTCAATTTAATTTACAAAAATTTAATGGAAGTATAAGTTTGATCATTGTTCGTCAAAAAGACGTGCAAAAACCTACTTATTTTATTTAAAAGAGCAAAACAAGCACAAAAAAAAAAAAAAAAAAAACTGGACGGCCGAAGCGTCTTGGCTGTATTTCGTTGTATCAGCCAGTACCCATGTGATTTGAAATAACGCCATTTTTGAGTTTGGATGAGCAAGAAACAGAAATGCATTTTTAAATATCATTGGATTGATCATATGGCCTAAAACAAATACGATGATCCAGCCAAAAGAAGAGTTCATAATTAATACGCCCCAAAAGCATGAGCATAAGCAAAGAGCAAATGGAACGGCGTCAGCATAAGCAAAGAGCAAAGAGCAAAGAGCAAAGGGCAAATGGAACAGGCAACGGGCAGCAAGGACAACGGGAAAAGCGAAAAAGAGTTGGCATAAGCAGAGAGTAACACAGCAATAGCATATATCAGATGATATTAGGCCCTAGGGTAGAGTTAGAGGCTGTACATGCTCCTTCTGACGGCGACGACACAGAAGAAGTCCTCGTTGTCCAACAAGCTAACACGGATTGGGCAACAAGAGCCACTAGCTAGAGCAGTGCTGGGGCAACTCGAGAACACTGACTTAACACGTAACCCAGAGCTTTGACTGGAGGCAATCAATCCTACACAAACATCACTAAAATTGAACACACACAAGGAAAAGGAAGCAGGCAGGCAAGCAATCGACGTGTGGAAGTGAAACGTGTCGAACAAAATAGCAGAAAGCGCTACAGGCCATGGTGATCTTCAATCTCGACCGTTGGCTTCACATGAGGCGCGGGCACCGCATTGCAACTTCCATCCTCCTCCATAACAGCCGAGCAAGCTTCTTCGGTCGCCATCTCCCCGCGATCGCCAGCAGCACCACCGTCCGATCCTCCTCCAAACGTCCCATCATCGTAAGCAGCAGCCGTAGGATGAATCCTTGGAAACGGCAAGTAGACACTGTGCACCACAATCTTCAAGTTACGCATCACCTCAGGAACTTTGACTCTCACATAGTTAATCCTCGTCGGCCCTACCGCTAAACCACCAAAACCAGTACTGGTAATCACCAGAGACTGTCCTCTCTCGAGAGTAGGAAGCGTGGCCCCAACCGGAAGCTTCTCCAGCTCACCAATCATCAGGTAATGGTTAGGCACAATGTGAAATCTCACGCTACCGATGTACGAGTGCGATCCAGAGAAGATGGACACGTCATCCAGAGCAAACACCGTCATGTTACTCAAGCTCACGAGCTCAGCGTACTTCACTCGCAGTGCAAGAGAGAGGATGTTGAAGCCATTGTTGCGAAGCTTGAGAATGGCATCGCGCAGCATCAGGCGCATGACACCGAAAGCAGGTTGCGCCTGCACCTGAGCCGGATGCTGGAACTGATGAGGCTGCGGTCGTTCTGTCTGGTACGAGGGGAAAGCAAGCGAGTTGAGGCGTTCGATGTCGCAAGAAAACGGCGAGAGAGGTGCGATGAAGCCTTGGATCCCGTGAATAATGAAGAGACCTTGGTTGAAGAGATCTGGATGCGTGATCTCGACGCCACCGATGAAGACCTTAGCGTCGTCGGCGGAGGAAGAAGCCTTCGAGGCATTTTTGCCGGAGGTTGAGGTAACGGTGACGCAACGGCTGGGGCTTAGGGTTTCGATTTTAGTGCCAAATGCTAGCTTGCGGAGATAATCCATGGTCAAAAGGCCAGGAACAATGTGTTCGCGGAGGAGATCGGGAACGGAGCAAGAGACACATGTGCGGAGAGAGGAATCGGAAGGTGCGAAGAGAGTGGAGGGGCCAGACCATCTGGTGGCGGAGGGGTCGGAGGAGAGGGAGACGGCGGCCATGGCGAGCTCGTTGAAGCCGAGATGAGAGAGGATGGGACCGAGGAGAGAGGCGTGGGAGAACAAGGATTGGTCGTGGATATCGTGATGATGAGGCAGTAATTGTTGTGCCTGTGGCGGAAGATGAGTCGAGAATGGCGTTTGCGGAAGTGGAGGTGGCGGTGGCGAGAGGACGAAGGTGGCAGTGGCGTTTGCAAGAGGGAAAACCAGAACGGCCAAGAGAAGCGAAATTCTTAGAGAGCACGCCATTTTGCAGAAGGCTGAGAGGAAGTGAGGTGACTGATGATGAGAGTGAAAAATAGCGTAGCGTGCCGTCGCGCTGTGGTTTATAAGAGAGTAGAGCGTAGGGAGCAGCAACAGAGCCAGCCAATCCACGTAATCCATCAAATCAATCCATTCCAACAAAATTCAGTTACGGATAGGCTGTGTGAACGCGTGGACAAGATGCCATGCACAACGCCTGTGACGCTGTCTGTGCTACGTCATAGGGGTGGTTTGGGGGTGGTGGGGGCCTCGAGGTGGGCCGGGGGGGGGGGACGGTGTGGGTGGGCCCTCTCTCTCTCTCTCTCTCTCTCTCTCTCTCTCTCTCTCTCTGACGCTTGCGGCGGCAGAGTCTAGACTAGAGAATTGATTTGGGTGGTTTCAAATTTATACTCAAATTAAATTTATTAAATTATTAACTAAATTATCATTTTAAGTGATTTTAACTTAATATTGAATATATATATATATATATATCGTTTGAATATTATATTAATAGAGATATTTTATTGTTTTGACTTTATCATATGTCTCACATAGTCAAGTGGAATCTGGGAAAGGAAAATTTGTATTAATTTTAGTTATGTTTGTATCAAACCATTAAAAAAAATCTTGCATAATAATAATAATATGAGATAATTAGTATCATATTTTAGATGAAAATTGTTAATCTATCCTGACATGCGAAAAACATTGAAATCAGGATGCGATCTATATATATAGGTTATGTGAGTAATTAAAGAAGCAACATTTTTGGGAGTGATCTTTTTTTTTTTTTTTTAACTTAATACGGTGGTTTGTCTTGTTTTGCCCCCTTCAAATTTTGAGTTCAATTTTCAAATTTTATCATGTAATTTAAACATTATTTTTATCTTTTTTTTTTCTCGTCATACTTATAAAATTTAATATTGTTTTACTCTACTTATAAAATGTCCCTTCCCTGAAGAGTTTCTGTAGATGTGTCACTACGCATGGCATGCAACTCTCGCTAATTAGAAGCCTTTTTTTTTTTTTTTTTTTTGGTTTCTTATATATAGTTTATCCAATTTCGCTACCTTTGTCTTATTGATTAAGATTTTATGCATTTTGCCATCAAGCCAAACGAATTTCGTCATTTTCTTTAATAGTTTGTCTTCTTCTCTTGCATAGATTTTTTTTTTTTTTAATAAAAAGAAAATTTTCAATCCCGCAAATGTAACCGTAACTTACATCTTGCGTTGTGTATTGACTTTGGTAACTTTTATACCAGAAAAAAAAATAAAAAATAAAAACCTTCCCTTCAGATTGTACAGAAAAGAAAGAATATTTTATTTTGCATTCTATACGGGCAGGTAGGCCTTGAGCAACTCTTCTATCCGACTGGTTAAACGGTATTAGGCTAGAAAATTCAAATTGATTTACCAAAAAAAAAAAAAAAAGGTTTTAAGGAGGCGGACCTAGCGAATTCACTCGAAGCTCTGCTTACGCATTACGAACGCATTTGCAAAGGAGCGGCGTCAAAAGAAAAATTCCAAGTAATCGTCATATTTTTCAAACTACACCCTATTTTTTACCTAATTTTTAAAAGATTTTAGTGGTCGCACATAAAAAGTAAACTTCTAAATATAATAAACCAACCTTTTTTTGCAAAATCACATTCATAAAAAATATGCTCCATTGTATCCCAATGTAAATTGTAATTTTCATAAGTACCATCTTCTACAAGCTTACAAGCAAAATGCTAGACATTAATGAGTAATCACCCCTTCTAAACTTGCCACATAAATATCGTTGTATATTGAGAGATTGGTAATTGCCATATCCATTTCTATCCTCGTTAGATGAATTCGACACATCTATTAAGCATTTATAAGCCACTTAATAAAGAACTTACCTAAATAAAATGCTAATAGCTACTTGTCAATAACACTAGAATTATTGGAAACATAAGTACTCATAATGAGATGGTTAACTTGGTGTGGTAATTTATAGCAAATAGTTGTCAATTCCATGCACTAGTAATTACCATCTAATCACTAACTATGTTTTTTATGTTTACCTTGATCTAATTGTACTTTATTGATATTAAATAAAGGAGTATTTGTAACCCATATGTCCTTTCAAAATTTAATTCTTGTGCCATTTCTATACTCCAACGAGATCCTTCTTGCAATATTTCTTTTCCTTTAAGGATAGTTGTTTAAACATACTAGCGCCCCATTCCCTTTAGGACGTGAAGAAATTCCTATTCTAATACTATTTAGCTTAGATAACACACATTCAAAATTTGTTAGGATCATTGAGAATATTCTAGCCAAGCTTGGCTAATAAAGCTAGGTTCATATTCCTTACAAAACAAAAACCAAGACTTCCAGCTCTTTTAAGCTTACAAACCTTATCTTAAGCAACAAGCTTACTTTATAGTGGTCCTTTAACTTTCTCTATAAAAAATGTCTATTAAACTTGTCAATTTCCTCACAAATGGTGTTAAGGAGGAGTAACGTGTGCATATTGTAGTAGGCAATGGTTTGAAAAATTGATTAAATAAGCACAACTTATCTTATAAATGACAAAGAGCTTGCTTTCTAGCCATTTAATTTAGCTAAGGCCTTGGAAACAATATTTTGGTATGTTTTTGAGCTCCTTTTATCAAGTAGAATAGGGATCTTAAGATAATTATCCAAATCTTACACTATAGAGAGGCTAAGTTGATACCTTAAAAGATATTAACAAAGCTTGGCTAACATTTGTTAAAATCATTAATTTAGATTTTGCAAGATTGATATGTTACCAAAAGAAAGGACAAAATAAACCCAATATGTCCTTTATAGCTTTAACTGTAAAAGGCCTTGGAATCAATAATTGATTAATATACTTATTAACAAATAAAGCCCTTTAATAATGATTTTAGAAATAATTATACAAATTGTATTACACAAAGAAATAAGTCAAAATTGATTGAGTTTCGCTAAATGTTTAACTTTTGGTGTGAGAACTAAGAAAGTTTCATTAATCCTATTTAGAAGTTTTTTTTGCGATAAATAATTTTAACCATGGAGAATATTGAATCACAAATAATGTAATAGTAGTTTGAAAATATATGGTTTGAAAACCATCAAGTTTGAGGGCTTTGTACACTTATTATTATTTTCATCTAATGAAAAACTTCCTTCATGGTTGGCAACAAGTGTAAATTAGCCATAAAATAAGATGCCATGTAAGGCCATATTGTGGATAAAAAGTGTTGTTACTTACCATAAGTTTCACAAGTAAATTTAGAAAGTATTCATTGACTACATTCTTTAAAGTCTCTTAATTTTTAATCCATTCGTTTCCTTCATTTTTCAATGTTGTCATAAAATTATGTCTTTTTTTTTAACCATAAAAGGATGAAAAAAATTCATGTAATGGTTTTCAAGAACTTTATTTCTTTTAGATTTTTTAACTAAGATAAGTTTTTTAGTTTAGAATTTGATTATATTGAGAGATTAAGCTAGTTTTTAGCTACCAAGGTCTAAATTAGTTAATAAATTAAAGAAGCTATTGAATTCTAATCATCTAATTAATTGAATGCCTTTTCTTCTAAAAAAAATTACCAAAAGTATGTTTATTCCATTCAATTGTTACCTGCTTAAAGAGTGAGATAGAGTTATATACTAATATAAAATTTTAGTTTTAGTTAGTTTGCACCAGATTCATACCATCTATATAGCCTTAAGTCTAAAAGGCTATTTTTGCTTTAAATTAGGAACTTTATTAGCCAATTACAATAATAAGGGGTAGTGGTTTGAGTTAATATAAGGCATGTGCTAGATTTTTATAAGTGAAAATTTGAATTACTAAGTTTTTTTAAACTAAAACATAATCAATTCTTTTATTGATGATATATGACTCCTTATTACTATTCCACCAAGTAAATTTTAGACTTAAAAAGTTAAGATCAATCAAATGACATGAGTTAATATAAGATTGAAAAACTAAACACCAGCAAGCAATTTTAAGAGAATCCCTATTCTTATTAGATAAATCAAGTATACCATTGAAATTTTAGATCAAAGCTTGTAAAATGGAGAATTGGTAGCTTTATTAAATCCCTTTTAGAGGTCATCACATATATGATCATAAAGACTTACATAAATACATAATAAAACTAATATGGGCTAATGTTTTTAAAAAATTAATGCATTTATGCTTAAATAAATTTGTGTATGATTTTAAACTGCATGTTTTACTTATCTTAAAGCATTTAAATCCCTTTGGCATAAGCTAATGGATCAACTTGACAAGTTCCCTTAAAATTTAGGTATTTAATAAATCTTTTCTCTTTTCCCTTTTTAATATAAGGCTATAAGATTGTTATTATGCTTGGCTTATATTAGGTAATAAAACTTATTAGAGCTTTAACAAATCACTTCTTACCTATATCCCTTACGTCCTAAACAAGTAAATTCATTGAAACAAGGATAAATAATAGGGTGCTTGAATTATATAAAATGATTTTGACTTTGTTCTATTTTCTCTAAGGTAACATCATCTTTTAGTGTTGTCATGTTGTTAAAACTACACTCATGTACCATTAAAAGGAATAAAGGTGACCTTTGCTTTTTATACTAGTTCTCTTCTTTGAAGTGTCTTTTTTAACAAACCTAAAAGAATTAGAAGAGTAGGAGTTAAGTGGTTTGGGTTATAGGGAGTTCTTAGTTGGTTTAGATTTCTAAATGGGCTTTTGGAAGGCCTTTTTAAATATTATAGAAAGGTCTAGAATTACTTGAGGGAGCTCATTCCCTATAATCAATGTATTTTAGTTTAGATAAGGCCTTTTAAGGGACTTGTTTCTTATAATTGTTAGTTGAAATTTAGATTCTAATATTCGATGCAATTTGTCAGCATTTAAAGTAATAGGCATATGCAGAAGATTTTACATAATATATGTTTATTTTTTGAAAATTTTGTAAAAATTATAAATTGCATTACTTAATTGAGTTACCATGTTTTCTTTGTCTTGACCAAATTTAGCCCTTTATTTTGGTGATCTTAGATGCTTCCAAAAGAAGTTAAATGCTTGGCCTTAGCTTTTATTCAATAATCAAAAGAATCCTTTGTAATTTGTTTTATATCATTACCTTTTATGTTGCCAAGAATTGCAAAGTGTAATCTTATTACAATCATATTAAAATTAAAGTTAATATGTTATTTATATTGATTTCCCATATTTCTTATTTGATTATTACTTTTTTCCTTCTTATATGCTTACATCCATTGTTTAAATTGCTTTTTTATTAGATTTAATTATGTTCTATCACCTAGCTTTAAACAACATCCCTCAACATTACTTTTATCACTAGCATTTTAATTGCACATGTTTAAGTATGTTTCCTTTAGATGACCTATTTGACCACACTTTAAATAAATTTGAGGTAGGCCCTTATATAAAACTATGAGCAAAAGGTTTTGAATCTAATAGATGCTTATTGAGATCAATTTATACATAAAACCAAACAAATTTACTTTAGATAAGCCACTAAAGTAAAAGTATCAATTTTCATAATTCTTCTAATTAACCCACTGATGGTATTTAACATACCCTTGTTATAGTATTTTAGTAGCATTTTTGGAAAATGAGTCTAAACAACAACTAAATTAATTTTGGCAAAAGAAGAATTGAATGAGGTGTCTATTCTTGTATTGGAATATAGTGATCTAAAATCACTTAAGGGCCATTACATATTGTAGTAAAAAGGTTGTCTACATATGTAAATTTAACAATGAAATGTTTAATGTCAAGATTTATAATGTAAAACTCTCCTTTTGGTTTCATTACCAATTGGAAGTGACTGTAGAGAACTTTGCCACTAATCCTTTAAAACCTTAGTCTTTCTCTTACAAAAATGGATTTATGGATATCTATTTTCAAACATTATAAAGTATACTCTTGGTTTCTTGTACATATATCTTATTTAATCTTTAAATTAAGAGCTTGACTAGGAGAATAAAAACAACTAATAATAACACCTTAAAACT
Source organism: Ceriops decandra (assembly GCA_020615895.1). Lineage (NCBI taxonomy): Eukaryota > Viridiplantae > Streptophyta > Magnoliopsida > Malpighiales > Rhizophoraceae > Ceriops > Ceriops decandra. The sequence continues at coordinate 5,438,255 of JAHLGO010021107.1, forward strand.
TATGTTTAAAAGAGACTTAAGATCTTTTAAAAATGACTTTTAAACTTTTAGCTATAAATATATCATTCAACCTAATGATATGTTATGGTTTTTTTTTCTTTTTAATAGTCCAATCAATGAGATAAATTTTCTTTAGTTAACAAATGGTCGAGTTTCATTGTAAAGGGTAAGGGGTCAGGAGTTCAATTAAGAGAAAATCTCTTAGTCTTTCACTATGATGTAGTTGGGCTTGTTTTAGCTTTTAATAGAAATGACAAATGTGACTATTTTCATACTAACCAAAATCCTTAAGTTAGGTAATTAAACTTGCACATTTTTTGTATATTCTTACTTTAAGTTGTTTTAGCCAAAAAACAAAAAACAAACTCTATAGTGGTGTCTTATGATAACATATACTTATGTGTACGATCTTCACCTCATTTTTTTAGTGATATAATTTATTATGTACATATACTCTTTTTTTTCTTATTACATTATTTGAAGAGATTAAATATCAAAATTTATAATTAAAATTAAAAATTTAAACAATTTTACTATTATATTTTATGATTTATAACTAAATCCAAATTCTTTAGATAAATAAATTTATTTAAAACTTTAATTTGGAGTGGTTTGAGCTAAATGGGGCTAAACATTAAGGCTTTTTGCCTTAAGGTTAAGATAGGATAAACTTTAAATGCCATGAGTAGATCATGTATATGTAGAGCATATAAATCAAACTATGAGCAGCAATAAATAAATTTTTAAAATTATAATTAAACCAACATAAAAGTGAAAACTAATTGAATTTTCATTAGTAGTTGTGAGATAATTTAATTGGTTTGACAATTTGAATTATATATATTGGAACTAAAATTTTCATTGACACATTTTATATTATTGAGTTATCTTATAACTAAAATTTTAGATATCAAAATATTAATTTTCAAGTATTAAAAATGAGAAAATAAAATTAAAAATATAAAGGAATAAATAATAAAATATATGACAACAAAATAGTGAAACAATTACACATGATTAAGATAATTGAATTTTTTTATGTGATTAATATCTTCATAAAATAAACTTTTATATTTTAGTATTGCAAGATGGTTTAATTTATTTTTGATGATTTTGGAATATTCAAAATTGTAATCAAATCATCAAATGCAATTTGCTTAAATTACAACTAGGTATAAACTGTTTTCAACCATTTTTACAATTTCAATTTGATTTTGATCCACTTAAATACATTGGGTGATTTAATGAACACTTCAATCACCTACATCCACATTGTTTATTTGAAGTTAAATCTGAATTAAAACAAAGGAAATTTAGGTGAACTCAATTAAAAAAATAATAAAATGAATTCTTATAATTATAATTACGCGTTATATTAATAAAAATGAGTAAACATAAGAACGATAGCCTTTTTTGTATTAATCCAACGGTCAGATCGTTCTTAAGAAGGGCCCTACCGTTTCTGGTCAAAATCAAATACCCTGGCCTTTCGCATGAACGCGGCACATTCTGGATTGGATAGCGCAGGAAGAAACAGTAGCCAACAAAGCCAATGGCAGCAATACCGCTCTCTGCTCTAACCATTGCAACCCCAAAACCCTTCTCCTACGTTCACGATTCCAATTTCACCTCCAAACCCACATCTTCTCGCTCACCAGTTTCTTGTTTCATACATTCATACCGTGATCAACGACCCAATCATTCTTTCAATTCAGCTTCTGTGACCAACAAGGGCATTCTTGATGTGGGCATTGGGCTTTTAGCAGCTTCAGTTCTTGCTTTGTCGCCACTGGATGCTAACGCAACCAGGATTGAGTACTATGCTACTGTGGGAGAGCCTTTGTGCGACCTCAACTTCGTTCACTCTGGACTTGGCTACTGTGATGTTTCTGTGGGGTCTGGTAAGGAGGCCCCATATGGCGAACTCATTAACGTGAGTTCAAAAACTTGGCAAAGAAAATATATTCCTTTTCCTACGTTTTTTTTGCTCTTTCGTTTATTTCCCCGCAGTTTTGGTTTCAGCAGTGGTGGTTAGGCCTTCAATTCAGAATTGGGGGTTTAATCCTTTTTTTTTTT
>JAHLGO010021107.1:5445791-5460054 GCA_020615895.1 Ceriops decandra
GGAAAAAAATGAAAAGGTAGGGATAGTACTTTATGGGAAGAAAATTCTGTTGGTAGCATTTGAAGTCCATTTCTCTCATCCACCAACCGATGGTCCTGAAAAGGGAGAGGTAAGAAATTATCATTTGAAGTCCATCAAAAGAAAGAACTGGAAATGAAGGATCTATTTCCTCGACTAATCAGCATTGATTTAAACAAAAAAGAAAAAAAAACTTAAAAACTTTGTGCCCAGCCATTGATGTTAATCTAAAATCATTAAAGAATTCCTGCTAGTTTCTTAGATGCGAATACTAGCCACATAAAACAAGCAGTAGTTTTCATTCTTCTATCTTCAGCCCAAATGTCCATCTCATGTACCCATGGCCTTGAATTGATCGCCCACTGTTTATAAAGATTAAATAACTCTATTTTGATGGGAAAACATAAAAGCTTGGCATGATTGATTCCAGGCATACAATCTTCGTCATAGGGATAAGATTATAGGAAAATAATTAATTTTACAATAACAGTAAATTGATAAAAAATATATCATATTTAAAGTGTGTTAAATATTATTTTTAAAATTAGTTTTCATTCTTATAGACAAATTGTTCTAATCAAGTAGATTATGTCACTTATCCTCTTGAAGTATGGCAAACCTATTTAATAGTGTACACTTTATATAGTGAGGTAATAGAACCAATTCAATTTTTTAACAAATTGAACAATGAGTCATGGATTATTTAGAATAATTTCTTCTAAGAATAAGAGAAAAAGATTAATTTATATTAGTTATAATTTAATTATGTTGAGTGTAAATTTTAATAGTATTGAAAAACTAGCATTATTATTATTATACATAATGGGTAGTCTAACGATTATAAAATAATTCATTCAAGGGTCAAATAATGGTTAGGCCAATTGATATAAAATGACTAATTTAGTGATTATAAAATAGTTAGTTGACAAATACTAAAATCATGGTAATTGGTTTTAAAAATACACTAATTTAAAATAATCCTTTGCCATTTTAAAAAGTTAATTATGTTAAATTAATCAATAAGAATATAATACATAATTTTGGTACTTTTTAAGTTATAACTAAAAGTTAGGATGTACAAGTTTTGATGCTTATATGGTGAAATAAAATTTTTTATGAATCATAAGTTTTTTTTTTAATATTAGTGAACTTGTTCTTATGTTATATTTTCTAAAATCATATTGTTTAATGTCATTAGGCACTGTTAGGCCATAAGCATGCTTATTTTATTTTCATGGGAGTTCTAGATATCTTACTTAGAATCTTATAAAAGTGTCCTTACTCTATTAGCAAATAATTAAATTTATTAAGTGTGTCTTTTAGTAATACACCACCTATAATGGTTATAAAATTTATTAAGAGTATAAATTAACTTTAAATATTAAAATTTTTGTAATATCTACATTATAATAAAGAACTTATAATTTTGATAGTATATACAAAGTTAATTAATGACTTGTTATCATACATATGAACTTACTTCAAGGAATTTCTTATTATATAGGTCAGGTTTCTAATATTCTTGATTATACTATATAGATATTAGTCTTATTCCCCTTGATGTAATTTGTAATTACTTTTTACTTAGTGACTTAGTCAAAGGATCAACTTAATTTCTTTAGAATTATACAAAATCAAGTGATATTCTATATTACTTAACTATTTTTTTGATAATTAATGTTTTAAAAAAATATATCTATTCTTTTTATCATGTGATTAATTTTTATTATAAGTAATTGAGACTTGGTGATCATGATACATCAATACTTAAAGTGTTGGTTTTACTTATAATGGAATATCCATCCAAAAAATTTATTAGATACATTGCTTCTATGTTAGCCATCTTTGAGACTAAAAATTTCGATTTTACAATAGTAATAATTATTTACTTCACATATTTTAAAGTTATTATTTCACATCTAAAGGTAAAATATAAATTCATTAGTGGATTTTATCTCATGTGAATTAAAAATTAAGTTAACATCATTGAACTCTTTTAGCGTAATGAAAATTTACTAAAAAATATAATATAATTAGTTGTAACATGAAACTTATGGCTAAAGTCAATACTTTTAGAAGGCTAACTAACACTTTTATTAAAACTGGAAAAGCTTTTTATGAATTTTGCCTAAACTTAAGTTCCCTGTATAATACGGTTAATGAGCCATTGACACATTAAACAAAAGGAATAAAAAAAATATAACTATGTATAGGTTTTGATTATTGAAAAATTAATTGGTTAGTATTTGATATCACATAATAGAGTTATATAAAAATAAATTAAAATTTTATATAAATTTATGTAATACTAAATATCATTCATTTGGTATGTTAAATGCTATCTCATGTTATGTTATATCAATTATATTGTATTTATTAGATAGTGTAGCTATATAATAAAGTCCATAATTAATATTATCTTTTTACCAAGGTAATGTTAATATCAAAATTGATAAAATCGCTATATAGCCAAAGCAAAAACCATGGCTTTAATACACATAATCACAACTCAATTTGGTTCTAAACTAGCAATTTTGATTTTAAGGTTTAATATCAACATTTATGTAAGTTGGCTACTATGACAAAGTATCAATCAACGATAAGTAAGGGAGCACAAATGACAAGCGATGCAACAAAATATATTTTGAGACTTCACAAGCATGGAAACCACAATTTTCCCAAGTATGCTAAGGAGGTTAACTTTTTAGTTTTTATTTTCTTTATAACTATAATTGAGAGTTTGGTTTTTGATTTGATTGTAAATATGATAGTTAATTGTTGAGTTTTAGTCAAATTAGTAAGTTGATGACTAAATTTAGACTATTTGTTTTTTTTTTCTTTTTTTTAATTTTAACATCAATTTGGATTAATGTTTATGAGGAATTATAAATGGCACTAAACAATAGCAAGCAAGCTTTTTGTGGCAACAAAAAAATGCAAAAACTGGTAGACACAACTTATCTCACAAAAATGGATACAATCAACCAAAATACAAAAACTTATAAACACAACTTATCTCACAAAAATGGACACAATCGACCACTCTTACCTTATAGTTTTTGACTAATATACTCCTTTAAATCTATGCCATTAAGTTTGTGTGAGGCCATATTTGGCCAAAGAATTTATGAATTGGTGACATTCCTAGGTTGGAAGATAAACAAAACTCATTTTTTGACTTTATTATTGATATCATGTAACATTGACAAGAGTTTCCAAGGTGTTCTTTCTTTATTATTTATCCATACAACTATAGTTTAAAAGTCACTTTTAATAATCAATTGAATCTCACTTGCTTCATTCCTTAGACTCTAAAGGTCAGTTACCTCTTTTATTGTTAGTAACTATACCTTATTATATTCGTAGCCTTGGTCACTTTAGAGAACATGCATACTACCTTTTCATTGTTGCCATGTAACACATCTTCTATACTTGTCATCCCACATGTGTTAGTCATTGTTGTATATGTGTTGAACCTTTATGTACCTTTGGGCCACTATAAGAGTTTGACATAAATTAGATCACAAATTTTATCAACCAAGAATGACTTACTCATAAAAATGTATTTATTCCTCCTTAACTGGATAGACAATATGAATGTATAAAATCCCATTAGTCATATCTTCCTTGATGTGTAACCTTAACCTAATATAAACCATGTTTCCCATATGTCTTTAATTGATTTTGGGACCACTTATAAAACTCCCCACCATCTTAAAAGCATGGTGGCAATAAAGAAACAAATGAACGATTGATTCATACCTTACAAAGCAAAGTAAGGAAGTAATGTTTTGATTAGAGCTCTCAATTTTATGTAGTCTTTTTTTGATTAGCAAATGATTTATTATCAATTACCATCCAAAAACCTTCATTTTAGGCGAAGTTAATCTGTCCCATATACCTATTATCCCTCCCTCAAATGAATTATGAAGGCAATCTTAAAAGTCACAAAAGGATCTTATAGCGAGTTGTCCATCCTTCTCCTATAATTATTATATAAGCTTGCCATTTTCTCCTCTCATTAGTTGATAGACTTTTATAAGGTTCACAAACTCAACATACTGGTCATTCTCCCAAATGAACAAACTCTATTGTCAACTAAATTTCCATACCAAGTGGTTATGCTTCCATTCGTTAAAGCTATTGATTGGACCATTTTTCTTTGTTGATAATGCAAATAGCCTTGGAAATCTCATAGCTAAAGGTGTCTTACTTAGATAAATTTGATTCTAAAAGTCTACTTTTCTAAAATCCCTTATTAAAGAACCATAATTAGACTTGATCAATTCTATATTTCTATTCTCCTTTTGCCACAGAAAGCATATACCTCTCTATATCAGAGACATTTATGAACACTTCGACAACCACTCTTATGGCCACAAATGACATTGTTCGTATCTTGCTTTAAGTATTTTAACTTAAGATGCATTATTTGCATTCCACAGCTACTTTGACAATAGTCTTGTATTAATGTCTCTTAGGTTGCCAACACCCAACTCACTTCTTTTTTCTGTTGAGATACTAAGCTCTAACTAACTTGATATATCTGCCTTTTGCTGTCTTTCTCACTTTAAAAGAAGAATCTTTGGATCTTTTCAAACCACTTTCATACTTTTTCGCATTTTGAATAAAGATATAAAATATACTAATAGCAATCTTAAATAAGACTATAGGAGAACCAATTGTCTGACCTTCAACAAAAATCATGCTTTCCATTTCATCTGTATTCTCTCCATTTTCCTAACATTATATCCTATGGACCTTTAGGTTGTAAGTTCACACCCAATTAAAGTCCTAGATATTTTAGGGATTGGAACCGGCTTCACAATTTCAGAAACTGGCCCACCTCTACATATTTGGAAGTATTGCAGGATCTTTCTTATACAAAACTATTTTCATTAAGTTGATTTTTAACCTTACACAACATTGGAAGTATTAAAAGATTTTCTTATAATTTCATATTAACTATTTGTTAAATTTAGGTAAATTTTCATTGAATTATAATTCTTTTTTATATCTATCTTTTAAATCTGTGAGAAATTTGTAGGTATTAAGATTTTGCCCTAGCATATACTATGACTTTCATTTATATATACACAATATGCATGTATGTTTAATACATACATGTATAATGTTCAAAAAATAAAGTTAACAAGAAAAACAAGTATTGATATGATTTCTTTTAATATCATAACTTCTATAATATTCATACTAAATAATTCATGAAGTTATTTCATAACAATTTATAAATAAATAAATGTAAATGAGACGGAAGCTATGTGCGGGTAACTAGTTGAGTTTAAAAGTCAGATGATCCAAAACTTCCAAGTTTCGGAGTAATTATTACGACGCTTTATTGCTGCGATTCTCTACTTGAAACATAGAATACATTTAAGAAGATGCCACAATTAATGTGTCAAAATTACAAAACATTGCCAAAACGATCCACTGTCCAGGCAAGTTAGGTCAAGATAATTCTTCAAACCCTTACAAGACGTTTGAACTGGTGGGCGTACTTATCCACATATTCTCTAGATGTTTTTTTTTTTTTTTGGTTCCCTGTTCAGAAAAGATCTGCTCCGAGAGTGTTTTTTATTTTTCCTTTCTTTCTTTAGTATATTGTCCTTCAGCAACATTTGAATTACATGCAAGGAAAAAATCAAGGACCCATGCACAAAAGGCAAAAGTTTAAAAGCAGTATGTATGGTTTTCGTATTCTTTTCTTTTCTCTTATGGGTGCTTGGATCTATCTGTTTTTTCTTTTTTGAGTGAGTTATTTTACTTTTGGGTGCCATTGGAAAAGCAATAACTTTCAGGAAAAGGACAAAGAACGGAAGGTTAAGCGAAATTTGATTCAGTATAAATTAACTCCGTAGTAAACCTAATCAACACATTTAATTTTTTGGGTTCAGACTTATGTTAGACTACGATCAAGTTTGATGTTTTCTCCTCGGTCATTGTGTCTAATTTCCTATCTGAATTATAGAATTTTACTTTATTTTTGAAATTTAGTCAATTTAATTTTAGGTTATGCCCATGAATTTATTCAGATTTGGCCCTAAATAATCTGTTTAGCTCCAGAGGCATTTATTAAATGTCTAGGACGTTATTAGGAATTTAGGATTACACAATTTGAAATTTGAATCTCATTGAGAGTTACAGGATTATTTATTTATTTATTTTATTTTATTAAGAAACCTGGTGAGATACACAATAGAGTGGCTTTTTATTCTCATAAACTGCTAAAATCAAAATATTGAAGATAATGTTCTAATTTCTTAAATACTGTCCAGTCTCCACCTTTTGCTGTCTTGAAACTGGCACACCCATCATGACCCTCTGAGAATATCCAAGGCCTGCCGAACTGCCCACCGAAATTTAAGAAATGGAAAAGTGTGAATCAATGATCTACGCAATATCTACGCACAAGTGAAAAGCTGTCAATAATAATATATTGGGCAGATAGAAGTGGTTGCTTGAGGAAGGTGGTATGTGACATGAATACGAGACAAGAAAGCATACGTGTGAATGCTAACTCAACACGCATGTACTTGAAATAAGCCCGTGCATTATGCTGCTTGAGTTAAAATATATTTAGTTGCATAAAGAGAAAGATGCGGACAATTCTATTTGGTTCTTAAGAGAAGAAGTTGCTAGAGTCCAAAAGAAGGTTTTTATGATTATCAATTGCGTTTGATATTCAATTTATGGGATCCACACGACTCCATTAGTTCCATTGCTCCTGCCTTCACGAAATCCGTCTCCCCTGTATCATTGGCCTCGTTAATGTTTTAGATTGCAAAATGCAAGTGGGGCTGATTCATTATTAGAATTAGCAAAGTTCTACAAATGCCGAAGTTCATTTACCTCTAATGTGAAGATTAGAAGTACAGGATTGTAGATTAGAATGCATAAGTAGTGAATTTTGGTTGGCCCGACTTATATCCTCCAAACTTAGTCCACGATATTAGGAACTGTTTTACACGAAAAACATGTTTTGCGTTTTACAATTTTTGGCCAGACAGAAAATCTTGTTCAAACGTAAAAGGATTAGCAGGTCAAGTGAATAATTATTAGTTTTTTTTTTTTTTTTTTGTGTAAAATGACGTCCGGTCCCTAGGAAAAAGAAGCATTAGGGCTGGTACGGAACAATTACCGATGGAAGGGAAGCAGGGTACATCCACAAATGGCAGATCGAGTCAAGAAGAGACTCACTGAATAACACTAGAGGCGGGCACAGTTAAAACTTTAATATAGACGCGGCAATTGGTCTAGGCAAGGATGGAATGGCATAGTTTTGGGGCCATAAAGGAAGACTAATCCTCACTCTTTCAACAGTTATATTCGGCGACTTGTCCGCTGAAGTTATTGAATTCCTAGCAATCTGTATGGCTGTTCAGGAAGCAATTGAACCATCCTTATCTCATGTTTGCGTGGAATCTCGTAGCCTCATGGCAGTTCGAGCCATACAATCTTCAAAACAGGAGCACACGACGATTGAGCAGCTGGCGGAGGATGTCCGTGTGTTAGCGTTGAATTTTATGAGTTTTGTTGTTCAACATGGGCAGTAGGCAATTTAATAGGCATGAAGTGTAGCCATGTTTTTTTTTTCTTTTTTCTTTTAAGTATTCAACGAGATGTAAGAAATTGTGGTGAACGAATAAAATTTCCTAAAAAAAAAAAGGGCTAAATTACTTAAATCCACTCTAAAACTCGGTAAATAATTGCTTTCACCTAACGTGATTGTCAAACTCCACGAATGCCGTCGATTTTATGCTAGCAGAAATGCCTTGTTTATTTTTTTATTATTATTTTGGGATTGAATTTATTTAGTTGTTAAAGTGATTATCAACGAGTCAAGAATGAGATTGGATCAAAATTTTACTTCACGTTTGAGTTTTTGGAATAAATGATTTTTGTAGAAAAAGTGACTCGGATTTGCATGTGGAAAATACTTAAATTGAAAAAAAAAAAAAAAAGGAAAGCCAAATCACACGAAAGGGAAAAAGACCTTGCTCAACTTGCTTGCCGCCTAAAATGTATGAGGTCATGATAATTATTGTAACAGTGTTCAATTTCTACATTATGGACGGTTGATGGTGCATAACAAGCTCAAACCAGAGTGAGGGTCATGTCTACTTATGAAGATTCCTCACTAAATCCCCACAAAAGTGAGGTTATCACAATCTCTAGCTTAGAAAGGTTTGTCACGGGAGCAACGAAGACATATTCTTACCAACTAGGATTTGATTTAAATTTTGCGTGTTTAATGCGATGCCCTTCATAACACAAGAAAACATTAATGGAAAATGCAAAGCTTCTCACCTTTGTTTGCTTTGGCCGAGTATATCCCAGCGCGAGCTTGCAATAAACACTCGAGTTTCCAATTGACTGTTTCATATATTTCCGCGTTTGATGATAATGACCAATGTTCCTGGCTAACAATGAAGCAGAAATTCCGCTTTATCTTGAAATGAAGGTGGGTCATACCGTATCAAATATTGCAATAAGGGGATTGCATTTGCAGCAACAATGAATTGAGCTCTAGAAACTTCAGCTGCATAGGCTGACAAAGCTTGCCTGAGAAGGAAAAGTGCACTAAGGCAGCTTCTTGGGTAGTCTTCAGTGAGGTAACTCTAGGTGGGGGATACTGAGGATTGCTGAAGAGAGACTCCAGAGCTTTCAGATGCTCCTCTTTAATTGTTTCAGTGGCCCATAAATCCCTTTCAATAACTACTGCAAGATCAAATATTTTCGTTGGTGGTGTATCAGCTCTTACTTTAATCAGAAGTTCAATTTCATTCACATTCTTCTACCTTGTTTCAAAATAAGGAGACAATCTGAACTTAAAGCAAGTTCTAAAATTAGAACCTAATTAAAACGTCACGTTGCTACAAATACTGTGCTTAAGAATCCATTTCTTTTGCTTCAATTATCTTTCTTTACTAGCAAAAATCTAAGACCCATTTTTTTTGACATATAAAATATCAAACCTTGGGATATATATATATATATATATATATATATATATACACGATGGCCTTCCAAAAGAGTACAAGGCATGACTCATTAAAAAGAAAAAAATTATAAGGTCATGCCATACATTGTGAGTTAAAGTCAAATGTTACCAAAACTTTAAGAGCCAATGCTTAAAAGGAAAAAATTCAACAACAAACCACCATGATATAGGCAACAAATATTCTCGAGTCAAAAGATGGATGACATTTTTTCACTTTGGTCAAAAATTAATGTCAAAAAATTATTTCACTTAAAAATTTAAATTCTTAGATGACATTTAGGATATGAATTGTATATTATATACCAACACACCTCTTCACGCAAAAGCCTAGCTCATTTGGGCTAGAAACGTGTATAAGCCATGCTTAGTTAGACTTAAAATATGAACAAACTAGAAATTTATAATTAAATATTATGACGATATGATTTAAATCCATAATTACTTGATTATGAAAATTATGGTATCATATAAAGAAATTATTTTACTTAAAAATCTAAATTTTTCTATAAGTCTAGGATATGGATTGCGTTGAAAAATTCTAAAGAGGGATATAAAGGAATTACTAGTAATACCTTAGTCTATTTCACTAAAAGCATACTCTTGAATGGTGTGGTTAGAGAAAAGAATTTTAATGAACATGGCACCCTAGATAGATGTATTTGGATCACTTGATCCAATAAGATCCAACACCACCTAAATGCCACTAGCCTTTGCAAATGTCCTTCTGTTAGATCAGTTGTAAGTAAGAAGGTTTTTTAAAGCACTTATAGCTACAACTTTCTTTTCTTCTGTAGGTTGCTCTTTAAGCACGTTGACCAAGGTGTAACAAGCTGAAACAACATTGGTGCGTCGAGCTAGGGTCTCATTCTAGAACAAATTGCCAAGAGCCAATGTTGCTAGCAACCTAGCCTTTTGTGCTTGGGTTTATGGATCCAAGAGGTATTGGGATAATGGCAAGATTGCAGTTTTAGTAGCTTTTGATTCCTTGTTTTTCACATTATTGAGTAATACTTCCAACAACATCTGAGAATTTCCAAAAGTCTTTATGGCACCAATTTTAGCCATTGCTTCAGCACTTTTTTCATCATCACTTTCTAACACCAATAGGGCATTTAGTGCACCAATTACCATGCTTTTAAGCTGGCACGTAATAATCTTACTAGCATTATAATTCTTACCTCCAAAAAAAATCAAAATTAAACTAAAAAATGTTTACAAAAACAACGACAATAATTCTTATAAGGCCTAAGGAAGAGAAGGATCAACTTGCAATATCACTTTGGACATCTCATTCACACCACCCTCTTTTGCAATTTCATGTGGCCATGTTACTGCAAAGTTGACAAGAGCCTTAAGAGCTCTCTACCACAAGATGTGTATATCGAAGCCAAGAACTCATATTAGAGGTCCAATTATTAGTTGAGTAACAATGTCTTTTTGAATATTTTCTTTTAGGTGTAGGTGTGATAGAAGCTTAGTTGACAATTGTTGCATGGTAAGAATAAGGGAATCAAGCAAAGGTACAAATGGCTCAATGGCTTGGTTAGAGGAAAGATATAGTTCACACAACATTGTCAATGTTCTAATATATTGACAAGAACTTGCAATGTGATATTTGGTCTATGGGAGCCAAATTCTAGCATTGTTACAAGTAAGAGAATGGACTAAACCAGATCCCTTAGCAATGTTGACAATGTTGGTTAATATCCAAAGCAATTTTCTCTATGTGACATAGATATAATCCAATGGCTTAAAAAGGATATCAAACATACTTTCAATCACTTTAGCTTTTACCATTTTTAGTTTACAAGTATGCTTATCTTTCACCAACTTCACCAATGCTCTAAAATAGCCTCATAAAGCATGTAGTTTTTACCATATAGGAGGCCAACAAGAGGAATGACTACACAATATGTAACAACTATTTCTATAAGTTACTCATCATTAACAAGTTTGTCCAACACATGAATAACTGAATGTTGAGTAGGACTAAACTCAGTTACTAGATACCGAAGCCTCAACATTGCACATTGTAGCTAATGTTGACTTGATCCTTTTATTTCTAAATAGAACACCACACAACTCCACAATATCTCCATGTAGCTTAATCATACAATTTAATGAGAGGATCCAACAAAGGACATCCATTTCATTTATTTCAATATTAGCGATTATAGGTTCTCTTGGTGGGTTTTCACTTATTAACCTAACTAATATAACAATAATAATATGTTGTTCTTTCTCTAGACTAGAATTAAGGTGACTAATGTGAGGGTTGTACTTCAATGAATAATTACTTTATGTATTTAGGCTAAAACTTTTAGTTTGTTTGATATTGATATTGATACTAAATTTTTCAATGTATGCTTTAGTAATAACTAATGGTAGGTTGTATAATGTCAGTAGATTATTAATGGATTTTTTTTTATATACTAACCTACCATTTGTGGAAGATATCACCTTTGTAAAATCCTAAATTTTTTCATTTTAATAATACAATTTTACCTTACATACACATAATGGGTAGGAAGCCCATTTCCTTTACTAATTATTATGCAATTTTGGGTTATCTAATTTCTTACTAATTTCAGGTAACTCAACATAAATCTATTTGTATAAAACCTTGTTGAACCCATCTTTGATGACTTATGTTGAATTTGTTGTCAATAGTATCTTACATTATTGTTTATGTTGATTTGATATTTTGAATGTCATTGAGATGCATAGAAGTTGTTGATCAAAACCATTGATAGGAGGTCAACAAAATTTAATGAGTCAATATTAACCATTGACCCTAAATTTTAGGAGTCAAGGTTGATCATTGACTTTTGACCATTGACCCTAAATTTTAGGAAGTCACCATTAACCTTAAATTTTAGGAATCAAATCTGGTTGTTGATTATAGGGCAACCTTTGAAAATCAATGATGACCGTTGATGATCGTGTAACCCTAATCTCGAGGCTCAATAAATAACCCCATTCACCTTGTAAGACAAGTGTGTGTGCTGCATATTTTTCTAAGAGGAATGGCAAACCTAAAGGTAGCTAAAAGGAGAGTTGAACGGCAAAGATAAGGTAGCCACCAAGAGAGATGTAGCCGGCCAAGGAAAGTTCAGTAGCTATTCAAGGAGGAGATGATAGCAACCATCAAAGAAGGAAGCAGCCATACCAACCAAAGGAGGAGTTGCAGCAACCGGCAATTACATCAAAAGGAGAAGAAGGTAGCCATACCAAAGGGAGAACAAGGTGTAACCGTCGGTAGCCACACTAAACCAGTAAAGGAGATGTGTGGCAACCATACCAAGGAGAGAAAAACTTGCAATAGTTGGCCACATCAAGGAAAGTTGTAGCAGCTAGCCACACTAAGGAGAATAGCAATCAGAAAACCAAACTAAAAGAGAGGAGTAGCTAGCAACCATAACAAACCAACAAAAGAGAAGGAGTGCAGCAGTTACACTAAATTAGAAGAGAGGGTGTGCAATAGCCACACCAAACCAAAATAGAGGGTGTGCAATAGTTACACCAAAGAAAAAAGAAGGCAGTAGCAACCTAACCCAAAAAGAGAAGGAACCTATTATGGTAGGAGTAGTAGTAAGCTTTGGTAGAAGGTGTAGGTAAACCAATAATCCGCAACACCAGCTACAACTTGCAACAACTAGTAGCCAACCAAAAGAGGAGAGAAGTGCAATAAGTAAATTGTAGTAGTAAAGGTAGCACAACTAAGAGCAGTAATAGGCTTTGGTAGAAGGTGCAAGCAAACCAATAAGTGTAGCACGTCTAGGAGATTATACCAGCAAGTGTAGCACATGTAGGCAACGTTAGTAGCCCGTGTATATGTAGGCAACAATAATAGAATGTGCAGATAGCAATAGTAGCTTGTGTATGTGCAAATAGTGATAGTAAAACGTGTAGGTAGCAACAATAAAATGTGCAGGTAGTGATAGCAGCTTGTGCATGTGTAGGCAACAACAACAAAACGTGCAAGTAACGATAGTAGAATGTGCAGGCAGTGATAGTAGGACATGTAGGTAGCAATTACAGTTACTCTAATATCTTGACGTAGCAGAGGAGAAAACATGTTGGGTAACAAAGGAGAAAATGTGCCTAGCAGTAGGTCCAATAGTAGAAGAGAAAACATGCCTTGTAGTAGGTCTAACAACTTGCCGCAGTAGAGGAGAAAATGTGGCTAATAGCAAGTTCATAAGCAAAGGAAAAAACATGCCCCAACAGTAAGTCGAGCAATTTATAGCAGTGGAGGAGAAAACATGCCTTGTCAACAGGTAAGGTAGCATCGGCAGTAGGGGAAGAGAACCTACCAAGGTTGAAAGAGGTAGCATTAGTAGTAGAGGAAGAAACCTGCCCAGGCAGTAGGTGAGGTAGCACTAGCAACGGAGGAAAGAACTTATTGAGGGAGTAAGTAAGGCAACATGGGTAACAGAGGGAGATAACCTGCAGAAAAGAGACCAACAAAGCTTGAGTAAAAATTGGTAGTGAGGAAAGATAAGATTTGCTTTTTGCATTAGCAACCAGTGCACATTGAGTAATCCTTTTCAGGAATGTATTAGTTACTAAACTCTTGATAAACCTATTGAAATAAGGTGAGATACCCTAATAGTGATCGGGAGATTAGTCCATTAAATGATCGGGAGATTATTGTAAGTGGTTAAAGAGTGATTATTCCACAACCAAACTATATTCCTTGATAACAAGAGTGAATTGTGTGATTTAGGAGTGATCCTATCATACTGTGGATGTAGCTCACACATTGTGGGTGAACCACATAAAAATTCTCATGTGTTCTTAGGTACTTGCGTTTAATTGATATTCCTACGACTACTCTCACATAAAAAAGAAATAAAAATTAGATTATTGACTTTAATAAGTCATAGAGATTAAATCTAGATAAATTTGTAAAAAGCGAATATCTTACACTAATTCACCCCCTTCCTAATATAAGACCTAAAAACGTCTTTATTGAGTGGTATCAAAACCAGTTCCTCAGTTGATCCAATTTACTTGCTTTGATTTAAAGTTGTTTTGGTTGTTGTGAATTCTTATCTTTATTGCTAATTGAGATTATGGATAACATAAACAGTGTTAATAGTAAGGACATCTTTACTTTTGATGAATAAAATTATCAATTATAGAAGAATAGAGTGCTCTTATATCTAATGTCTCTTGGTCTTGATGTGTTTAAGTCTACTGTTAAGGGCTTCATCTTTGTTG
>JAHLGO010021107.1:5460154-5473116 GCA_020615895.1 Ceriops decandra
AAGATGCGAAATGACTAGACACACTGCTGAGGATTGCTTGACATTACTACTTGGTCAAAGAGTGCAAAGAAGAACACCTCCACATGCTCTTAAACATTGTTGCTCGGTCAAAGAATGCAAAGGAGAATACCTACACATGCTCCTATAATCTACCAACCATTGCTGTCCGGTCCAAGAGTGCCAAGGAGAACACATACACATGCTCCTACATTCAACCAAAGAAGAAGAGGAAGAGAAATGTCTATGGTTGTGGAAATAGCCTTAAAAGCTTTAATGTAAGAAAAGCCATGGATCCTGGACAGTAGTTTCTTTTCACATATGACAAAAGACTCCAAGGTATTTAAGGAAGTAGTAAAATATGATAAAGGATTAGTCAAATTTGATAATGATGGTGCCTTAAAGATTAAAGTTATCGGTGCTATTGAAATTGGTGCAAAAAAAACTTAAATTAAAGAAAGTACTTTATATTGAAGGGTTAAAACACAATTTTATCAGTGTTAGCCAAGTTTGTGATAATGGATATAAAGTTACTTTCAACAAGAGTGACTGTACAGTAAAGAGATTAATTGATAATGCTATTCTTATGAAGGGGTGAAAGAACAAATAAAAACTTATACCAAGTTTCCAAAAGCAATAACATATGTTATATGAGCCTTAATGGTGAGAATTTGTTATGGCATCAAAGATTGGGACATCTTGGACAAAAGAGGTTAAACTTAAGTATTCAGGCACCCTGTAGAGGCTAAGGTATGCCTTTAACCCCTTTCCCCTTCCCTTTTCTATTATTCTTTGGATTTTTTGTCAAAGGGGGAGATATTTTGCATAAATCCAAAAAGAGAGAGTATATAAAGAGAGAGAATTTATCAAGGGGGAAAAGCAGAAAAAGGGAGTTGAACCCAATTAAGGGATATGCATATTTTAGGGGGAGCTGTGCTTATGTTTAATTACTGAAAGTTAGATTTAATGTG
Organism: Ceriops decandra; assembly: GCA_020615895.1. Taxonomy (NCBI): domain Eukaryota; kingdom Viridiplantae; phylum Streptophyta; class Magnoliopsida; order Malpighiales; family Rhizophoraceae; genus Ceriops; species Ceriops decandra. The sequence goes on from JAHLGO010021107.1 coordinate 5,461,123, forward strand.
TTGCTAACAAATTTAATGGGGGAGATTGTTGAGCCTATCTTTAATGATTTATGTTGGATTTGGTGTTAACAACATCTCACATTATTGTTCATTTTAATTTGATGTTTTAAATGTCATTGAGATGCATAAAAGTCATTGATCAAAACCATTGATGGGAGGTCAACTAAATTTAATGAGTCAATATTGACCATTGGCCCTAAATTTTAAGGGTTAAGGTTGACCGTTGACCTTTGATCCTCAACCTTAAATTTTAAAAAGTCAATATTGACCATTGACCCTAAATTTTAGGAATCAAATATGGCCGTTGATTGTAATGTGACTTTTGGGAATCAATGATAACTGTTAATGATCATGTAACCCTAATCTCAAGGCTCTGGAAATAACCCTATGCACCTTATAAGACAAGTGTGTGTGTTACACATTTTTCTAAGAGGAACGATAAATCTAAAGGCAGCCAAAAGTAGAGGTGAATGGAAAAGAGGAGGCAATCACCAAGGGAGGTGTAATCAACCAAGGAAAGTACAGTAGCTGGCCAAGAAAGGGGTGACAGCAACCATCAAAGAAAGAGGTAGCCACACCAACTAAAGGGGGAGTTACAGTAATTGGTATCTATACCAAAGGGAGAAGAAGGCAACCTTATTAAAAGGATAACAAGGTGAAATAGTCGGTAGCCACATTAAACTAGCAAAAGTGACATATAACAACCACACTAAGGAGAGAAAAACGTTCAACAGCCAACCACACCAAAGAGAGCAGTAGTTGGAAAACCAAACCAAAGGAATGGAGTAGTCAGTAGCCACACCAAATTAGAAGAGAGGGTATGCTGCAACTACCCTAAACCATAAGAGAGGGAGTGTAGCAACTACACCAAAGAAAGAAGAAGATAGTAATTAACCAACCTAAAAGGAGAAGAAACCTATTGTAGGAAGAGCAGCAGCAAGCTTTGGAAAAAGGTGCAGGCAAACTAGCAATTCACAACACCAGCTACAACTTGCAATAACCAGTAACCACTTATAGAAGGAGAGAAGTGCAATAAGCAAATTATAGCAGCAAGGGTAGTATAGCCAAGAGTAGCAGTAGGCTTCGGCAAAAGGTTTAGGCAAACCAATGAGTGCAGCATGTCCGGGAGGCTATACTAGTAAGTGCAGCACGTCCAGCAACCCAATCAATAAGTCTAGCTTATCTAGTAGGCTATCCTAACAAGTGTAGCATGCCCAACAATTATAGCATGTACAACAGCAACCTTTGAGTAGCAGGAGCAAGCAAACCAGCAGTTGCAAATTGCAGGAGCAGTAGTAAGCTAAAGTAGAATACGTAGGTAGTGACAGCAGCCTGTGCAAGCAATGATAGTAGCTTGTGCACGTGCAGGCAGTGACAACAAAATGTGAAAATAGTGATAGAAACTCGTGCATGTGCAAGTAGTAACAATAGAACATGTAGGTAACAACAGCAAAATGTGAAGGCAGCGATAGTAGAAAGTGCAGGCAATGATAACAAAATGTGTAGATAGCAGTAACAGTAATAGCAGTACGTATAAGCAACAATTATGACTCCTCTGGCAACTCGCCACAGCAGAGGAGAAAACGTGCTCGACAGCAGGTCTAGCAGCTTGCCGTAGTAAAGTAAAAAATGTGCTCAATAGTAAGTCTAGTAGCTTGTAATAGTAGAGGGGAAAATAAGCCCTATAATAGGTCCAATAACTTGCTATAGTAGAAGAGAAAATGTGTTTGGCAACAGGTTCAGTAGTTTGCAATAGTAGAGGAGAAAACGTGTCTTATTAGTCGGTAAGCTAGCACTAGCAATAAGGAAAAAGAACCTTTTAAGGCCGAAGGAGGTAGCATCAGTTACAGAGGAAAAAACCTGCCAAGGCAGCAGGTGAGGTAGCACCAACAATATGAGGAGAGAACCTACTGAGACAGTAGGGGAAACAGTATTAGTAGTAGAGGAGAGAACTTATTGAGGGAGCAAGTAAGGCAAAATTGGCAGCAAAGGGAGATAACTTACAAAGAAGAGACCAACAAAATTTGAGCAAAAATCGGTAGTGACGAAGGAGAAATTTTCTTTTTGTATTAGTAACTATGCATATTGAATGATCTTTCTTAGGAATATGTTAGTTACTAAAGTCTTGATAAACTTATTGAAAAAGAGTGGGATACCCTTGGAGTGATCAAGAGATCATCTCATTTAGGGATTAAGAGATCATCATAAGTGGTTAAGGAGTAATCCTTTCATAACCAAACTGTATCCTTTGATAACAAGAGTGGATTGTGTGATTTAAAGTGATCTTATCACACCATAGATATAGTTCACACATTGTGAGTGAACCATGTAAAGATTATCGTGTATTCTTGGGTGCTTGCATTTAATTGATATCTATATGATTGCTCTCATATAAAAAAGAAATAAAAATTGGATCATTGACTTTAATAAGTTATAGAGGTTAAATTCGGATAGATTTATAAAAAGCGAATATCTCACATTAATTCACCCCCTTTTAATGTGAGACCTAAAATGGTCCTCATCAAACCTCCTTTGACTTATTGTACTCCAAGTTAAAGGGCATTGTTGTCTTTAAGTACATTTGAATAGTTGTACTATAGAATAAGCATATCTAACACTTTCGTCTAACATTACTTTATTATCCCTACCACTATTAGTACCAGTTAGAGGACCATATCAGCATTACCTGCTAAAAGCACTTTTACTAGACATGTTAAATAGGCTAGTACCTTATTATAGTGGCTAATAAAGATCTATGGTTGAGCTTATAAATACCCCTATTCCTGTACTCTTGTAAGGTAAGCTTTACATACATACATACTCTCCTTTCTTATAAATCTTTTATAAGAAAAATTTACATTCTTTAGCATTGTTTATGAGAATGACATGTTATATGTCTCTTCTATTTCTTTATGAACAATCTTAATTAAATCCTTTTATTTTCTCTATAAAACCTACAAATATCTAATGCTAGAGTAATCAGAGACAACTCTTTTTAATAAAACCTCAATACAACTTACCTTTCTGTTGCTTTTAGTTTAGTCCATAAAAATCAATCCCTAAATTTTGCAAATAAACTCTAAACCATATAAAAACAAATTAGGTAGTCATTGTAATAATAATAACCTTAATAAAAAAATGACAAAACTAGCCTTAGTAAACCTTAAAAACCACCATGTATTAGGAAAGATGTATACTTGTCATGCCTCTACAAACTCTAAGAGATGCCCTAAATTGAAATCCTAATATAGTTGGAGGAGGCAACATTACCCCAATTACTTTAAGGAGAGAAGTGGCTCCTACCTTTTTGAAGTGACTGATAAGTTAAAGACTTTCTTTTTCTTTATCACATGGATCAAATGGTCACTCCTTAGTTGTTTTTAGGCATAAAGGTCTAATGAGTTAGAGATTCCTTTTCTCCATCACATGGATTTAATGGTTACTCCTTCGCTACTTTTAGGCATGAGGGTAACTAGAGTTCTTTTCTAGTAGCTTATTTAATACTTTTAGTAATTTAATAGACAGGGGCAAAAAACTTTTGTAAGAGGAGAATGTGGTTTCCAAATAGTTAAAGAAGTTAATGCTGTAAGTAGCCATGTTATAAAACAAAGGGTTTAGTCACTTGCAAAAGGATGCCTTTAGTACTCCACTGTCAAAGAAAATTCAAAACTTCCTAGTTCGGGAAAGGTTAAAAATGCTTAACTTAAACCTATATGATGGAACAATGGATCCATTAGAACATTGGAATTAATTTTTCACATTAATGTCTTTACATAAAGCCTCATAAGTAACGTGTTGCAAAGCCTTCATAAGTAATCTTAAGTTTGTAGCTTTTGCTTGGTTCCATCTTAAATTCAAGACAATTGGAGCAATTATTTCTTGCACATTTTTTCAATGTAAAAGGTGAAAGAAGGCTTCAACAATAATAATGGACGTTCATCAAAAACAAAATGAATCATTAAAAGAATATATAGCATGCTTTAACATGGGATACTTGACTTTTAAGGGTTGAACTTGATTTTGCCATGACCACCTTTTGTATTGACCTTAAGAAGTCCAATTTCATCAACTTTTTAAACAAAAGGCCACTAATAGACATCACAAAAGTCATTCAAAATGTAAAGAGATAGATTTTAGTTGAGGGCACCCTTAAAGCTAGAAACAAGGTCAATAAACATTGAAAGAACAATGAAAATAAGGACAAAGGGAGCCAAAAGTCTAAAGACAAGAAGAGAGGTAGCTTTAGCCTATATCCCATTATTCATATTATATCTTCATGATGTTTTTAGTTCCATCATCATAATGGAAATGAATGATAAGAGCCTAGTTAAATAGCCCCTTAACTCTACTTATCTTTACAATCATATATGATTAGACCAAATTTGTTCTTTTTATAATGACCTTGATCATACCTAAGAAGATGGTTGTAACTTAAGAATGAGATTGAGGGACTTATTAAATACAACCTACTATAAAAATTTGTATGCAAGAAGGAGCATAAGAACTTTGGGGCAAAACCCCATAGTTGGAAAACTAATATGTAAATGCTTTATCAAATTATAATGTAAGTAATGCTAATAAACATTTAACTCGCCCAAGTAAAGGAGTCATTAACATGATTGTTGGAGGACCATTGGTTGGCCTTAAGTCATCAACAAAAAGTTTTTATGTTAAGAGAATACTAAACCTAGGACAAGCCAACCTGTAAGATAAAAACCTTAATCACCTTTATAATGATAACTTTGAGGCAATTAAATACCCCTACAATGAACTCTTTATAATTAGCATCTTAGTGGACAACTTTAATGTTTAATGGGTATTGGTGGACACTAATAGTTCAACAGATATCATATATTATGAAACCTTTATAAGGATAGGGTTTATAAAAGAAATGATGTAATTTATTATTTACCCTTTGGTTGGGTTCTTAACTGAATTAGTTATCCTAAAAGGTATAATTAAAGTCTTTGTTACCTTAGTCCTCTAATCCTATTTGGTGGATAAAACTTTAGACTTCCTAGTGTTCAAAACTTTCTTCTCTTACAATGTAATTGTAGGAAGACTAGTCCTTAAAGTCTTTAATGTTATCTATTAAGCAGTTGAAGTTGAAATTCCCTACCTCAATTGGGATTGGTGAGAGAGAGGATTAATAGAAAGCTTGAAAACTCTTGCTTGTATGGATTAAAGGAAAAAGCCAACAAACCAACTTCTACATGACCAGTATTGATTACAACAAAAAGATAAAGGAAAGAGAAGTATTAGTTAAAGGATTAATATAGATACCTCTTGATTTAAATAAGCCTAAGAAAATCGTTTAAATTAAAGAGAAGTTAAAAGCTTGATTGAAGGAAGTGGTCATAAACTTTTTAAGGAATAATACATGTATTTTTGAATTGGTCTTGGCAAACATCCTTGGAATAGACCTAAAATACATGGCCCATAAGGTTAATAGTGATCCTTCTTACTAATGATAAGTTAAATAAAGAGAAATTTTGCTCCATAAAGGAGAAATGACAATTGAAAGTGAGGTTGATAAACTCTTATAAATAAACATCATTAAGGAAGTTATATACATAAAGTGGTTGATAAATGTGGTGATGGTTAAGATAAACAATGGAAAGTGGAGAATATATGTTGATATTATTGATCTTAATAGAGCATACCTAAAAGACATTTACTTGCTGAAAAATAGTTATTTGATGGCACCTTGGGGCATGAGTGTCTTATGTTCATGAATACCTTATCCAAATACAATTAAATCCTTATATGTGATTAGAGTAAGGTAAAACAACCTTTGTTATGTAATGTTATAAGGTAATGCTTTATAGGCTAAAGAATGTAGGTGTAACATCTAGTTAATAGAATGTTTAAGCATTATATAGGTAGGAAAGCAGGAATCTACATCAACAAGATATTGGCCAAGAGCAAAATGCCTTAAACTAGATAGCATGCCCTTAAGAAACGTTTGATTCTTTGAACAAATACAACTTAAAGCTTAATCCAACTAAGTGCACCATTAAGGTACAATATGGTAAATTTTTGGGATTCCTTGTATTCCATAAAAAAATCAAAACCAACTTGGAGAAAATAGAAGCAATCCATAATTTACTATCCCTAAAGAGCATTAAAGAGATCTAAGTTTTGATAAGCATATTTACCCACCCAAACATTTTTATTTCAAGATTATGGGAAAATAACTCCAATTTTTCTAAAAGTCGAAGAAAACATTAGGTTTTCAATGGACTAAAGAGTCAAAAAGTGCTTTCAATAAGCTAAAATTATGCCTAACCTCTTTTAGATTCTAAGCAAGCTAGTATTAGGAGAAGAGTTAATTCTTTATGTAGAGGCAGGCACTTTGGTGGTTAGTTGAATTTTGGCATAAAAAGAAGATTAAGTCCTAGGACTATGTACCATATTAATAAGGTACTATAAGGCATGGAGCTGCAATACCCAAATATAAATAGGGTGTACACAATATTGACTAGGAAGCTTGGGTCATTCTTTCAAACTCACAAGATTATTATCCTTGTGGACCAAACATTAAAGTTAATTTTACAAAGTTTAAATGTAATAAGAAGAATGCTTAAATAGTCTTTGCAATTAAGAGAATTAAACATTTAACTTCAACCTAGAATAGCTATAAAAGGCCAAACATTGGTTGACTTTATCAATAAGTGCATAGTTTTGATAAAGACAAAGGCACCTCCTAAAACGTTGTCACATGGACAATACAAGTAGACAAGTTTTCTAGTAAAGATAAAAGTGCAATTAATAGCATATTTCAAGGTTTCTAAAATGTTATCCTTAAGTATGTGTTGAGGTTTAAGTTCTTAGCCTTAAATAATGAAGTTAAATATGAACTTGTTATTAACTTAAAAATGGCAAAGGTCCTAAAAGTTAAACATTTAAAGGTGTATAGCCATTCAAAGCTCTTTATAGGGCAAATAACGGGCAACTATGAAACTAAAGAGGAAACCATGACTAAATACCTATAAAAGGTAAAGAGAATCCAAGATGATTTGACCAAAGTTGGTGTATAGCCACTCAAACCTCTTTATAGGGGAAATAATAGGCAAGTATGAAAACAAAAAGAGAACCATGACTTAATACCTATAAAAGGTGAAGTCAATTCAAGCTTATAGAAACTCTAAAGGTAAAAAACACATACATATGAGCTCTTAAGTTTCACCTTTCTTGGAATCTTAGAACTAACAGATTGGCCATAATTGAAATTTTAGAAATACATAAAAAGTTTATGAAAAAAATTCCTTGAGAAAAATCACTCAATGTACATAAGTTACTATTACAAAAAAGGATCTCCTTAAGCTTTGCTAGTCTCTACTTTGCAGGTTCTTTCTGATGATGACTGTTATAGGTCTCACACTGAGAGGAGGATGAATCAATGTGAGATATTCGCTTTTTATAAATCTATCTGGATCCTCTATAACTTGTTAAAGCCGATGATCCAATTTTTATCTTTCTCCTTTATATGAAATCGGTCATATGGATATTAATCAAACACAAGTACCTAAGAACATACAACAATTTTTATATGGTTCACCTATAATGTGTAAGTTACATCCACGGTGTGATAAGATCACTCCTAAGTCACACAATCTACTTTTGTTATCAAGTGATACAATAATGTTGTGGAAGGATCAATCCTTAATTACTTGTGGAAGGATTACTCCTTAACCACTTACAATGATCTCTAGATCAAGGAGTTGATCTCCTAATCACTTTAAGGGTATCCTAACCTTTTTTTTAAAAAGTTTGTCAAGAGTTTATAGTGAAAACTTTCCTAGAGAATGATCACTCTATGTGTATAAAATTCTAATGCAGAATATCGATCTTTTTCTTCTTTTGCTACTTATACTGTGTCACTTATTGCTAGTGCTACCTGCATTGTATTTGATGTTACCTGCCCTACTATTAGGGCAAGTTTTCTCCTCCTGCTGCTACAAGCTATTGGTCTTACTTTCAAGACACATTTTTTCCTTGTTTGCTACAAGTAGTTGGACTTGTTACTATTGTTGCCTACACGCACTGTTACTATTGTCCATATATGCATGGGTTGCTAGCATTGCTTACACGTATTGCTTTAGCTTGCTATTGCTCCTGTAATTTACAGCTATTAGTTTGCTTGCTCTTCCTGCTTGAAGGTTGCTGTTGTATATGCTATAACTGCTAGATTTACTACACTCACTAAGATTGCTTATTAGAGGTGTTGCAATCATTGTGATGGCCTGCTAGTCGTATTGCAAATTCTGGGATTGCAAGTTGCTAGACATGCTATAATTTCTAGGATTGCAAGCTGTTGGACATGTTGTTGGTGTAGGGACACCTATTGGTTATGCTGTTGGTGCAAGGATGCCTATTGGAGTTTCTATTAGTGTAGGGACACTTGTTTAATGTGCTATTGGTGTAAGGACTCTTGCTGGAGTTTTTATTGGTGTAGGAACACTTGTTGGTTATGCTGTTAGTATAAGGATGCTTGTTGGAGTTGCTGTTGGTGTAGGGATGCATGTTGAAGTTACTGCAATTTGCAAATTCTAGTTTTGCTTCCACTTTTTGCTGGTTTTCCTCCTTTGCTGTTGGATTTCACCTTTTACTACTTCACCTCCCTTGCTGTTGGATTACACGTTCTATTAGTTTACCTCCCTTGTTATCAAATTGCACCTTCTACTGATTTACCTCCTTTGCTGATGGATTGCACCTTAATTGGGTATGGCTAGTTACTGCACCTCTCATCGGTATGGCTAATTGTGCATCTCTCCTCGATGTGGCTAGCTACTGTACCCTCCTTTGTTGTGACCAATTGCTACTTTCCTAGGTTACCTCTCTCTTGGCCAGTTATTCATTCTCTCAAAAACTTTTGCAGCACACACTTGTCTTGCAAGGTGTATAAAGTTATTTATAGAGCCTTAAGATTAGTGTTACATGATTATCAATGGTCATCATTGATTCCTAAAGGTTGCCTTACAATTAACGGCTAGATTTGATTTCTAAAATTTAAGGTAAATGGTCAAGGGTCAACTATCAACCTTGATCCCTAAAATTTAGAGTTAATGGTCAATATTGACTCATTGAATTTAGTTGATCTATTATTAATGATTTTAACCACCAATATCTATGTATCTCAATAACATTCAAAATATCAAATCAATAAGAGCAATAATGTGAGATGCTGTTAACAACAAATGCAATATTAGTCATCAAAGATAGGTCAATAATCTCCTTCTTTAGATTTGTTGGCAACACATTAAATCCAACAATGCACATATAACAACCTTTGACATTCATAGCTCCCCTTGAAACATGCATCTCCCATAATTGGGTTTAACTCCCCCTTTCTGCTTCTCCTCCTTAACAATTTCTCCCTCTCTATTTATTAAGCTACTCCCCCTTTTGATTAGTATATACTCTCTTTAGATTTATACAAAATATTTTCCTCTTTAATAACAAATCAAAAGAAAAATAAAAGAGGGAAGGGGAGAGGGGTAAAAAATACCTTAGCCTCTAAGAATTGGCTGAACACATAAAATCAGCCTTAACTTTTAAAACATCTCTTTTGACAAAGGTTTGGTGAATATATTGGCAACTTGCTCTACAGTGAGCACATACTATAGCTTTACTTCATTTTTCTCCACCTTTTCTTTAATGAAGTGGTACTTAATTTCAATATGTTTAGTTCTAGAGTGTTGAATAAGATTCTTTGAAAAATTGATGCCACTTTGGTTGTCATAACCAATTAGCAATGGTTGTTGTACATCCACCTTCATATCTTTAAGTTGTTGTTTCATCTATAACAGTTGAGTATAAGCCTGAGTAGTAGCCACATATTCACCCTCTATAGTACTTAGAGTCACTGAATTTTCCATGAAATACATCTACTGCCTAAATAAAATGCACTTCCAAATTTTGACCTTTTGTCATCACAATTTCTAGCCCAATCCATATTTATATACCCATACAAATTGAGTTGACCACTTTTATCATAAAGTAGTCTATAATTTGTTATGCCCTTTACATACCTTATAATTCTCTTAGCTACCACAAGATGAGATTCCTTGAAGTCACTTTGAAATCTAGCACAAAGTGTTACAACAAAAACAATATCAAGCCTTGATGTTATCAAATATAGTAAGTTTTCTATCAACTTTTTGAATTCCTTCTGATCAACCATGTTGCCTTCTTTATCCTTACTCAACTTTGTTCCAAACGTTATGGGAGTGCTTACTTCTTTAGAGTTCTCCATTTTAAACTTTTTAATAGCTCATAAGCATGCTTTTCATGGGAAAGAAAAATTCCATTCTTGCTTTGTAATACTTGTAATCCTAAGAAGAATTTCATTTCACCAAACATGGATATCTCAAACTTCTTTTTCATTTGCTTGGCAAAGGCAGTGCATAGGGCCTCTTTTTTTGTAGCAAAGATTTTGTCATCAACATAAACCATAACAATTAACTGGCCCCGATCATCTTCCGTTATATATAAGTCACTATCCACATTACCCTTTTTAAACTTCATATTTTTAAGGCTTGTATCCAACTTGGAATACCATGCTCTTGGAGCTTGCTTTAAGCCGTATAAAGCCTTGTTCAATCTACACACACTTGAGCCATCATGATCAAGTATAAAACCATCAGGCTATTCAATAAATACTTCTTCTTCAAGCTTTCCATTAAAAAATGTAGAGTTCACATCCATCTAATAAACTTTGTAATTTCTTTAAGCAATAATGGCCATAAATATTTTGATTGCTTCAAGTCTAGCCATTGAAGCAAAGGTCTCTTCAAAGTCAACACCTTCTATTTGTAAGTAGCCTTTGCAGACAAGTCTTACCTCACCATTTTCATTGAGCTTATTTTTAAACACCTACTTAGTTCTAATGATGTTTTCCCTTTTAGGTCTAGGTATTAAATACCAAGTGTTGTTCTTTTCAATTTGGTCAAGCTCTTCATTCATAACATACACTTATTCTTTATGCTTTAATGCTTCTTCTATAAACTTGGGTTAACCTTAGAAATCAATGAGGTTTGTTCACCACCCTTTAGTTTTCTTCTAGTCTGTACAGAGTCCTCTTTCTTGCCAATAATGTTTTTGGCCTCAACTTTAGCTTTGACCTTTTTATAAGTTTGGGAATGCCTTGATTCTTCTTCTTTATTACTTGTAACTTGAGAATCAACATCTTCCTCATTTTGAATGCCCTCATATTCATCACTTTCAGATTCTTCTCGGCTATCATACACGGCATCTTTAGTTTTCTCATACTATCATTGCATTATAGCACCATTTTTAATTACTATAACATCAAAGTTGTCCACCATTTTCAACAACCTTTTGTTGTAGCATCTAAATCCTCTTCCATTTGGTACATAACCCAAGAATGTGCCATCATTAGCCTTCTCATCAAATTTGCCGAGATGCTTACCTATGACTTTAATAAGGCATGGGCTTCCAAACACTTCAAAGTGTTTTACACTTAGCTTTTTTCTACACCACAACTTATAAGGTGCCTTCTTAGTATATGTTCTCATCAAGCATCTATTTTAAATTTGAGTTACAATGGTAATAGCCTCTCTCTAGTAACCACTTGATGTACCATGCTTAACTAATATGGTTTTTGCCATCTCCATTAGGCTTTTATTCTTGTTTTTAATCACTCCATTTTGATAGGGTGTGTAGAGATTAGCATATTTATGCTTCATTCCATACTTCTCCAAATAATCTTCAAATTCATCATATATGTATTATGTCCCATTGTCTATCCTGAGCCTTTTAATTTTCCCTTCAACTAGTTTTCAACTAGCCTCCTGCAGCTTTTGAAATTATTGAGAGCCACTGATTTATATTTTAAGAACATAATGTAATCCATTCTTGTAAAATCACTAATGAAGGAGATGAAGTACTTATCACCTTTGGTTGATCTTTGTCTCATAAGACCACAAATGTTTGAGTGGATGAGCTCCAATGGTTTCTATGTTTAGATCT
>JAHLGO010021107.1:5504413-5514472 GCA_020615895.1 Ceriops decandra
AAAAAAAAAACAGAGAAATGTGAGTTGTTGGAAATTTTCCAAATTAAGATAATGACATTTGAACTTACCATTAAAATACAAAACATTATTCGATTAAGTTCAAATTTAAACAATGAATAAAAAATGTCTTGATCTTCATTTTAAATAAAGGAGGTTTGGTTTGCTTCATTGTAAGTCTAGTTTTTGGCTTTTGTTTTGTTAATGTTCAAGGAAACTTTTTGCATAGAGCTTTGGTTAACCTTGCAATTAGATGGTGATTTGTAGTTTGGTAATTGTCATTAAGGCTACACAAAATTTTAAATATCTTTCTCTAATTATGCAACTGTACTATGATATTTGATACTTTCGATTATCTATCATGTTGTTTTAATTTTGTGAAACTATTGACTTTAGATAACAACAAATTCTTTACCTAAATTCTCCCTTAAATATTTACTAAATAGAATCAGTTCTTCATTTAGACTTTAACTATTATATCTTTAAAACTAGCTTTTTAAAGTTACATATTGATAGCTTTCAAAATTAAAAAAATAAATTAATTCAAGTAACAATTATACAAATTTAAATTGTTAACTTATATTAAGTTATTCATAACAATAAAACAAAAAATTATATATAATTTCTTACAATTAATTACTATTTGATGATTAGGAATATGATAAATATATGTCATAATCCTTTATTCCAACAATCAATTATCATTTAATCAATATAGTAGGCCACAACGAATGAATTGAACAAATGATTATTCAATAATTTAATCAGAATAACTTAATCAATTTTAATATACAATAAAAAATATAATTAAATAATTTATTACATTAAAGTAACCTATTACATTAGTCTATTATTAGTTAGTATATTTAACTTATTTAAATAACAAAGGTAAATGTAAATAGAATGACTTGATTGAATAAAACAAATTATCATATTTAGAGAAATAAGGTGAAAGATCTCTCAATTTAATGGTATTAGAGTTATTAGTTAATGCACTTGAATTGTTTAAATGATGAAAGTAAAGGTGAATAAAATGGTTTATTTGAATAGTATAAACTATCATATTTGGAGAAGTAAGTGAAATATCTCATTTTTGTGAAGAAATTGCATCTACTAATGTTACTACTATCAAACCTGGGTTTAAGACTAATGATGAATAAAATTTTGAGTATGAACAATTTTTGTCATTTTTCTTTGACAATTTGTTCATAATAATATTTCTAATCATATTTGTAATAAAATATATATACAAACTTTATGAAGCAAGATTGAGACATTATATGCTTTAAAATTTGATAATAAAAAGCTATTCTTATAGAAGAAAATGATGTAATTATGATACTAATAAGGGAGTTTAATGGCTAACCAATTGGATGAGTTTTAAGCTTATTAATAAGTTGTAAGGCATGAGTATTAAGTTTGATGGCAAAGGTTCTCGAGTTTCGATAATTTGCCATTTTACTAATTCTACCTCCAATAGCATTGTATTCATAAAAAATTATGAAGGGTAATATGTTAAATGAGGTAATGAGATAAAGATCTTAGGATTTATCATAAAAAAATATGGGTTTTTAGCTATTGAAAATAAAGAGAGAAGTAAAGACTATAAAAAAAGGTAAGAAGAGTACATCTAAAAGTCAAAACAAGTTAAAATCAAGCTTAAAAAATGTTCATTGTTATTATTATAGGAAGATGTGTTATATTCTAAGGTATTGTTACAAGTTGTTAAATAAAAATAAAGATAATAGTGATAAGTACAAGAAAAAAAAATAATTATGTTGCTATTAATCAATTTGATATATCATAAGATTAATTATGTGATAGATAATAGTGTCTTCCTTCTTATTACTACTCAAAAGGAGTTTTTTTACAATATATACACCAAGTGATTATGATGTATTAAAGATAAGTAATAAAAACTTAGCAAAAATTATTACAATTGATGATGTTTGCTTAAAGACCAATAATAGAGAATAACTGATATTAAAAGATGTTAGATATGTCTTAGATATTTGTTTAAATATGATAAAAAAAAGCTCACCAAAGGCTCTTTGATTATAGTTTAAGGAAATAAATGCTTTAATTTATAACTCAAAAAGAAAAATAATAGAAATAATCATGTTGTTATTATTACTATTTTTGATAATTGGGACCTTATTATTATATATAAGGAAGATTTGATTAATTTGATATCTCATAAAACTGATTATGTGATAGATAGTAATGTCTATCCTTATGTTACTGCTCAAATGGAGGTTTTCACAACATACCCACTAGGTGATTACGAGGTATTGAAAATGGATAATAGCTAAACAAATCAAGAATAGAGCATAATTAACATTAAAAAATGTTCGATATGTCCCAAATATTTGTTTGAATATGATTAATGGAAGCTTTGTAAAGGCTTTTTGGTTATAATTTGAGAAAAAAATGCTTTAATTTCTATTTAATGTAAGCTTCTATCTATATATATGTGTGTGAATATAATGAAAAATGAGAATTTCCCTAAATTTGGGTACAAATGGTTTAGTCACATAAGTACAAAAGAGATAAATTCTTTGACAAGAGCAAGTTGACTTCTAGGAATAAAAAGTGTAATTTTAAAGAAGTGTCCCCACTATTTGGCTAGCAAATAGAATAAAGTTACATTTAAAAGTCACCCTCCTTTTAAAAAACCAACATTACTAAAATTGGTACATTCTAATGTTTAAGATTCTTTAAAGGTATGCTTATTTGGTAATATTTTTTTATTTTATAACTTTTATTAACAATCACATGAAAAAGTTTTTGATTTATGCTTTAAAGTGAAGAATTAGGTTTTTAATGTGTTCATACTAATAATAGTGTTATATAATATGGCCTATTTGATGAATATTATTGAGTATATAGCATTAGGCACTAGTGGCCATCTTGCAAAACACCATAATTGAATTGCTTAGTTGTAAGAATGAACTCAACATTAATTGAAAAAAATTAAAGGTCTACTTTTATATGTAAAACATTCTTAGAACTTTTTAGGTTGAATCCTTAAATATAGTGATACATGATTAATCTATCTCTTAATTTTCCTCTACAATGTTCTAAAAAAAGTTTGATTTAGTAAAAAAGTATCATATGATCATTTGTGAGTTTTCAGTTGTAAGGCTTTTATTTTTATCCCTAAAAGTGAATAAGTGAAGTTGGATGTAAAGACTTAATAGTGTATCTTTTTTGTTCTAGCAAAGATGACTTGGGTCACCAATTATATGATCTAACTACAAAAAAATTTATCAAAAGCAAAGTTGTAATGTTGTTTAAGGATTAAACCATTAAAAACATTAAGAATGTAACTTTAGAGGCTAGAGATAACTTTGTTGATATTGATGTAGCTCTTAAGACAACTTTAACTAACCTAACTAATGTTTAAAATGACATTTAGAAATATAATGATGAGATTATTTGCTAGTATCTTGAGGACACATAAAGTGTACTTGATATTGATACTCCCTCAAAAGATTTTCCACCTATAGCTTTATGTATTTTTTAGCCATGAAGATCTAATAAAATCTTAATGCCTTTTACTTAGTGCTTTTTTGATAAATATGTAATGTTGACTTAAAAAGAAGAACTAGAGTATTTTGAAGAAGTAATCAAAATTTTGCAAAAGTAGCACTGGATTGATAAATGAATGGTGAGATGAAGAAAAGCTTTAATAGATTGAAACAAAAGTTGAGATAATTGTATAAAAATTTTAAGTTTGTTATAAAGTAGCAAAGATATACAAAAAAAACACTCATGATCATTATGTTTTTGTGTATATGTTTGAGTTATATTATTAAGTGATTAGAATGATGATTACTTTCACATAATTTAGAATGGAAAATTGTTAGGACTTGAGTCTATTCTTATATTAAGAAAGTTGAAGTTCTATTATGTTTTGGATTAAGCTTATTGAAAGGTATTTTTTGCCTATAATTCAAAACAAATTATGAGAGTTAAATAGTACACTTTGACTGCACAAAAGTATTAAGGTAGAAGTTATAAAATTAGTATTGAGGCAAAACACATTATGAAAACTATTTTTTTACCATCTTAAAAATCATATTGTATTTTTTATTTTGTAATTTATTTACTTATTTTACAATTTTTTAGTTTAATTAAAAATTTTAACTAAAATATTTAAATAGTATTTGAACTATTTAAGAATTATGTTTTTTTATTTTAATTTGTCTCAAGTGTTTTCTTTTTAATTATTCATTAAGTGTTTTCTCATTTAAATTAGAGTATTTTCACTATTAGTTAGATAATTTTAACCATAAATATGTGCAAGTATAAAGGTTAAACAATCATAGTGAATAAACATTTTTAATAAAAAAATAGTTTCTTACTATCTTTCTCTTTAATGAATTTTAAAGACTCTTTTAAGAACAATCTAGTGTTAGTCTTTGTTATTTTCATTTCAATCTTTTGTCTTGCATTAATTGGTATCATAGCAAGTTTAATTTTTGTTGATATTATCTTATTGAGTTTGAAACAATCTCTATAACAATGATGATAAAAAAGAGAAGACCTCATATAGAGTGTCATATTAGGAACTAAAATATAAAAGATTTTGTATAAGAAATATTGCATACAATTAATTTATTGGTAGACATATTCCTAATTTTAAATATATTTCTTTCTTAAATGATTTTTTTTTTGTCAAAGATATTATTAGATGGTTAACAAAAATTGATATTTATTTCAAATATAATAATATTTAAAAGGGTGAGAAAATGACTCTTACATATTCTAAATTCAAAAATAGTATAGCTAATTGGTAGAAAAATACTTGATATCATTGACTTAGATCTAATAAATCAAGAAATTGTTTATGAGTAAATGTGAGAAATTTATTAATATTTGAATTTTATGGTGATAACAAGTTTGATGAAATGTTAGATTTAGCAAAAAGATGATTTAATTTTTATTTTATTCTTGTTAAAGATATGAACCCACCATGCAATTATATTGTTAATTAAACACTAATTGTTAACCAAAAGGAGATCGGTCAAAAAGAAGAGAAATGCTAATTGATGACAACCTTATAGTTGAATTAATTGATACTTTTTGTACAAATAAAGATTTGAATAAGGGCTAAATTTAATCAAGTCAAAGAATGATTTTATATTCCAAAAGTCTCAAGATATTATTAATCCTTTACTTATAGTATTTGTTGATTTTCATGAAGTGAACAATCAAATAGAGGAAATTTTTGATTTGGTATATTGTTGGTTAACATCATTAATCACATGATAATTCATAAAAAAATTGTGGATTCATATTAAAGATACTAATTTGTTCGAAGTATTTGTTTTTGTAACATAGAAGACATTTTTTTCCTTTTTTTTATTTTGATTTACAATTAAGTGTTTTTATATTTAATTAAAAGTTTTTTTCCAAATAGTCATTAAGTGTTTTCTCTTTTAGAAAAAAGCATTTTTTTTAGTTAAATTGTTTTATCTATAAATACATGTATAAATTTAAAAGTTAAATGACCTTAAAGAATAAATATTTTTTGTAAAAGATAGTATTTCTAACTAATTTTCCCTCTTGTAATTCTAGAAACCCTTTTAAAGGTTAAATCAAATGTTCATCTTTGTCATTCTTTTTCTACACTTCCATCTCATATCAAGCATGTTTTAGAAATATGTACTTTTACGATTAATAACTCTTTATTATCTATATTTTTCTTGAAAAAAATAAAAGAATTTGAGTAAATTTATCATTTCATAATCACCAAATAGCCTAAAGGAAGTAGAAAGTGAATATTAGTATAAAATAAAAAAAATTGAAAAATGAAAGCTAATCTTTAGCAAGTAAACTCCTAGCCTAAATAAACATACTCAAGTATTGTTTGGCAACTTTTTGTGAGCCACCACATTTTTTGTTTGAACAATAAGTAATTTTTTATGGACAACCATTAATGCTTACTACCCTAAAATTTGCATGATTGTTGGGTTGTAGTTAAATATATTACTAATTAGTTATATAGACTAATATTCGAATAATTTTTTTATTGTTGCTATTTATCATAACAACTATTTGATTTATAATTCATCAAAAAATTCTTGAAATTATATTTTAATCAATCACAAATTTTTCTAAACATTACCATATGATTAATTATGTTTGTAGACAGCATGGTTCTAGATCATAAGTTTGTAAATTGTAGTAGCAAAATTCACCGACAATCTTAAACACTCTTAGAAAAAAGAGAGACAATTGAGAGAGAATAGAAAAGAGAAAAGTAGGTTGATGGAAATTTTCTAGATTAAGGCATTGACATTTAAGTTCACCGACAAAATGTAAAACGTTGCTTGGTCATGATGAAATTTGGACAAATGAATTAGGATGTCTTGTTTTTTATACTGAATAGTAGAAATTTGGTTTGCTTCATTGTAATTCTGGTTTTGGGCTTTCGTTTTCTAATATGTGTTCTAGGCAAATTTCTGTGTACAACTTAAATCAACGTTGCAATTGAGATATAATTTATGGTTCCATCGGACTAATTTTTGGTCAGTTATTAGGGTGTGTGTGTGTGTGTGTGTGTGTGTGTTGTGGATGGATAGATCATCATATGGGTTTCTGCAAGTGCAGATTTATTCTCAAACTCAAGACTCCTATCTTCTGGTAACACTCTGTAATCTTCTTTGTGATGGCTTTTATTGACTATGTTATTGAATATTCATCTATGGTTAGATTTAGCTGAAATTTGTCAATTGTTAAAGGACATTTGAAAGTTCACATCATATAATTGGATTGTTGTTTTAAGGTTTGTATATTGAGTTAATAATTACATAATTGAGTAGCCTGATTAGGTTAACTCACTACTCTTTTAAAGCAAATTGAAATTGATAAATTTGTTTGATCTAATTAAAGTTTTATATCACTCATGTACTTACTTGTTGATCATAGGAAAATTGATTGACATATTGTAATGTCTTATAGTTTTTTTTTTTTTCCTTTGATTTAAAAGGATTTTTGACTTAACAATCCACGTATTCTCTTGTGTGATTAGTTCTGAGATAATTATTGTGGTGCCATCCATATACCGCAGGAGCTACTATCGTTGTACGCAAGATAGTTGCCGCGTAAAGAAGCGGGTGGAAAGGTTATCAGAGGATCCAAGAATGGTGATTACAACCTACGAGGGGAGACACGCACATTCTCCCTCGCACGATCCAGAAGAGTCACATTCTCCATCCCAGCTTAATAATAATTTCTTCTTTTAATTGATTATCGGCGTGCTTAATTCAAATTAAGCTTATAGACCATCATACGCATCATTGACTCTTGTGTTTCTCTTGTATGTCTTGTACCGTTATAAATAAGGACATGGTACATAAATGAAAAGACAAACGTGTGTAGAGAGGCCGTCTTTTCTTTCTTGGGCCGGTTACCCGCTCTTTTTGTTGTTATCGTGGCTAATAAAAGGATAAAAGGATTCCGCAGCGTTTGTTTCTAAATGTTGTAGTGTGTAATTTTTGGGTGAATATGTCTTCCAGAATTTGGCCCATTAACATTCGGCCTCTGTCTGTATGCTGACAGATGCAGATATACAAGCAAAGCATGCATGACGTGCAATATTTCATTGTTGGCTTTCTAATATCCAAGACTTTGATTCCTCTGGTTATGTTGAGCGTGCATTTACACATAGCATTTGAACTGTGCTGCTGTCCTGGCAAGGCTCCACGAGGCCCAGCGTACTAACGGCAGCAGCATAAACCAACAAAATTTATATTAGGACGTGGACAGGAGTATTGGGGCCATCAAACTCTAAGGGCCACCTGAAAGATCGTAATAATCGCGTAGGACGACGACAAGATGCATGCGGGGGGTCCCTGGATTTTCGGTTTGTGTTGCAGCGTGGTCCCTGGATTGTGGCTGGTCATCACTTTGTTTTTTGTAGGGGCCATGTCCCAGACTTTGCTCAGTCGTCCAAAAGCATAATGCGAGACGAAGCACTCGATGCAAGTCTGATGGCTCCGCAAAATCCAATCTTCCAACCTAACCAAATATAATTGAATTGAGCTGGTTGGGTTTTTTTTTTTTTTTTTTTTAATGAAAACCAAATAATCCGCACAGCCTACCGCAAGTAGATAGATAGTAATATTAAGAACCTAACGAGTCACATACAAGAGAGAAATTGGTGAAAATATAAAAGAGAAAGCAGGCTGAATTTCATGGGAAAGTTTTCGAAACTTTCAGGATTAAAACATACGATACCTATGACTAAAATGTAATTTGGGAGGAATTGTTACGTGTTCCTAAAGTAAGATTGATAAGACAAATTATCTGTAAATAACGCTCTATATGACTGACCAGTTGCACGTCTAATTCTAACACGCTTGGCTTTTTTGCTTATAATTTTATCCCTCTCCCTCCCCTAAATAATTTGAGACACATGAGCGTTGTTTTTTACTATTGTCCTTGTAAATCGTCATTAGAAACTATGTAATTCCACGGTCGTAATTTGTGATAAATTGTCAATATGTCATAGAAATTAAAGAATTCAAGAAATTAAGTTCATTCTCTTTAACACCCACATTAAATAATAATAATGTTTAATCGATAATTCAATATGTGCAATTACATATCAAGAAATTTTAAATTATATATTTTTTATATATTTATTTGTTAAATATCGCGCATAATTTTTTAGCATCTTGTTTGCACCGAATTGTAAAATCCAAATAATTCCATCCCACGACTTCCGGAAGACATAGAAACAAATTACTCAATACTTATGTCACGATTCGCAATAGTTACCCCTCTTCTGACAATATTTTCGGAAATTGAAAATTTTCAGATCTTTCAGAGATTAGCCAACATGGGCCTCCACACAGCAGTAGTCTTCAGAGACCCATAAATGCGATTACAATCTAGTCCTCGCAGCCACATCATGCTTTGGGCCAAAGTCTCCCAAGAAAGTTTTCTCGACCATCAATTGCAGAGTATTTCTCCGAAGGAAAAAAAAGCAAAAGAAAATTAGAAGACCACGTGGGAAAATCGGTAGAGCAAAAAGATAAAAAAAAAACACTTGATCCTTTTGACGTAATAAGTAGAGGTTTGGATAGATGGAAATGAAAGAAAGGATAGAAAACAAGTAGAGTAACAAAACCAAATGAAATAAGTTATTGTGTTATGATATTTATAATATATTTTGCCTAAAGAAACAAAATCTCAAAAATTCTTTGGACTCTATTAATAATCTATCTCAAGAAAATTTTAGCATGATTTAAATTGTAGACTACATATACAATTATGAGATCATATCATTCGAATCAAGATTTTAACAACTTTGCTTTTTAGCGCTTTGAATATGACCACAATCAAGCAAGAAAGGGCAATGGTATGATGTAGTGGGCTCCAAAATTGTTTTCGTGGTACTTGAATCGTTTGCATCTCAAAATCAATTGCGACGAGTAATAGACAAATTCCTGACATTATGTGATCAATTCCATTGGAACTTGCGTAACTTTTCCTCGTTCAACGTTAAATCAACCCAGATATGATGTTCAATGAACTCTACTAATAACAAACCTCCATTGTAACTTTGGCGATGATTGAAGATACAGGGGAGTTCATTTCGTCCAAAAGCGGATGCCACTCGGCGAGCAAGTGTGAGAGTAGGCTGGTAATGTACGGTAAGTTGGCGTTGCCAGCCTCCCCTGATAGGCTGAAGGACGCGCAGAGTTAACCTACCTTACAAGCTGAAGATTTGCGTGCTGTTAACTTTCTTTTACAGGCTGCAGGCTATACGCACCCACCGTCAAGCTCTCTGGCGAGTTGTAGTTTGCACAAAGCTAACCTTCCTTTTAAAGCTAAATCCCACATTTTATATTCAGTGAATCTACTAATAATAAACTTTCATTACATCCATTAAATACCTTTATTAATTTACTCGAGTGTACTGCATTCCGAAAGAAAAGGCTTAACTAAAACTATAGAAATTTTAGTCGTCAATAACCCAAAAAAAAAAAAAAAAAAGACAGAAAAGCAGACCCACCTCTTGAAGGAGCTAAAAAGCCTAAAATATTT
>JAHLGO010021107.1:5514572-5531783 GCA_020615895.1 Ceriops decandra
ATTCCAATGACTGACACTTCCAGACCTCGATTTCCAGGACTTTGCTTCCTTTCATAATAAAAGTACAAAAAAAAAAAAAATACAATGTCTCCCGGACTGCATATATTATAATTAGTTAGAAATTCTAAGAGGGCGAGTCGTAAGCCCAGGCGATGCGCAGTGAGCTACAATATCTCTATTTTTCAAAAAGTAAATTGAAATTTCTACAATAAAAAATGTAATGTGTTTTTCCAAAAAAAATTTGCACTATATCTTCTAAAAAAATTGTACTGCATTTTTCTACTTACAAAAAGAAAGGATATTGTATCTGACTGCACGTCCCTAAAACTGTACTACATGTTCCTCACTTTGTAGAGATGTTTTCTTGGAAGCTACCATTCACATAATCACATTTCCTATGCGTGACTTTAATCAATATTTTTGAGCTTGAGAGAAATGAAAATAAATTTCCTAAACGTATAAAATGTTTGAACTTAATTAATCGCACAAATGAACTAAAGGTTCTTCTTCTTTTGTTTGCTTTTTTTTTTTTTTTTCTGTTAGTGGAACCGATGAAGAAGTGCTAAAGATATGATTCTTTTAATTTTTTAGCAAAAACAAATTCTAAATTTACTTATTTTTTCTTAAAAATAAAAAATTTATTTTCAAGTTGCCATTTTTTTTAAATAAAGAAAAAATTTTCCAAAATTCTCTTTTCTTTGTCTTCCTAATAAAAGGAAAAAAGATACAATAATTTAAATCTTTTTTTATTGCTTTTATTTGTTTCTTCAAAGAATTAACTAAATTTTTTCCTATAAAAAGAAAAAAGACTAAAATTATAAATATATTTTTTTCTTTTGAGAGTTGACATTTGACCAAATGCATTTTGAAAGCCAAGAAATTAAGAATGAAAATTTTTTATCTTTTATTATTTTTTTTAAATTGCCCAAACAAGCATTTTTTTCATTGGTCCAAAAAGAAAAACAAAATAAATTTTATCAAAGTCATTACAACTGAGTTAGTGTAATAAAAAATGGATACATTTTAGACTAAAAAATTAGAATTTATTATTTATATTTATGAATCAAATGTATAAATGAAGGTTTAGGTTATATCTACCATCTTTAAATGCTTTGTAATGTTTAAAAATCTATCTTCAAATATGTTTATAAGTAATCATTTGTACCTATAAATTCAAGAATATTATCTCCTTTTAGCATATAATCTTAAATAAAATTATGTCTAAGATCTATGTGTTTAGCTGTAAAATGATGGATAGGGTTTTTGTTAAGGTTTATTAAATTGGTATTGTCATATAAAATAGGAATCCTCAAAAAAAGCACCTAAAAATCCTTAAGAATTTGCTTAATCTAAAAAAGTTGTGAACAACAATTACCTACAGCAAGGTACTTAGCTTCAGTTATTAAAAGTCTTACAGAATTTTGTTTTCGATTGGACCATAATACTAATCTACCTTCCAAAAGTTGGCAAGTACCAATAGTACGTTTTCTATTAAGTCAATCACCATCGCAATCAAATTCCAAGTAACCCAAAAGGTTAAATGTCTTTCTTCTAAGATACCAAAGACCAAAATCTTTAATGTAACGAAGTACCTTTTTTTAATGCAACTAAATGTAACTTTTTAGGAGATGATTGAAAATAAGCATATAAGCACACAACAAACATAATGTTAAGTCTACTAGTAGTAAGGTATAAACGGCTTTGATTATACTTCGATATAGTTTCTCATTTACTTTTGTACCAATTTCATTCTTATCAAGCTTCACGGATGTTGGCTTAGTTTGGTTAAAAAGAATTTTATTTGTACTTTGCTTGATTTATAGTCCTAGGAAGAAAGTAAGTTCTCTCACCATGCTTATTTCAAATTTCTTCTCCATTTGATAAGCAAATTCCTTACATAAAAAATCATTAATGGCACCAAAAATAATGTCATTAACATATATTTGCACAATCAATAAATCTTTATCTTTCACCTTTATGAACAACATGGAATCCACCTTACCTTTTACAAAACCCTTTTGAATTAAAAAGGTGCTCAATCACTCATAATAAGCTTAGGGGGCTTGTTTTAATTTATATAAAGCTTTAGAGTGCTTAAACATATGATTAGGAAATTTAATGCTTCCAAAGCCTAAAGGTTGTTCAATGTATACTTCTTTGATAATAATATTATTAAGAAATGCACTTTTGACATCCATTTAATAAAATATGAAATTCATGAAAGATGCATATGCTAACACAATGCGAATGCCTTCTAATCAAATCACAAATACAAGGGTCTTATCATAATCTATTCCCTCTTCTTAATTGTATCTCTTGGCCATTAGTCTAGTCTTGTTTTAAACTATTTTCCCATCCTCATCTAGTTTGTTGCACAATATCCCTTTCGTGCTTATGACAAGATAGTTTTTAGGTTAGGGATTATGGTCTATACTTAGTTTCTCTCAAATTGTTTTAAATCATCTTCTATGACATGCACCTAATGCTCATCACTTAATGTTTTTTTTTTATATGTTTGGGTTTTATTTAAGAAATGAATGCTAAGTTCGTATATAAGTGCCTTGATGATGATTTAGTTCTAAGAGGATTAGAAACATTACAAATAATTTAATCTTAGAATGATTTACTTGCATGTTTTCATTCTTTTGGCACTTTTTCAACCACATTTTGCAATTCACTTAAATCTTTAAGGTTTAAATTGCTTGACTTAAGTTGTTCTTTTTCAATGTTATCATCATTATGTTTAGTCTTCTTATTTAGTGAATCAGTTGAAATTGTCCTTGCATTTTCTAAAGTATCTTCCTTTCTCGAGCTAAATGGGTTTGTTTTATCAAAATTAATATGTATAAACTCTTCTATTATTAATGATCTCTTATTGAAAATTTTGTATGCATTGCTAAAGAAAGTGTATCTTAAGAAAATAATTTTATAGGCCTTTAAATCAAATTTTCTAAGATTGTATTTAGTGTTTAAGATAAAAGACTTGCATTCAAAAACCTTAAAATAATTTATTTATGGCCTTTTTCCATTCCATAACTTATAATGAGTCTTTTTCAGTAAGGGCATGGATAGCTTTAGCTTAAAAATATTTAGGCAAGTTAAATTCATTTAACATTGCTCTATCCATTTCTTATAAGTTTCTATTTTTTTCATTCAACCACCTTATTTTATTGAGGCATTCTTAGGGCTAAAAGTTATAAAAATTCCTTGGACATCACAAAATTTTTCAAAGCCCTCTTTCCCAAATTCTTTTCCATGGTCACTTCTAATTGAAGTGATGGGGCATCCCTTTTTAGTTTACAATTGTTTACAAAGTCTTTCAAATGCTTTCAATGTCTCATCCTTGTATGTAAGGAACAAGACCTATGTAAACCTAATGCAATCATCTACTATGAAAAATGCATAATGCTTACCACCTAAAGTGGAGACTATATGGACCAAAAAGATCTATATACAATAATTGAAGAGGTATGGAAATTGATAATATTTGTTTGCCCATTTGAAAAGCATGATAAAATTTGACTTTTTCAAATTTTGGCTTAGGTATCCCTTTCATAAGATTATGGTTACTTAGCTTAGATAACACTCTCATACTTGCATGTCTCAAACATCTATGCCATCTCTATGACTTTTCATTTATAAAAACTAAGTATTTAATATTTTGGTTAATAAGAGAATAAAGATCAAAAGCATAAACATTTTCATATCTATTTGAAATGAACAAAATTTCATTTGATTTGGAATTAGGAATAGCATATACATCAATCTCAAAAGAAACTTTGCAACCATTATTACAAAGTTGACTAATACTAAGTAGATTAAATTTGAGACCATTAACTAAGGAGACATTATCAATAATGGGAGAACTTTCCTTATCAATCTTTTCAATACCAATTATCTTACCTTTGGCATTATTACCAAATGTTACATTTTCTCTATCAATGATTTTAAGAGAAAGAAAGTTTTCTACATTAACAACTAATGCTAAGTATATTAAATTTGAGACCATCAACTAAGGAGACATTATCAATAATGAGAGAACTTTCTTGATCAATCTTTCCAATACCAATTATCTTATCTTTAGCATTATTACCAAATGTTACATCTATCGATGATTTTAAGAGAAAGAAAGTTTTCTACATTAACGACTAATGCTAAGTGTATTAAATTTGAGACCATCAACTAAGGAGACATTATCAATAATGAGAGAACTTTCCTTATCAATCTTTCCAATACCAATTATCTTACCTTTGGCATTATTATCAAATGTTACATTTTCTCTATTAATGATTTTAAGAGAAAGAAAATTTTCTCCATTAACAACTAATGTTAAGTATATTAAATTTAAGACCATTAACTAAGGAAACATCATTAATAATGGGAAACATTATCATATGATTTTTCATATGTACTTGTATAAACTTTTATCTAATTTTAGGTACTTGAGTTTGTTTGGGTCTTTTTAGGTGAGTTATGAAGCTATTTGCATCACCATAAAAATTTCTAATATCACGAATGTTTTTTCTAATGTTACATACATGAATCATATGTCCAAAATCACTTTAATAATGACATCTAATATGAAATTTCTCATGTAATGATGAATGTGATACTTTAGTAAAATTATGTATATGAGGTTAAAAGGCATAAGAAAAGGTAATGCTCGTTCCATTATGTGCATGATGGTTATGTCAAAATGATTTTCTAGTTGAATTGTAAAGAGCTCTAAGTTGTCGTCTAAGTTGTCGTGATGCATTTCCATACATAAATGTATGATTTTTACTTCTAGATAATAAGGATGCATATGAATTTATGTGAGAAATTGTAACTTGAACTTTATGTAAATGATACAAGTGATTAGAACCCAATATAAATTCATCATTGATTGGTTTTTGAGAATAAAGTAATAAGTCAACCTTTTCTTTTCCCTTAACAAACTTTAAAAGGGAATTTTGTAGGCTTTCATTTTCCTACTTAAGATGAAGATTTCCTCCTTCAACTTGTTTGAAGTAACATCATGTGCTTTTTGCAAATGCTTATTCTTTGAATAAGTGATTCATTTTTACTTTTGAGGATCTTATTTTCATACACTATTACTTTAAGCAAGCATTAAGATTACTGAATTTGGCTATTTGTTTAAACATTTCTTTGATCATACATTCAAGCATGCTAATCATCTCAATATCATGACATAAGTCATCATCAGAATTGACCTTATCTTTTTTCCTATAAAGCATATATAGTTTACTTCATTATTAGAGGATTAGTTATCTAAATCACTAAAGTCATCCCAAGTGGCTTTGTATGCTTTATTGGTTTGCTTTTTAACTTTTTTCTTATTAGGATAATTTACTACAAAATGACTAAGTTTATCATACTTGTAACAAATAATTTTCTTTTTTTCTTGTACATCATTTTTGATAGATTATCTAAATGACTTTTTACTAAGTTGCTTTTTCTTCTTTAAAAATTTAGTAAATTTTTATGCAAGCATTATGAACTCTTCTTGATCTTTTTCACTAAATGACCTATCATCTTTGTTATCTTCTTGATAATTTTCTACTATTTTTCTATTTAAGGTTAAGGTTTTAAACTTCATACCTTTCTTTTTCTTCATGACTTCCTTTTTAAATGTCATTTCATATGTAAGTAATAAACCTATCAACTCATTTAATGGCAATGTGTTGAAGTTCTTTGATTCTAAAATTTAAATAACCTTTGGGTTCCATGATGTTGAGAGTGACCTGAGTGACATTTTTACAAGTTCTACATTATTAAGGTTCTTTCCAAGATTTCTCCAAGAATTAACAATGTTAGTAAACCTTGAATACTTATTTTAATAATATTTGTATCATTACTCATTTTAAATAATTCATACTCATGTATAAGAATATTAATTTTAATATCCTTAACTTGAGTGGTTTACTTGTATGTTAATATAATATTATTCCATATCTTTTTAATTGACTAACAAAAAGAGATAGAGTTATATTCATTTAGGGTCATGGCATAATCAAGTAAGTGTTTGGCTTTAGAGTTAAGACTTTGGCTTTAGAAATCTTTTGAGGTGCACTTAGTCTTGGGTTTATTGATAATGGCTTTATTTTTGATTTTGGTGATTCTTTTAAAACCTCGAGAGATTATTGGCCAAATAGTAAAGTCATAGCATTAAAGGTACATGGTCATTTTGTTTTTCTAATAGTTGAAATTTGTGTCATCAAAAATGAAATGTTTAAGAGAATTATCGCCCTCATAGTGACCTATAGGTTGAAAAGAAGTCATAAATCAACTCTAAGCAATAAAGATGATGATTTACAAACTAGGTTTTGATACCAATTATTAGTCCTAAAAATACCCAATAGAGGGGTGAATTAGGTTGATAAAGGTCATAAGATAATAATATGTATGAAAAAAATTTGAAATGACAACTATCTCAATAAATAAAAATATAAGGTAATATATAAATAAATTAATGTAATTTAAATAATGCATTTGTTGATTAAAACAAGAATATAAATTAAACAAACTTAAATCAACAAATAATTTACATAAAAGAAAAATACATGCTATGGTAAAAGACTTATTAAGTGTATGATCTTGTAAAAAGAAATTAAATTAAGAAAAATAGGACACAATAATTTATAAAGGTTTGGAATTTATGTCCTTGCATCCTTTCCTCAAGACCACTATCTTGGGAGTTTTGAATTTAGTATCAAATTTCTTGATAAGAAGGAAATCAAATGCAATAATATTGTAATTCTCAATGACAACTATACTAAAATCTATAACCCTCTTACAACATATTTAAACAATTGTATTTATTAAACTCTTGATCTGTCAATCTTATAACTTCAAAAGCTTACAATTTTTTTCTTAAGAATTTTTCTTGTTTTTAATGGATACACTTTTGTTATAATAATTTAATATAAGCTCCTTGACATTTATTTCTTGTGTTTTGTCCCTTTTATTACAAATAAGTTTATATAGCTCAAAAGGAGTCATTTGAATTTCAAAAAATATATTTATTGATCTATTAAAAAGGCATTGTTCATTGGGATGTTTTCTATATCCATAATTTGTTTGTTATCATTTGTGATCTTTATCTCTATCCCAAAATAAGCAACTTCCTTAATAAAAAATAATTTCTAGTAAAGACTTGTCTTTTCTCACAATTTATTCAAAATTAATTTCATAAAAAGTGCATCATTTTAATTAAAAGTTAATGATAGCAAAATTAGTTTTAAAAACTAAGAGCTTATACATCAATTATCATAGAGAATTTAATAACTCATTTCAAAATTCATCAGCCATGTACAACTATCAAGAATATATATTGTAATTTAAATAACTCATTTATCATAAATATATAAATTCAAATATTTGCAATACATATGGTAAAGATCATAAAAAATTATATTAACACATCAAAATATGTAATTAATAACATATGACCTAACATCAATCACAAATGATAATTAGTAAGGTAGTAAGGACTCCATGACATAAATGACCATACACTATAGTAATAAAGGTAGAGGGAAGAAATGGTTGCAAATGTTAAGGAATTTAAGCGGTTAGATGATTTAGAAGTTGCTTATACACGAGGAAGGTCAAGACAAAATAAATATACCTCACCCCTTAAATATGGTAAAGGGCAAAGGGGATAACCTTGTCATGCAACATAAGAAAGGCCATATATAAGACCTTTATGCCAAGTGGATAAAGTCAACATAATGGGGTAAGAAGCCAACCATTTCAACATAATATGTTACACTTTCCTTGACTAATCATGTGCAATTAAATTGAATTTCTTTTTCATTTGCATATATAATATAAGTGTTTTAAATATCATAAGAATTGATTTAATTGGTACTAGACATTGACAATGGTTGGTCAAATAATACTTCTTTCTTTGGCTTGACGTAATAGAGTTATGATGGCATAGTAAGAATGACTTACATTATATCTTAATGTGATATTTTATTACATTTGTTATTTTACTAGCATAAAATTTGTTGAATTGTATATCCTATTGTGCAAGTGATTCTTTCTTGTTTAGTTGTTAATTGTCCAATCTTGTACATTTAAGTTCATAATACTTATTAGATCATGTGCTATTAATTACATATTTTGATGTGCCAACATAATTATTTTATGATCTTTGCCATATGAGTTACAAGTATTTAAATGTATATATTTAAAGCAATGAATTGTTTAAGTCACAATATATTCTTTATAGATGTATAAGGTTATTGATTTTTGAAATTCTATTATTTGTATGGTTAGTGAATATCTTAATAATTGATTTATGAATTGTTAACAATAATTTTGTATTGTTAACCTTTAATTAAAATGATACATGGAATTAATTTTAAATAAATTGTGAGAAAAAGGTAAGTATTTCCTAGAGATTATTTTTTCATTAAAGGAGTCACCTATTTTGGAATGAAAGTAAAGGATACCAATAACAAAATACAAATTGTGAATATGAAAAATATTCCGATGAATAATGCCTTTAATGGATCAATGGACATTTTTTTTTTCAAATGGCTCCTTCTAGACTTATATAAACTCATTTGTAGGAAAAAAAAAAAAAAAGAAGCAAGACACACTAAAGAGCTTATATTGAGTTATTACAACAAAAGTGTATCTATTAAGAAAGAGGAAAATTCCCTAAAAAAGGTGTGAGATTTTAAGGGTGTAAAATTAAGAGATTAAGAGTTTGAAAAAGTATAATTGTGTGAGTATATTGTAAAAAGGTCGTAGACTTTAGTATAGTTGTGATTGTACTGGTTTCTTTCTTACTAAGAAATTTGATAACTCCCAAGACGATGACCTTGGGGAAAGGAAATAGGAACAGGAGTTCTGAACCTCTATAAATTATTGTATTTTACTCATTTTAAATTTAATTTTCTTTTACAAGCTCACACACTTAACAATTTTTTTATCATAGCGTGTATTTTTCTTTTGTGCAAATCATTTTTTGATTTAAATTTACTTAATTTATATTCTTATGTTAATTAATATTTGCATAATTTAAATCGTATTAATTTATTCATATGTTATATTATTTTTTTAGATAGTTATTAGTTCATTTTTTTAACATTATATTATCATGTCTTTGTTTACCTAATTCACCCACCTTTGGGTATTTTTGGGACCAAAAATTGGTATCAGAGCTGATCTATGGCTTCTTTTTAACCTATATGTCACCTTAAGGACAATAACCATCCTAGACCTCTTATTTTTTATGGCACACATTTCAACAATTAAAAAAACAAAACGACTTTGCACCTTCAATGCTATGACTCAACTGTTTGGCCAATAATATCTTAAGATCTTAAAAGAATTACCAAAATCGAAAATGGAGCTATTATTGATAAACATGAGAGTGAGAACACCTCAGAAGATTTCAAAAGTCAAAATCTCAACTTTAAAGCCAAATACTTACTTTATTGTGAAATGTATTCAAGGTTTATTAACATTGTTAATTCTTTCAGAAATCTTGGAAAAAACCTTGATAATATAGAACTTGTGAAAAAGTTGCTCAGGTCACTCCCAAAATCGTGGAGCTTAAAGGCAATTACAATTTCAGAATCAAAGGACTTAAACATGTTGCCATTAAATAAGCTGGTGGGTTCATTACTCACTTACAAAATGACATTAAAAAAGAAAGCCATAAAGAAAAAAAAAAGGTGTGGCATTTATAGCGTCAACCTTAACTAAAAGAGTAGTTGAAGTGATCAAGAAGACGAAGAGAATGATAACTCATTCAATGAACAAGATCAAGAAGAGTTCATAATGTTTTCACAAAAGTTTACAAAATTTTTAAAGAAAAAAGCAATTGATTAGAAAGTCATTTAGATAATTTATTGAAAATGATACACAACAAAAGAAAGAAATTATTTATTATAAGTGTAACAAACCTAGACACATTGTAGCAAATTGTCTTAATAAGAAAAAGGGTAAAAGGCCAACCAAAAAAGCATACAAGACCACTTGGGACGACTCCAATGATTTAGATAATGAATCTTCTAGTGATGAAGCAAACTACATGTACTTCATTGGAAAAGACAATGAGATAAATTTTGACTTTGACTTATGTGATAATATTAAGATAATTAGCATGTTTGATTGTATAAATAAAAAACTTTTCAAACAAGCAACCAAATTCAGTAATCTCAATGCTCATTTTAAAGTAATAAAGCATGAACATGAGATCCTAAAAAGTAAAAATGAATCACTCATTCAAGATAATGAGCATTTGCAAAAAACACATAACGTTGCTTCAAACAAGGTCAAAAAGGAAAATCTTCATCTCAAGAAAGAAAATAAAAACCTCAAAAATTCCCTTTTAAAGTTTATTAAAGGAAAAGAAAAGCTTGACTCAGTATTGTGTTATAAAAAACCAATCAATAATAAATTTGGATTGGGTTTTTATTAGTCATATCATTTACATAAAATTAAGTTACAACTGTTTACACAAAATCACATGCATCCTTAATATCTACAAGCAAAAATTATGCATATATGTATAGACATGCATCACAAGAACTTAGAACTCCTTACAATTCAACTAGAAAATCATTTTGACATAACCATCAGGTACACAATGGTGTGACCAGTACCTTTCCTTATGCTTATTAACCTCGAATGTATAATTTTACTAAAGCATCACACATATCTTTACCTGAGAAATATCATATTAGATGTCACTATTATGGTGATTTTGGACATATGATTCATGCATGTAACATTAGAAAAAGCATTAATGGTATTAGAAATTTTTTTAGTAATGCAAAAAGCTCTATCACTCACCTGAAAGACCTAAAAAAAATTGGATATCTAAAATTAGATAAAATTTATACAAGTAGATGCAAAAAATCTTATGAAGAAAAGCAAATGGTACTTAGATAGTGGATACTCCAAACATATGATTGGTAATATAGAAAACTTTCTTTCTCTTAAAATTATTAACGAAGAAAATGTAATATTTGGTGACAATGCCAAAGGCAAGATAATTGGTATCAAAAAGATTAGTAAGGAAAGTTCTCTCATTATTGATAATGTCCCCTAAGTTGATGGTCTTAAATTTAATTTAATTAGCATTAGTCAACTTTACGATAATAGTTACAAAGTTTCCTTTAAGCCTAATATATGTGTTTTTTCTAATTCCAAATCAAATGAAACTTTCTTTACTACAAATAGATATGATAATATTTATGCTATTGATTTTCATTCTCTTACTAACCAAAATGTTAAGTGCTTAGCTTCTGTAAATGAAGACTCATGGATATAACATAGACATTTGGGACAGGCTAGCTGAAATTGTTATCCAAGCTAAATAATCACAATATTGTGGAAGGGTTACCTAAACTAAAATTTGCGAAAGACAAAATTTGCCATGCTTGTCAAATGGGAAAATAGATAACAAAGCCATTTCAAGAGCAAAAAGGTATTGTCTACTTCTAAACCTCTTCAATTATTGTATATGGATCTTTTTAATCCATCTAAAGTCTCCATTTTATATGGCAAACATTAAACATTTTTCATAATAGATGATTACACTAAGTTTGTATGAGTTTCATTCCTTATACATAAGAATGATAAATTAAAAGCATTTGAAACACTATACAAAAAAATTGCAAACTGAAAAAGATGCCTATCACCTCAATTAAAAGTGATCATGGAGAAGAATTTAAGAATGAGTACTTTGAAAATTTTTGCAATGACCAAGGAATTTCTCACAACTTTTTAGCTCCAAGAACAACTTAACAAAATGGAATAGCTAAATAAAAAAATATAACCTTATAAGAGATGGCTAGAACAATGTTAAATAAATTTAACTTACCTACATATTTTTGGGGTTGAAGCAATCTATACGACATGTTATGTGTCAAACCACGTTCTAATTCATCCCTTACTTAAACAGACTTCTTATGAGTTATGGAATGGAGAAAAGCCATGAATTGACTATTTAAAGGTTT
Source organism: Ceriops decandra (assembly GCA_020615895.1). Lineage (NCBI taxonomy): Eukaryota > Viridiplantae > Streptophyta > Magnoliopsida > Malpighiales > Rhizophoraceae > Ceriops > Ceriops decandra. Next base: position 5,526,560 of record JAHLGO010021107.1, read on the forward strand.
TTAGATACAAGTGTTTTATCTTAAACACTAAAGATAATCTTGAAATTTTTGATTTAAAGGCCGATAAAGGTATCTTCTTAGGGTACTCTTTCTCTAGCAAAGCATATAAAGTCTTTAATAAAAGATCATTAGTAGTAGAAGAGTTCATGCATATTAATTTTGATTAAAAAACCCCTTTAACTTAAGAAAGGAAGATGTTTCAACAAATACAAGAAAAATCTCAACCAATTTACCAAATAAAAAGGTTCAAAGTAATGACGATAACTTTGAAAAAAAAAAAAACAACCTGAGCCAAGCAATTCCAACCTTGAAGATTTAAATAGCCTGTAAAATGTGGTTCAAAAGGTGCCAAGAGAATAAAAACATGCAAGTAAATCATTCCAAGATCAAATTATTGGTAATATCTCTGATCCTTTTAGAACTAAATCATCATCAAGACACTTTTTCACCAACTTAGCATTCATTTCTCATATAGAACCCAAATGTTTAGAAGAAGCATTAAGTGATGAACATTGAATACATGGCATAAAAGATGAGTTAAATTAATTTGAGAGAAACCAAGTATGGACCTTAGCCATAAACCTAGAGACCATCCTATCATAGGTACAAAATGGGTGTTTCGTAACAAATTAGATGAGGATGGAAAATAGTTCGAAATGAGGCTAAACTAGTGGTTAAAGGATATAGTCAAGAAGAGGGAATAGAATATAATGAGACTTTTGCACCAATGGCTTGATTAGAAGTCATATGTATTTTGCTAGCATATGCATCTTTCATGAATTTCATGTTATATCAAATGGATGTCAATAGTACATTTCTTAACAGTATTATTGTCGAAGAAGTGTATGTTGAATGGCCTCCAGGCTTTAAGAGCATTAAATTCCCTAATTATGTATTTAAGCTCTTTAAAGCTTTATACGGATTAAAACAAGCTCCTCGACCTTGGTATAAGCAACTAAGTACCTTTTTAATTCAAAAAGGTCTTGTAAAAGGTAAGGTAGACTCTACATTGTTTATAAAGGTAAAAGATAAAGATATATTAATTGTGCAAATTTATGTCGATGATATTATTTTTGGTGCCACTAACGATTACTTGTTTAAGGAATTCGCTTCTTAAATGAAGAAGGAATTTGAAATGAGCATGATGGGGGAACTTAGTTTCTTCTTAGGCTACAAATCAAGCAAAGCATAGATAGAATCCTTATTAACCAAATCAAATATGTGAGAGAAATATTTAAAGGATTCAAAACCTTGTAGTACACCAATGTCGACATCTATGAAACTTGACAAGGACAAAATTGGTAAGAAGGTAGATGAGAAATAATATCGAGGTATGATCGGAAGCCTTTTTTACCTTACTGCTAGTAGGCCAGACATTATGTTTGTTATGTGCTTATGTGCTCACTTTCAATCATCATCTAGAGAGTCACATTTACTTGCATTAAAAAGGATACTTTGTTACATTAAGGGGTTTGCTAACCTTGGTCTTTGGTATCCTAGAAGAAAAACATTTGGGTTACTCGGACTTTGATTAAGTTGGTGATCGACTTGATAGAAAAAGTACTACTAATACTTTCCAATTCTTAGGAGGTGCATTAGTATCATGATCTAGTCAAAAACAAAATTTTGTAGCACTCTCAAAGGCTAAAGCTAAATATTTCCAATTCTTAGAAGGTGCATTAATATCATGGTCTAGTTGAAAACAAAATTCTATAGCACTCTCAATGGCTAAAGCTAAATACCTCGCCATAAGTAGTTGTTGCTCACAATTCCTTTGAATCAAGCAAACTCTTAAGGATTTTAAGGTGCATTTTTCAAGAATTCCCATTTTACGTGATAATACCAATGCAATAAACCTTACCAAAAACCTTATCCAACATTCTAGAACCAAACACATAAATCTTATATATCATTTTATATGAGATCATATGCTAAAAAGAGATGTTATTCTTAAGTTTGTGGGTACAAATAATCAAGTTGCAGACATATTCACAAAGCCCTTAAGTGTGGATAAACATCAGAAAGCATTTAAGAATGGTAGACATGGCCTAAACCTTCATTCATAGTTGATTCATGAATAAAAATAATAATAAAAAAAAACAACTCTAGTCTTATGATGACAATCTTACTAAATTGGCAAATTGGAAACTTTTCTTATTTTATGGAAATCTTAATCAATAATTTATTCTTACCTTTACGGGAATCTTCATTCAGACAATTGTCAACTTTATTTCCTTTATCATCATTGTTACTCATCATCCTCACTATCAAACCCCCAAGAAATTTCACATAATATAGGTTCAATTTTTTGAGATATCACTACTCTTATTGGACTACTATGAAACCAAAGATAGCTAAATACAAACTATTTCTTTTGATGATGCCAAAAGGGAGAACTAGCTTATTTCATTAAGTACAAGACGTGAGGGGGAGTTTTAATCAATCCTTTATTAAATCAAATATGATGTCATCATAAAAGGGGAAGAATGTTAGATCATGTGCTATTAATTGCATATTTTGATACATAATTATTTTGTGATCTTTGTCATAAGTGTTACAAGTATTTAAACTTATATATTTATAGCAATGAATTATTTAAGTCACAATATATTCTTGATAGATATATAGAGCTATGATTTTTGAAATTCTATTATTTGTATGATAAGTGAATATCTTAATAATTGATTTATGAATTGTTAGAATTAATTTTGTATCGTTGACCTTTAATTAAAATGATATCAGAATTAATTTTGAATAAATTATGGAAAAAAGGTTAAGTATTTCCTAGAGATTATTTTTTTCATTAAGAAAGTTGCTTATTTTAGGATGAAAGTAAAGGACACCAACGACAACAAAAAAATTGCAAATATGGAAAATATTCCAATGAATAATGCCTTTAATGAATTAACGAACTTTTTTTGAAATGGCTCATTTGGACTTATATAAACTTATATGCAGCAGAAGAGAAAAAAGAGAGAAGCAAGACACACCAAGGAGCTTATATCAAGTTATTATAATAAAAGTGTATCTGTTAAGAGTGAGAAAATTCCTTAAAAAAAAATATGAGATTTTAAGGATGTAAAATGAAAATATCAAGAATTTGAAAAAATACAATTGTATAAATGTGTTGTAAAAAGGTTGTAGACCTTAGTATAGCTATGATTATACTTGGTTTCCTCCTTAATGAGAAATTTGATAATAGATTTGAAACTCCCAAAATGGTGATCTTAAGGAGAGAATGTAGGAACAGAAGTTCCGAACCTCTATAAATTATTATGTTATACTGCTTTTAAATTTAATTTTATTTTACAAACTCACATACTCAATAATTTTTTATCATAGTACGTATTCTTCTTTTATGCAAGTTAATTTAAATTTACTTAATTTATATTTTTATGTTAATCAATATTTGCATAATTTAAATCGCATTAATTTTTCACATGTTATATTAACTTTTTTTTTTGTTGAGATAGTTACTAGTTTATTTTTTTAACATTATATTCTCATGTCCTTTGTTTACTCAATTCACCCCCCCTCTTGGGTATTTTTGAGACCAACAATGCTAACTTCTTCCATCTCTTTAGGTAGGTGTTAAGGAGTATAGGATAATTTTAGTGCATGATATAAGTAGTTTGTATTTGTACTTTTTGAGAGAAACGTGATTAGTTTTATGAGCATATATTCTCTTATGCAAAACTAGTGTTAGTTATCCCTAACATACGTTCTCACCAAAAGTCAAATTCTTCTTAATTATGCACCCACTATTGATGATTTACTTATTTGAATTTATCTGTCTTTTGTTATTTTTTTTATCTGATATATGATCATTTGTTTTTTGCACACAAGCGCTAGAATTTGCCCATTAATTAGTTGACACATTTGTTAAATATTTCATTATTTCAATTCAAACTTCATTTTGTCCATTTTATATGCAACCTTTGAATTGGTGTGTAAATGTAAATTCTTTGTTGCAGTCTTCAATACATCTTGCTAACGGGAGCCAGCCTCTGCTTGCAACTGGTTATAGGGCAGCTGATAAGAGTCAAAAGGCTGATGGTTCATGGTTGATCCTAAAACTTGCGGAGGACCTTAGCGGTGAATAGGACTGTTAGATCTGTCAGCTTATGAGAAAAGTGTTTAGAATTATGAGTGATCAAGCTAACTTTGGGAGGAAACGAAGCGACGATTAAAAGTTTGATGTTGGGAAGTTCGATTATGAGTCAATTACTTTCTGACTTTTCAAATCCTGGTTAATATCTTCAAATTTGAAAAAAAAAATTTGTATTATTATGGTTAAAAAAGGAGTTCAATTAGATTAGGATCCTTACTTTCTTCATATTTGCCGTGAAGTGCCTATATGGCACTTACGAGGCATCTGAGGTGTCAAAAATCTCTCCTAATCAGCAATCTGTGCTAGCATGGACATGTCAAGCCATTCTCTTTGATTAACTAGACCACCACTGATGCGAACTCATTTCCTTTCCCTCTCCAGCTCCCTCTCTCCTATGTTTTTAGTTCATAATCAGGGCACTAATAACTTTCTTACTAACATAAACTTTACCTAGAGATGAAATAGAGCAGTAAAACCCTAATCCCAACTCAAATTAGTCTACAAAATCCCCAAAAAAAAAAAAATATTTTTAAGAACAAAAAAAAAAAAACAATGATTTCTCCTCTTTAGATAAAGAAATCGAGGAAAAGAAAACTACGAAATCGTTGTTAATAGCTCCTTCACTTTATAATCGAAGGATAGCATATTTTCTCTACCATTGAAGTCTAGGTAGTAGTGTTAAGTATATTATGTCTTTATGGCATGGAATACTTTATTCTTACGAGCAGTTGAGTCACGTTAATTTGTGCTCGATTTTTGAACACCCATATTATACGGACAAATGAGGAGAAAATGACAACCTAGTTGTTGGGGTGTTTTTTTTTTTCTTTAATCTTTTTGCAATGGGCACCGTTGATGAAGTTTGTTGTATTTTATGTGGTAAGTCTTTGGTCTGCGACCCAATCGTCTTATATACAGGACGCTTAAGGCACGAAACTGATATTCTAGATACAGACAACTTTTGTGCTTTTGATGTTAAAAACGCCACTAATTGGCTGCCAAGGGGTTGGGGAATTCGATGAGAATAAATTGACCACAATGTACCATAGAATTCTTGGCCAGTCATTGGCTGAAAGCCTTAAAGAGTTAAGCTTTTTTTTTTTTTTTTTTTTT
>JAHLGO010021107.1:5539102-5551298 GCA_020615895.1 Ceriops decandra
AAAAAAAAAAAAAGCAATCTTCCATGCAAAAAAAAGAAAAATAGTCAATATGGTGGCCTTTTGGGGATTTCTACCCCAAATTTTTATTCGGACGGCTACAAAATTCTCCTTCAAGAATAGTAGAATTGACAAACACCCCCCCCCCCCCCCCGCCCTCCCCCCAAGAAAAAAAAAAAAAAAAAAAAAAAGGAAGGGAACAATGTAACGGGATAGAGTTGCCTGCATAATTGCATGATAAGAAATGAGACTTAACATCCTACACAGTACACAGATGTTTATCCCTTAACAAACACTACCTTGGGAGTACACCTCATCTCTACAACTACTATATTTTGTTGCCCAAAAGAACAAAAATAAAGAAAAAGACAAAAAAAAAAGAGTGCCGACTGCAAATACTACTTGAAATTAATTGACAAAGAGAAAAGGAAAACTGATAACATTTTTGGCAAGAAAGAAGGAAAAAGTGCCTTCGAAAACATTTCTTGATCAGTAATATACACCCAAAAAAAAAAAAAAATCGTTCGAATAAAATTGTTGTTGTGGCTGCCTTGGTATGTATCGCAGAATTAAGGTTGGGATGATGGGAATGTCGTAGGAGAGAGGATGACAAGCAGAGTCCGAACAAATGGGGCCAAAACAGCCCTACACTTGGTCACCATCACTTAAGTCATAGTTGTTCACTGCTAGGTATTTCACTTTGAATCTATATTAAGATGATGATGAGCAGAAAACTAGGATTAAGAAACAAAAACATCATAACAACTGAAAGTGTACATTTACGCATTTATAACAAAGTTAAAATAATCTGTTCTTCTGTATAGAACGCCGAAGAGTCTTGCAGAAAGGAGGGTTGGGGGTAACACCACGCTTACATTCAATTGGTTAAGGGATACAAAAGGTCAGCCACCATCAATCACAGAGATACAAAGACAGCATTTATGCCCATTTTCAAGTGGCAAAGGAGTGGGAAAATTTTTTGTGGCAGCTGACCTTTTTCTCTTTCAAAGAATCCTGAGGAAATTTGACCGAACTTCTTCCACCTACTGCTTGCTTAGTTCAGGGCCTTCCTTTATGCTCATCCCTACCAGTTCAACTGCACTAAACCCTCCATCTTCAGTGTTGATAGTGGACTGTGAGTCAAGGCCAGACCCTGCTTGGATTTCTTTAAACATTGCCATGACTTGTATCATGGTGGGTCGTCTCCAAGGCCGGTCATCTAAACAAGCAGAAGCAACCTTTAGGTACTGCAAAAGCTCAATCTCAAGGCTTGCGTCCTCCTTCATTAGTAATGGATCGAAAACATCACTTATTTTCAACTTGGCATGTTGTTTTACCCACCCCACAAGATTGTTATCGCCAAAATCAGCCGAGTCTGTTGACCTTTTTCCTGTTAGCAACTCAAGCAAAACTACGCCATAACTGTAAACATCCCCTTTGGTGGAACATCTGAAGCTCTGGTAATACTCAGGAGGAACATAGCCAGGCGTGCCCGCCAATGTGCTAACACTCAAATGGGTGTCCATGGCACTCATAGGCCTTGCCATTCCAAAATCAGAGACTCTGGCCTCCAAGTTCTCATCAAGCAAGACATTGCTTGATTTCATGTCCCTGTGAATGATGTGTGGCGTACAATTATGGTGAAGAAAAGCCAATCCTCTTGCAGCACCAATGGCAATCTTTTTCCTTGCAGCCCAGTTCAGCTTGAGTCTAGCTTTCTTCTGGTCGTGCAGAACATCTTCTAAGCTTCCATATTTCATGTATTCATACACCAATAACCGCTCTTCTCCAACCTTGCAGTAACCAAGGAGGGGAACTAAGTTCCGGTGCTTGATTTTGCCAATGGTCTCCATTTCTGCCGTGAATTCCTTCTCACCCTGTCCACTGACGTGAATCAGTTTCTTGATGGCTACAATACTTTCATCTTTCAACTGGGCCTTGTATACATCACCAAAGCCTCCAGACCCTATAAGGCTGTCGTTGTGAAAGCCATTAGTAGCCTCGAAAAGATCTGCAAATGTGAGCTTCCGCAGAGGTTTCTCAAATGTTTCAAGGTTGATGCTCCACGGTTCACGCGCACCGGTCAACTTCCAGTTAGTAATAGCAGTGCCCGAGAGCGAGTGACTATCTATGTATGCATCAAAGGCTAAATCTTTTTTTTGTCTTCTTTTCTTCATTTCCACCGCAAATATAATGAAGCCAAAGATGCAGAAAAGCGATAATAACAGCCCCATTGCCACACTTCCTGCAAGAGAAGCTTGTCTCCTATGAGACTTTTGATGCCCAGAGCTTAAGCTTGACCCTGAGCCTGACCCACAACGAGCAAGAGGAATCCCGCAGAGACCTGAGTTGTTGACAAAACTGCGAGGTGAAAAAGTTTCAAACTGGCCCATTTCTGGAATCATTCCTGTGAGATCATTGTTAGACAGATCGATTTCCGTGAGCAAGGAAAGGTCAGTCATTGACTGAGGAATCAGCCCTTCAAGCCTATTGTTGGAAAGGTCAAGAATGTTAAGACCCTTCAGGTCCCCAAGCTCCTGAGGAATGTTCCCATAGATATTGTTGTGGCACAAAATCAAGACATAGAGGTATGACATAGTCCCAATCTCCTTCGGGATAGTGCCAGATAACATATTGTATGATAGATCAAGAAAGATCATAGAACCATTATTATTAAATGTTGGCTGCGTGTGACCTCCATACACTCTGGTAAAATTGCAGGGGTGCCTTGTGGAGATTCTATCAAGCTGCTCCGGTCTGATTCCAGCAAACTCAAGCAAATTACCTTCTCCATGACACTTTTCACTCTTCTCATTCCTTAGATAAACATACCTCTTTCCGGTGATAAAATTAGCAGCGACGTCGCCGGACTGTTTGAACAGCTCAGGTGGGATCGTCCCGTTCAAGAAATTGGAATTAAGATCCAACCAAATCAAGCTTTTGCAATCTCCAAGCTCCGGTGGGATTCTACCGTAGAGTGAGTTGTTGCTCAATTTGAGAATAGCAAGACTCGAAAGGTGACCAATTGATGCCGGAATCTCACCGCTTAACCGATTGTTAGACAATGAGATCCAGTTCAGGTTGGTGCAGTTGCTTATACCAAAAGGTATTACCCCCATCAACTCGTTGAAATCTAGAATCAAGGTCTCTAGAGTCCTTATGTTGGTTATTTCTGGCGGGATTTCTCCATGGAGCTGATTGAACCAAAGCTTCAAATCCAGAAGCTTATGCAGTGATCCCAAGCTCGAAGGAATAGTTCCGGTGAGGTAATTGAAGCTCAAATGAAGTGCAGTAAGTTGAGAACAGTTGCTCAGGGTTGCAGGAATAGATCCAGTAAACAAATTATTTTGAAGATAGAGCACCTTCAAGCTGTTGCTAGTATCTTGACACAGAAAGGGGGGGATTGACCCGGATAAATTATTAGAACTTAGATCCAAGGTCTCCAAAGTGGTGAGCTTTGACAAAGAATCAGAGAGACCCCCAACGAAGCCGTTGTATGACAAATCGAGTTTCTTCAAGCTACTCATTTTCAACAAAGTAGAGACGGGCAATTCGCCAGTGAAGTTGTTGAAGGATATATCAAAAGATTCCAACGAAGTGCAGGAAGCAAAAGCAGGAGGGACAGAACCAGAAAGATTATTATTGGAAAGATCCAGCGCAATAAGACCTGGACAGGAATCAGTAAGATGCAGGGGAATCTCTCCTTGAAAGTTGTTGCCATCAAGAGAAATGAACTGCAAATTCCCAGAGGGAAGCACTGGAATAGGCCCAGAAAAATGGTTGGTCGAGGAATTCAAGAAGCTCAGCTTGGAACAAGAACCGATTGCTTTACCAAGATCACCATAAAACATACAGCCAGAGATATCAAGATGCTGCAGAGACGGGCAGTCACCAAATGAAGGAACTGAAACAGAGAAATTGTTTGAAGAGACATCCAGATACTGCAGGCTCTTGCAGTTGGAAATCACACCTATGCCTCCACTAAGTTTGTTATCCTTCAAAGCCAAGACCTTCAACTCATTGCAACCTCCTGATAGGATAAAGGGCACCACGTCCGAGCTTGAAATCTTATTATTCAATGAAAGATCAAGAGACTCCAAGCTGAGCTTCAACCCACTCGATTTCTCCTTCAGTGAAAAATCGAGAAGATTGCCGGAGACATTTAAGGACTTCAAGGCTGCACAAGACTCAAAACTGGATAACTGAGAGATGGAGCCTGACAGAGCATTTTGAGATAGATCTAAGCTGCTCAAAGAAGAGCTGCACTTGGATCCAGAAGGGAAAGAAATGGAGCCAGAAATGTTGGTTGAAGCCAAAGAAAGACCCTCAAGATTGTCAAGAGTCAAAAGGTATGTAGCCACGGAGCGAAAATCGGTGCTGAGAAGTATGGAACTGAGGTCAATGGAGACTCTGCCTGTTTCTAGGCATTGAACTCCGGTGAAGGTACATGGGTTTTGGTTGGGGAGCCAGCTCCGGAGGAGGCTTCGGTTAAAGAGAGTAGCTTTGAAGTTTATAAGATTTTGGGTGTATTGGTTTGTAGAGGTAAAACTTGGTGCTGCTGGTGAGGCTTGTAGACAGAGAAAGGTGAGAGAAAGAAGCAAGAAAGATAAGTGGGATTTCATTTTTTTCTTTTTTTCTTTTTTTTTTTCCCTCTTGGGTATCTCTGTGTGAGATATATAGATATATATATAGAGAGAGAGAGAGAGAGAGTGGCGCCTTTAGGGCTTGAGAGCTACCATTAGAGTATAGAGCTCCGAGCTCTGGTTTCAGTGGGGGGAAAGCGAGACTGAGGAGGAGAAAGAGTGAGGAAGGGGAGTCAAAAAGACAGAGTGATGAAGGTAAGAAGGGTATTTATCAAGTGAAGGAATGGGCACGGCTGTTCCTCATATGCCATGTGCCTCTCTCTGTCTCCCTATCTAAACACTCCAGCGCTGCTTAGCTCTTTTCCGCCTCTGAAAAATCATTTGTTTTTAAGTAATCTGCAAAATTATGACTTTGTCTCACCAGGGTGGTTTAGTGTACTCGAAGCAATTTTTTAATGAACCCCCGTAGTTAATTATTAAAATTTCTTGGTAATAAACTCTCTCTCTCTCTCTCTCTCTCTCTCTCACTCTCTCACTCTCTTCTATGGATCTGGCATCTGTCTCGATTTTACTCCTTTATTTGCTTTCTCTCTCTAAAACTGTCTCCCTGTCTCTCTATCCTTTTCACACGAGCATACGTGTGATCGACGATTGAGCCATCACTAGATTCCATGCCTTAATTAATTACAAGCCTTTTCGCTCACGAGGATTAATCAAGTGATTTTGGCATTTCTGTGCCATCTTTTAAAGCCTTTTTCGTTAAGTAGAGAGAGCACGTCCCTTTCTTCCATTGGAAAAGTTTAAAGCCACAAGCACCCACCATGTGTTCTCCCCACTCTCGCCTCTTAATTTGTGCAATTGCAACCCTTTTTTCTCTTCTTCCTTCTTTCTTTTTTTAAACAAAAAAAAAGAAAAAGAAAAAGAAAATCTCCCCCATCAATGTGCTTGGTTTGTATATAACTTCTATAGGTATAAATTATGTAAGGAACTAAGGCCCTACAACTATGATGTTATTTATTATTGTTAGCTTTGAATGGAACTCAATTCACTGGACACGAGTGGGTTGAAAATTTTCTCCTCCTTCTCCCCTTCCCCCACCACCACCACTACGACCCACAAAGCTAGGAGCCAGTGACTCCTAGGACCAAATCGCATGGCATTCATCCACCATTTTGAGTTATAACTTTTCAAAGGGCATCCTGTCTTTTACCGTATTAAATAGTGACAAACCCCAACAATCTTTTGGACCATTGAAACTTACAAACCAATCTACTCTTGGATTATGCATCAAAATTCAATAGAAGTTCGGCATCCTCATTCCTTTCCCCATATTTTACGGCCAATAGATATATCTTAATACATCTGAACAAACCTATTCTACTTATATCGTTATATAAAGGACAAACCAAATTATGACTTCTCAATTGCTATTTTTAGATATATATGATTATCTTCTTTTATTATTATTATTATTGAGATTAATCCAAAATAAATACAAAATTCTTGTGAATGATTTTAATTTAGTTAATTTAAGTTCAATCCTAAATCTTTATTTTTCATTTTATTTGAGTTCTTTTTTCAGAACGAATTTATTCAATTCATTAAAAAAAATATTTGACTAAACAGAATATATTTTAAAAAAAATTAAATTTCATCTCAAAATAGATTCAAATGAAACAAAAAAATAAAAATATGACATTCAATTGACAAAATAATGATAATAATATATTAAAAAAATGCATAAATTTTTTATTTTTTGCTCATCCTATTTTTTTCTTGCTTTGCTTTCTTTTTGTTGCGTAATACTTTATAAGGACTTTTCTTTAGGGCAGTTGGGTCATTTTAATGCGTCATGCTTCTATGTACTAGATATGATGCCCCTAACCACGTTTCATAGCTTTTGACATTTTAACAAAATCACGTAACTTACGTATTACAAGCAAACTTGTCCGCTTTCCCATCCTTTATATTTTGAGTCTTTCCACACCCCCGATTTAGAATGAAGCTCATAGGATAATTCTACTCAGCCTAGTGGGGGGGGGAAGATTGCCTGAAAATTGACATGATAAGCTGTGATGTGTCCGTGCGTGGTTTCTCAACCCAGTCCAATTCTAAACTCATATCAAGGGCTGAGGTGGCTGGCTGAACCGCCAGTTAAATCGTTTAGCCAACAGTTTGAACTAGCAACTCAACACAAACCCTCTTTTCTTCCTGATTATTCGTAGGCATTAATTTGATTCATTTTTTCCAATGCACTCTTATGGTTGATAGAATGCCTTTGAATTTGTGTCCTTTATGGTAATTGAATACTTTTTCAAATTGTTTAGAAAAACACCGTCGTATTTCGGAGTTCTTGCTCTACCTCCCTTTTTTTCCTTTAGCAGAGAAGATTGTTTTTTTACTATTCTTTTTATAATGTGTTTTTTTCTTCCTTTTTGGTTAAACTTGAATTCACTTTAGCCTTACAAGTTTTACTTAGATTACTTCGCTCGAAAAAGGGTTTCTCTCTCTCTCTCTCTCTCTCTCTCTCTCTCTCTCTTTTTAACAGAAAAATAATTTATACGTAAATTTTTTTCCTCAAAATAGCTCATGACAAAATAAATTATTTATTCTGTTTGACCATAACATTACAATCTTCCCTTATTTAATGCATATATGGACAGAGTTGATTTTTGTCATATGCGTCTGAAAAACCAATGATATCACTTCCCTTTTCTTCCTTTCCTTCTTTTTTCTCTTTCCCACCTTCGCACTCTCTCTCTCTCTCTTCGGCTACCGCCTCTTTACATCCTCTCTTTCAAGGTTTGGCCACCGAATACTACCTTCCCTCTCTAAAAAGAAAAAAGGGTAATTTTCTGAAATTGTTAAGGTATTTTCTGTTGAACAAATGAAAATTTTTTGTTCACAAATGTTCAATATAAATGTTAAAAAATGAGTTAGAATATCTTTCTATAGACAAATAGTTCCAAGGCTTGTGCACAAGTGTGATGCTAAGGAAGCTTCCCCAACACAGTTTACCACCTTGAAAACATTAAAAAAAAAAAGAATAATAAAAAAAGAAAAGAAGTATCAAACAAATAGAATATAAACTACGAAAGAGAAAAATATTTAAAATATAGATATATAGGGACTGATATTTGATGAAATTTATGGTGTTTCGATTATTGATCAATCATATTCAGAATTTTCAGACTAAGTTTGTGTTATTATTATTATTATTATTATTATTATTATTATTATTATTATTTTGAAGTGCACAACCTTTTAAAAATTCCATTTTAGCTGATTTTTTTTTTATTCCTCCCATTCAATGTCTAGTATCCCATAGTTTGAAATAACAGTATTCGATTAATTTATAACATAATAGTTTAAAATAATTGGGAGCTCTCAAGCAGAAAAATGAGATCCAGTACAAATTCAATTTATTTAATTTATGTCCCGATGGTATCTCCAATTCACTGGTTTGATATTACACCTTTCAATGGTGTAATAATTTTATTCGGTTTTCTCACATATGTGCTATAAATCTCGCAAAACTATCTTTCTTATTTTCCTTTGCAGCACTCACATATTGATTTTTCATAAATTAGTAATATTAGCTTGACAGTCATTTCAGTTTTTATTTTTTAAAAAAAAAAATTTTTGAATATTTTCTATTGCCTTGCTCGCAACTAGAACTGAACACGCTTCCCAAAGCCAGATCCACCATTGCCATAAATGACGGTAGAACTGAAAGAAGATTCGTTGATTCTTCCAACCAAGTTCTGCTCCTCATTCTCAATCTCTCACTCTCGCACAATTACTATCAATTTTCTTTAATGGCACCATCTATTTTAGTAATTTAATTTTAATTATTTACCTGTATTTTTATTTTCAATAAAAATTATTACTTGTACTCTTAAACTTAATTTTTTTACAAGTAAAAATTTTTAAATTTTATTTATTTTCTTATAAATTACAAAAAAATTAATTGATTGAAAGAGTAACTTTTTGCTTAACAACAGTAAATATAAATTTAGAAAAAATATTTTTTTAATTAAAAAAACTACTTAAAATTTGATTTTTCCTAAACTTTTAAACAATTTAAACAAGTAATAATTTTTTTACAAGCACAAATTTTCAAGTTTTATTTATTTTCTTATAAATTACAAGAAAGTTAATTAATCGAAAAAATAAATTTTTACTTAACAACAATAAATATAAATTTTAAAAAACTATTTTTTTAATTAAAAAAACTACCTAAAATTTGATTTTTCCTAAACTTTTAAAAGGATGTAGACAATTTAAATAAGTAATAATTAAGTTCATTCATTATATTTATTGATATAAAAGAAGTTATAAAAATTATTATTTGTCTTCTTACAAATTATATTGTAATTATTATTTTATAATATTTTATTCTATTTAAAAATTTTAACTAGACTATTTAAGCAGTGCATGTAAATTATTTGAGAATTCTTTTGTTTTGATTTGTCATATTTTAAAATATTTTCCTGATTAGTCATAAAGTATTTTATTATTTTAGGATATTTTCTTAATTAATTTCGAAGCACTTTTTATTTAAATTAGAGTGTTTTTCTAGTTAATTAAATAATTTTAATGATAAATACATTTGTAAGCTTAAAGACAAAAACAATCCAAAATATTTTAATATCTCATTATTTCAAAAAATTATCAATCAAAATGTCATTTTAATAATTGTTATTTTTTATTAGATTTCAATAATTCTTTTAAAGATTTAATTGGATGTTTGACTTTTTATTGTCATTTTTGCATACTCTTGTCTCACATTATTTATGTATTTTGTTTCATGATCATATCTTTACTTATAAATTTATAGCCTCAACATTAATGTTTAGATTAACTTTCTCCTATGGCTAACCAATTCCCATGGAACCCTCGCTGAGGGACGTTGCCCTTTGCTGGCCAGAGATTGGGACATTTAAGTGCATTATATGTATAGTGAGGCCAATCGGGTGGTTGATTTTCTTGTTTAAACCAGGAAGATGACTTCCATACTCTTTTTGACTAGGCCAACAGGAGGACAGGCAGACTACTCTTGCAAAATTTTAGTGGGGTTTCCTTTTACTGCCATTTGGCCACTTAGCTTGGGTTATCCCTCCTCTTTTCTTTACCCAAAAAAAAAAAAAAAAAGTCAAAAATTTTAATAATTTTTATTGAAAAAAGGATATAGAACCAGACTTGTATTAATAATTATTTTTCTTTTTTTGAAATTATTTTTTTATTTAAGATACATGTGTTAGATTATATTTAAATAAATTGAATTTTGAAATTTTAATTCTATTAAAATACTAAAAAAGTCTTCAAGCTAATTATTAAATTATTGTCAAATATTACAAATTATTAGAGTTTAGTAGGAAAATTAAATTTTTTAAAACTTGAATTAAATATTAGATATTCTTAAAATTAAGTAAATATCATCATATAATCATTTTACTAATTTTCATTGTGTTTTGGTGTTATATATAAAAAGACTATATTGTTCCTTAACCAAAAAGAAATTAGAAAAAAAAACTAGCAATTAATCTACTTTTCTAATGTTTCCAATGATTGTGTCCAAGCTCACTAAACAATAAGAAGAACTCGTGCTCATGTTAACAACTTAGTAATTAATGTATTAGTTATTATTACTAATACTCATTTGACATGTCATGTATATAATTAATAAATTAAAGATATTATTTATTTTTAATATTATATATCTAATGATATGTTTATTGATAAACTTTAAAGATAAAGTGAATGAAATAAATATGTTTTGTAAGGGTAAATATGATAAGATTATAACTATTAGGTACTTATTGTATCAAAATATTATTCTTAAATATTTTTTATTGATTAATTATCAAAAAAGACGTTTAATAGAGTTGTGAGATTAATACATGCTATGTTTCTTTCTTATAAAAAATATATTTGATCTCATAAATTAAAGTATAAAGATATTCAAATAAATAAGTGAGCTAGTTTCATAGTTGGTACCTAATCTTGGATGGTTTTTCATGCATCATAAGTCTTAGATTGTGATATTGATTGGTTTTGCCTTTTTAATCTAAGGTTTTGCTTTTGATTATAATTCTTGATATGGTTTGAAAAACTATGAACATGGGATTAAAGTCATGTGGTTTTAAGGTTCTGATGGTTTTTTCAATTACTTAAAGTTAAGTTGATTGGGATGCTGCTATTTTGATAGTATGAGCATATTCTTACTTAAATCTGGGATTTGATCTAATGTAGATAAATTGGGTGATCTAGCTTGTGTTATGGGACCGAGTGTGTAATCTAAATCATTTATAGATTAATATTTATAGAATTTCTAATTTACTAGATATATATGTAATTATTTATTATTTTTCATTAATAATAGATTTTTTTATTTTATATAATTATTAATTTTTATTTTTATCTTTATAATATTTTAAAAATTTTATTCACATATACAAATATATAATATGTATAATAAACATGTATTTTTTAATACAAATTAATATATAAAAAATACAATTTTAATTTTAAAATAATAATTAGCCGATTTATAAATTGACTTAAACTCAAAGTTGAAATAACTTGAATATAAATGACCTAAATGAGTCAACCTAAACTTATAATACTTGAACAATTTGGTATATCTCCATGTTAATATTAATAGAAAAATAGTAATAACAACTATCAATTAAAATCTAATTAATAAAATTCTAAAAATTTTAATATTCAAATTTACCAAAATTAAAGTAGGTGACTTAAATTGGTCAAAATTTGAAAGTTTATAATTAAAATGGATCAAAAATAAAGGTATGTAACTTAAATTGATAAAATTCAAAAAGTTAGTGGTCCAAATTTATTTTATCCCTTATTTTTTTCTTAACTTGAAATAATAGAGATATAAAAAATGAAAAGCTATCTTGCAACCTAACTGAAATGCCAAAAAGAGACTAAAAAAAGTGGCACAAGCTTCTGTTTGCTATGTAGTATCAAGTTGATTTCATTATTTCATTACCTTGTTTTTTTTTTTTAATACATAGATATCACTTATTAGTGTATCCTTTTTTTTTAATAAAAAACTAAAAATAATAAGATAAATGAAGAATGAAATGATATTTTGAGTTGATTGGCAATTCAAAGATTGTGTTGTATTTTTTTATATATAATTAAATATAAAGGTATCTACGAATAAATCATTTAAAATTTAAGTTAATTTAAATTTATTTATTTTTAAATCACATTGTATTTAGATCAAATTAATATTAAGGTCACTTGTATTTTGCTTGGTGGGGTAAAATTGGTGGGGATGGGGGGAAAATGGGGAGGAAAGCGTATGAGTCTTGTGCCTGGTTCATTTCTGTCGGCCAAGTTAGGGAAGAAAAGAGTTTAAAATTTTCCCTCGTGAACCTCAAAACTTGATCCCCGAGAATGGAAGGAAAACCACCGTTTCCTTGATCTTTAACTGTAAAAAGGAAAATTTATCCTTTGAACCTCTCGTTATTTTACTCAAGTTTTAGAGAAACTATGATGCATAAATACAAATACGAAAATATAGATATGACATAATAAAAAGACACAAAAATTCTTAAAAGTTTGGAAGATGAATGCAGTCTGAA
>JAHLGO010021107.1:5551398-5581696 GCA_020615895.1 Ceriops decandra
TCTTGTGCAGCTTGTAAAGCGAGGGTGGGGGTGATCATAAAGCAATTGAGAAGACTTAGATAAATGAAAAATTTTGGTGGAATTGAAATTGTCTAATTTTCTTAAATTTTGTATGTTCTCAAATTTTTGTTTAGTCAAAATTTTAGAAAATTTTATTAAATTTCATTTGATATGAAGGGAAATATTGATAATTTTACATATATTATTTTCTTTCTTCCTAATTTTCACTCCTTTTGGAACCAAAAACAAAAAAAGTTAATAAAAATTCATCACATTATTCTTTTACAAAAAGAGAGGGGACGAAAAGTTTCTTTCTTCCATTCATCATCATATTATTTTTTTTTTCAATTATTTTAGATTCAAGTTAGATTTTTTTTTTTTTTTGCAAAAAAAAATCGAATCAAATTGTTGAATTGATTCAAAATCTGACACTTCTAATTTGATACTTCACATTCAACATGACCAAACTTTCACTATTCCTCCAACATGAAGTAAGTGGACTCTAACGCAAACCATGTTTCCCTAATTATGCTTTTTCCTAATGCACATTCTAAATTGGACTGAAGCATCAAAGGAGAAGGTTGTAAACGCAGACAAAATTGAGTACACGTGAAGAGATGTTTTTCCCAAACCGAGATGCCCCACCAAACTCCACACCTTATCTTTGGAAGCACGTGCACGTGTGCAGCAGGCATCAACCTCAATTAAATGTGTACAACATGCAACCACCAATTAAGGGCTCGGGAGACTGCACCATTTCCCACATCTCGAAATCAGATGTTGGATATTTGCAACTATGGCTGTCCCACCGTTTCAAGCGCTACTGTTATAAAATATTGGGACCACTATATTGAACAAAGAAGAGCTCCAATTGGTTGAGCTCAATTATTCAGGGTTCCTTCTCAAGGACCTAACGTTTGTCAGCATTTACTGCTTACTAGGCTGTATTTGAGTTCTGAGACAATGTCTCGCAAATTCATCTATCATCTCGGTATATTACAGAAGTCCTAGTTTCTTGCATAAAAGGGCTTCAATATGTAGGCAAATTAATTGGCCCGGAGGCCCAAGAGCATGCCATGAAATTTCTTCCCAAGATCTACGTTTATTTTTGGTTTATGGAAATCTAGGTTTCTAGGAGAAGCAATGGAGCAATCTAAGCATTTGAGCTCTTGGCCTACTGACTGTCAGGTCCAAATGGCTTGAATCGCGACAATGCATAAATTACTACAAGAATTCGAACATGAATTAAAACATTTATGGGAACCTGCCTCCCACTCGGCAGCATCCTTTACTTGAATATTTCTTTTTGGAAAAAAAAAAGAGAGAGAGAAAAAACATATGCTAAAAGGTTATCGTAAGTAAAAGTTATGACATCCCAGTTCTATGGACTCCTAAAATTAGTCAATTTAAGATTCTCTGTTAAATTTTACCTTTTGTTTTCCCTATCTGAAGCAAGGGTCATATAACCTATAGATACATGAGGAGAGAATGATGAAAAAAAGCAGAATTCTAATCCTTGTCTCTTTCCTTGATATCAGGTTCGTACGCTAGCTGCTCCGAGCAATCAGTTTGTCTTTCATCTATTCTTCTCCAAAATTGTCAACAAAAAATCTAATCCTTAAACCTTATCATCCCCTTCACTGTATTTTGATAAGCCATAAGGTATCCGCGATTTGTTGTTGTTCATTGAAGGGGTTTGGACGAGGCATTATCACACCAGATTATTCCAACCATGGCAATAATCATACCCATAACAACATGAACATTAAGACCCTCTTTCAATTTGTACTTAATCATAAATTTGAAAAATATTAATAAGATAACTAATAATAAAGATAACAAAATAAGTAATGCAAATAATTAAAAATAAAGAGATAAGGAAAGAGAATGTATATAATGATTTATAGTATTTTAGCTTTAATTGGAAGCTCATATTCAATTCTTAAGATTTATTCATTAAGATTTTAATTGTACTAACTCTTTCTTTTTTTACAAGACAAAGACAATTTTTTATACTAAATCACCTTAACCTTAGTTATAATAAAATTTTTGTGCAATTTTTATTATAATTAATGATTATTCGTGACTTAATGACTCATATTCTATAATTTTTTGCTATGGTATTTTTACTTTTTCGCAATCCTAATTGGAACACTTTTGCTTTTTCATAATTTCAACTTTTCTTGTTTAAAACTCTTACTCCTAATTTTTTTTCTCTAACTTTTTATCTTTGATCTGTCACTAAATTCAATACAAAGCCTTTAATATATTGTTTTGTTTTTTCATACTTTTTCTACTCTTTTGTTATTTGTTCCACACATTGCAAAAAGGTTTTACAACCCTTTTTATAAACAAATACAACAAATTAGTTGTTAAACATTGATTTGTTTTCATAAAGAATATTAGTTTTTAAAGTAAGAAATTTTTCTCTAAGATATCGATTGATCACAACACTTAAATTAGTCTATTGCCCTAAAATTTTTGTTACTTTCTTAGGCTTATGTTTTCAATATGCTTAGTTTAATTAGTCAATTATAATTACTAGTTAAGTTAAGGGACCTAAAATCTATATAATTTTTCTTTTCTTAATTTCCTTGATGTTTAGTTGACATAGGTATAAGTGCAATTGACCGACCCGAATTGTCTTTTTCTTTTGTTTTTGCAACTTCTAGGGTATTTACTTAATCGTAGATATAGGTCTAGTTGATTGAACCAAATTCTTTATTTTTTTTTTCTCTTTGCAACTTTTTTAGTATCAAATTAACTATAGACATAAGTTAGATTGATCAACTCAAATTCTTTTCTTGTTTGTGATCTGATCAACTAAAATCAACCTATCTTAAATTTTCACTAATTTTGAATCACCATGATTCTTTTTGTCTTTTATTGAAATCTCATTTAATACTTTTTTATAAATAAAGATTTGGCAAAAAACAAGATCTTTGTACCATTATTAACTTAAATCAAATTTAAATCTCAAAGATTTTTTTTATGGCAAACCTAAATCAAAATAATAACTATCTAAATATAGATAACACTTGTTTAACAAGTAATCATAATAATCAAGTACAGGAGACACATCAAAATATGAAGTTATGGAGTATAAGATACAATCATACTATAATTTTCCTATAGATCTCTCATAATCCTTCTCTTAGACTCAATTATCTCTCTTTCTCTCTCTTTTTTTTAATGATAATCATGATTGATTTCTTTAAAAAGTCTTATAATTGAACCCTTATCTTATCCATAGCATCCATGAACCCATTCACATTATCTTTAAGGTCATTAACCTCCTTAATTGATAAAGTCATAAGAATATTAATAGAGGTTGAAGTAGGAGCTAAGGAATTAGTTGACATAAAGGTTATACTTGATAACTATAGACTTAATCTTGATTCCTTTAATGGTGTAAACCATTTACCTTTGCTTTGTACCAAATGCATTTACTTAAGCGTAATGGTACTGATTAATTGACCTAATGTGACATAAAAAGAGGCCCCTCCAATAGTATGTACATTAAGTTTCACAAGCAAATGGTTTAGATGCATTCCAAAGAAAAACTTTTGAACTAGCTCCTTTTGAACTTTTACAATCACTTGTATCATATGCTTTGGCAAATTAAACTTTTCATTTTTCAATAAAAAGTCAAGTAATAATATCTCACTTTTAGGGTTGATATTAAAAACCACAATGCTTTGTATTACCCTTGACTTGGGTGGTAAGTAAGATGCTTTGAAGGGTTTCTTAATGTTATCACCCTCTATACAGGGCTTAGGCTTTCCTTTAAACATTACTTCCATTTGTTTTTGAATATTAAACTTGTATACATTCCATAAACCATGTCAAGTAACACTACCACTTTTTAATAGTAATTCAAGTTGTTTGCTATCACTTCATGAGTGATCTTCACTTTTTTTTTTTATTGACATATGAGGTAATTAGAATATAATTCTTATTCATTTTCATGTTTTCAAAAACATGTTTGATTATCATAGAGTAAAATTTTCCTCTAAAAGTAATAAATCTAATTCATTTTTGGAAAGCAAAACTATTTAGGATTTTATTTGTCTTAAATTCAGTCATATTATATGGGTTTAATAGTTTACTAATATAAACACATCTTTTTTTGTATTTTTCAAAAGCACCTTTATGTTAAAATGTTTTAAAATTGAAACCATAAAACTTTGATGTATCAAATAAGTCAAAGGATGATTAACCTTATATGGTATTTGTTTGTGGTGATGGGTTAGATGAAAATGCCATTAGTGGTGGTGTTAAAGATAAAAATGGTTTAGAAGATGTCTCTGATGAGGATGGTCTTAGCCTTACACCACTTGATTTTTCATATATTTTTCTTTTAATCACTTACTTATACTGTTTGGTTAGCAATTGATTTGGGTCTCTTTTTAGAGACTTAAAAACTAAAGGAGGAGAAGTAAGAACATACAACGATGAGGAATTAGACAATGTCAATGACAACATATACTTAATGATGACTTTTTGCCTTAAAGTAAAAGTAATCAATGACGTGGTAAAGGGAGGAGGGACTGTGACAATATTGCATATACTTTTAGAGGTCAAGGTCAATTTCTTCATAATTAACTTCTTTTTTCGAGGATGATGCAGATTTAGGTGTTATAAATGATATAATTGAGAGATTAATCCTTTTGAAGGTCAATTATACTTAAATTTATGGATCTTAGGTTTGGATTTTGAAAAGGAAAGTAGATTTTCAATTTTAGAAAAAGAAAACCCTAAGGGTGGTTTTAAAACTTGACATTGGTTTACTGGCTTAAGTCATGGGTTAACTATTTCACATTGGTCAACTGATGTTTCTAGTCTAATCAATTAATTCCATTCAAATAAAAAAAAGATTTTTACATTTGAAACGTAACATATCATAACAATCACATAATTAAGAGGCCAATCAAACTTAATCACGCCTAATTTCACTCTCATAATCATGAATTTATCTTTACTTAAGGGTTTCATAAACATATTGGTTAATTGATATTTAGTGTTCATAAACTCTAGATATATATTTCCTTTAAATACATGATTCCTAATGAAATGATGTCTTAAGTTAATATATTTGGTATAAACATGGTTTATAAATTTCTTGGTCATATTGATCATATTTGTGTTATCACACATCATAGGCATATAAGAGTAGTGCAATCTAAAGTCTTTTCAAGTTTGTTTTATAAAAAATAATTGAGTATAATAAGCACCTATTGTTGTGTACTCTATTTTAGTTATAAAAAAATTAACTAAACTTTACCTTTTACTGCATCATAAAACTAAGGTTTTACCAAGGAATTTGTATGCAATCCAGGCACTTTTTTTTCTTAATATTATTTCCATAAAGTCTGAGTTTGGTAACTAATTAATTCAAAGGTTGATCCCTAAATATACCAAAATCTTAAACCCATAATCTATCTTATATACCTAAACACTTTTTTAAGGGCTACTAGGTATAGCTCATTTATGTTGATTGAAATCTTATGCAAAAATAAATAATAAATATCATGTTTAATCTACTAACAGTAAAATAAAGAAGATTACTAATTATACCTTTATACTACTTTTCATTCATAACTTTACCATTTAGGTCATTATCCAACTTTATGGAGGTTATCATTTAAGTGGTGTAAGGTCTAAAAGTTTATTTGCAAGCTTAGCATAGTTGATGAAAATTCTATCTTTTGTTTACTTAATTTAAAGTCTAAGAAGAAATTTAATTCACTTATTTTACTCATTTCAAACCCTATTTTTATATCACTAGTAAACTTGAAAATTCTAGCATGATATCTATATGCATAAATATCATATCCATCATGATCTCGGCATTTATCTTAAAAGTGTACATGTTTATAAGATCTTTAGGTTTTTGTAAATGTCTTGAAGACATATATGTATACTTATGTTATGTTTTCCTACCATGACATGATTTATAAGCAATCTTATATAATGTACCATTAAATGCTTGTGCATGTGTGTGAGTATAAGTTGTTGTTCTCACAGTTTTGTGTCAGTTGTAATTATTGTCCACTAGGTTTAAGTGTTTAAGAAAGTAAAGCCACGTGGAAGGGTAAGAAGGTAAAAGTCACATAAAGGAGTAAGAATGTAAAAGCTACATGAAAGGGTAAGACAATAAATTTGTCATATTAAGATTTTATGAAGGAGTATATAAAGGTCAACATAAGAGAGCATAGTAACCTGCAAGCCATCGTTAGCGATAAGAGAGAAAACGAAAAGCTGTCATCGGAGATAAGAGAGAAAACGGAAAGTTGTTGTTGGAAAAGAAGAGAAGGTGAACAACATAA
This sequence comes from Ceriops decandra, assembly GCA_020615895.1. Taxonomy (NCBI): domain Eukaryota; kingdom Viridiplantae; phylum Streptophyta; class Magnoliopsida; order Malpighiales; family Rhizophoraceae; genus Ceriops; species Ceriops decandra. The sequence goes on from JAHLGO010021107.1 coordinate 5,557,728, forward strand.
ACACAAAGAGTGATCGGAAAACACAAGAGAAACCGTTTAACCAAGAGAGCAAAAATGGCAAAACAAGGAACGAAGAATGGCCAAGTGAAAAAGGGAGAGAGAAAACCCGATATAGAGAAAGAGACAAGTTGAAAATTGAGCAAATCGAAGCAGAACGAAAGGAGAGAGAAACCTGACGACCAAACCAGAGGAGTCGACAGGAAGGAGAGAAAAAGAAACCCAATGGCCAGAATAGAGACGTCGATGGGAAGGAGAGAAAAAGGAACCCAACGACCAACCAAGTGAGCACAGCAAAGCACACCACCGGCAGAAGGAGAGAGAAACCCGATGACCAGAATAGAGGGTGGACGACCAATGAATAGTGACTGGCAGAAAAGGGAGAAAATCTGAGACGAGTGAGACCGTGAAACGGTGAAAGTAGGAGTTGTGTAAAACAACGTGCGTATTTCTAGATTTTTTCAAGAGATGTTAGAGAGCGTTGTGGTGAACTTCTAAGTGGTAGTGGAATAGTCTTTCAATTTAACAGAGGTAAGACAAGTTAAAAGAAGGGTATATACAGTAAGTGACACTCATTGTATTGTACTTACTTAGTAATTGTAATATTGAAAGGAGTAGAGGATTAAGACATCCATTGTAACTGGAATTCACAAGTATAGTGGATAGTCTCAGTAAGGGGGAGTCCCTACCACCATGGATGTATGTCATGTTAATAGAACCACGTAAATCTTGTGTGTTTTGAACTGAGTTATGAATACAGTTAAAGTATCAGCTAACTTATAACCTAACGAAAACCTAAACAAGAATATCTGAATTGTCTATTAGGCAAGGTGTCCGAAAGATAACTTTGGGGACTATTGTGATTAGTAGGTAGCAATAGATCTACCTCAGTCAAGTATGAGAAAAAGTTCACTTTTAAAAAGAGATTGAAGTTGTTCACTTACCTACAAATTGCGAATTATGGTGCTACTGATTCACCTCCCTCTCAATATCACAAACTAGTAGATCATAGGGAGAAGTCGGGAACTTCAGTTGTCTTGTCCTAAAAAACTTTGGTTGATATATATAAGATACATAACCCAAACCATTCTTCTTACTTGACACTTTTAAGGTTCAAGTAAGATGTCTAGTTCATCTTTGCTTTTAGCAAATTTAGAGAGATACTCTTAAAGTTTAAAAACTTTTTCCTTCAGATGAATATTGTCATCTCTAAGGTCTTCTAGTCTTTAGTCACTATAGACATTATCTAACTCATTATTCTTTTGAACGAGTGACTTCACCTAATCTCTTAAACAAGTATTCTCATTTTTTAAAGAATCATTCTCATTTTTAAATAAAGTATTTTTACTTTTTAAGAATCCAATCTCATATATTTCATAAAGACATTTTTTGCATAAAGAGCTTTATTCTTAATAATTATGTCCTTTAAGTTTCCTATCCATGTAATTTAAAGTGACATATAGTTTATCAATCAAAAATTCATTATTATTAAAAGTATTATAATTAGAGTTTACCTTATTCTTTATAACTATAAATGCTAAGTTGACTATAATATTATCAAAATCACTTTCTGAAACACTTAGGTCATTCTAATTAACTTTTAGAATTGTCTTTACTAACTTTTTATCCTTTTTCTTTTTTGTATAAGTACCAGTAATGTAATTAAATTTATTATAATTGTAACAAATGATTTCATATTTATCGTAATTGCTTTCGAAGGATCACTTGTCATTAGGTTTCTTTATTCCTTGAGGTTTTATAATTCTTTTGGTTAGCATGGCAAATTTCTTTTCATCTTCTTAATTATATTAATCAATTTCATTGTAATCGTTACTTTCTTTAGAAGAGAGGGCCTTAAAAGCAACTTATTTCTTTTTTTTGGTAACCTTTTTGGTAAAGGTCACTTCATGGGTCAATAAATATCCTATCAAGTCAAATAAGCGTAAGGTGTTTAGGTCTTTGGATTTAGCTTTATTTCTCTCTAACAGTTAACACTAAGAAGGACAGTGCCTAAAATTAGAATAGGAATTGTCGTAATATGACCAAGAACTTGAAATGAAACAGCAGTAAACCTGCCAATGCAGATGAATTGCCTAAGGCTTGTTCTTATTGCAATGCTACATTATATAATTATGAACAGCTGGAGCTGCAGACATGAGAGGTTAACTCAAATTCATTTCAAGAAATGTAACCAGTGCTAAGCTTGGTCCTTAGAATACATGTATATGTCCCGCATACTAAGTGAACACAAATAGAGACACATTGCTATCAATTTGGATAGCACTGAAAAACCATGGCCAAGGCAAGAAAATGGACTAGAATGGTCCGGCTAGTTTTGGAGTCTTTTAAATTTATTAGCCATAGGTCCTCGTCTTTACCTAGGCAATTGCACCCTTAGCCAATCAAAGTGTTAATCTTGGTCCCCGTGGTCAAAGTTTTGATTTTTTTTTATATAAAAAAACATATAGACATTGTCGTGCCAACAGAAGTCATGTTTATGTCCGTCGAGAATAATTTTCAATTACTTATGCCTTCTAAGCCACCAGAGGTCCAAAAATGTTTTGATCATCTTCAACTCTAGCCTTGAATCTAATCTGGCATATACTCATCTGCACTCTAAATTAGATAACATGAAATCCCCCAAACCTAGAAATGCGTGCTCTCAAATTTCATGGGTAGTTTTCCCCTTGGAATCTAAGACCATGGGCAGAGCCATGATGTGTCTGGATATCTTTATACCATTCTTCAACTCAAAGAAACCCCTCTCTCCTCTCTCCCTCTCACACAACCCTCAACCTCAACTTTTATTTTCTAGTTCCGAATCTGCTCTAAGTGCTCCAAGTTTTTCAAATCCAGCCCACTTGGAGGGCAACTCAGTTTGAAATTGGATGATCTGATTCAAGTATCAAATACATAACGTAGGTTCCAGCTTCACGAATCATGATACACATTAAGGAGAAACATAAAACACAGAAAAACCATGTGTACGGTGAGTAACCAAAGTAGACTGATGTCCATATGCAGTTAGAGAATAAGAAAAACAGGAGACAGTAAATGAGATGAGCTGCGCCTGCTAGATCCTCTTTTCAGGAATGAAGCATATGTACGGGGGATTGACCAAGCAGTTGGATGCGCAGTTAGCGAATACAATTAAGTGACAGTAAACAAGCTTAGTTATGACAACTAGACCCTCATTCAGTAAAGAAGCATGAATAAAATGCCAACTAGAATTCAAATCACAAATATGAAAAGCTTGCATGGATGTGAACGCGAATGCGAAGGGCCAGGCATCTATACTTTTATTCCTCAACCAATAGTCCAGAAAAGGCCCTACCGCCAATAAAGATGCAGCCTGTGATGGAGCAGTATGCCCCAACAAATTGGAAGATCCCAAAGAATATCTCCTTTGAAGAAAATGCACATACTGCTCAACGTAAATCCCTCGACATTATAATGGTATTAACTGCAACTAAAAATATTTAGCAATGCAACGATAGAGGAAAAGCTCACAATTGAGGCATCCTAACTGAAGTCATATGATAATAATATGGTTGAAATTAACTGATTGTTTACCTATAAGCGACTGCCTACCATAACGTCTACACAAGCAGAGGTAACTAAAACAATGAAATGAACCAGGAACTGTCTGTCACTATCCTAAACAGGCCTGTAGCTTAATACCAATTGTATATAGTCTCAAGGTTGAAACACAGAGTTACTTGCGATATTGCTGGAGAGAAGGGTTCCAGACCGCCAATATCACAGCTAAAAATCCTGTGGTATTGGCACTCACATCAGGGACAATACAGGCTGCAACACCCCGGAGCACCACCTAAGCTTTGTCCCTTGAATATCCCACATTGTCCAAGACAACGTCCAGAAAGCAAGATACAGGGATCATACTCAGCTTTGCAATCTGATAAGCTTTTAAAGAAAATAAATATAATAGAAGTTCCCATATATTTTCTACATATCAAAGGGAAAACCGCAGTTTAGCAGTTCACTGAAACTAACGTGATAGAACCCAACTGACTTCCACATCAAACTCACACTCATTCAAATGATAGAGAAGTTTGCAAACAAAACAAACTTCAGAAGGTCAGGCGGTGGTAGATGAGAGGACTATATATACTTTAGCTATCTAAGAACCGAAGTTAACAGGTTGTGATAGTTAAATGCAGACCTGTTAAGGTTGTAGCCGCAAAAAGAATTAGATTGAACACAAATCAGGCCAAGGCAAACTGAAGGGCTTCGCCGCTTCTACAACACAAGTTAATGAGAGAAATTGTTAATGCATACCTTAGCCACTTTTTTTTTAAATAATCTTTAACAAGAAATCCTTTCAGGCAAACTTTGAGTTACTAGCACAGCTTCTACTATCGTAGCTCCTACTTGAAATATGGAAGGTGCCTAAAGGATTTTGAACCCAAGATCGTGCCCCTGACTTACACAATCCCAAGTTTGCCATTAGCACTGGATTAACCATGGATGTTAACTTTTCTCCATTCTTCAGTACCAAAAACAAGTGACTTTACAGAAGTTGAAGTTATTCCCTGCAAATAAACTCTGGGAACAATAGTCGTCATGTGAGCATCCCACAAGTTAAACATCTTCTGATTTTCCATGAACCAAAAGGGTATAGCTATTGGGATCCATACACAATGTAAACAGCAACCAGCCACTTAGTTAATGTGTGCAATCTGTATCTGAAACCATAACAACCCACCTGTCCTATTGCTAGATGTCAGCTACAAGGCTAAAGTATGCTACAGTTTGTAGATCATTTTGCGACTGAACCTCGCCTTTCAAAATCCGTATAGTAAACCAATTCTGCAAAGCAGTCGTTGGAAAGTAACTCCCATTAATAACCTTCTAGACTGCACCAACGTTTCAGATGCTCCGAATCTCTCCCTGCAATCGAGAATACAACCGCAGAGGATCTTCAAAGAATCAGCTCCTTTGATCGATTCTCGAAAACCCAGAGAGATGAAATGAATCACATTAAAATTCATACAAGGCTTTTTGTGTATGAAAAACATGATTAAATGGAGATGAAGCTCCCTACATGGTTCTTCTTCATGACAAGCTAAGAGTTGAAGGAGCAACATTCTTTGGCCGCAACAAACTAATGGACAGACAAAGCTTCCAACATTTCCTCAACCCTTTATACGGGTCAAAATTCACAAGGAATCTAAAAAGAAACAAAACTCCTGCATAAATTATAGGAATTCTCACCCCCTGCTCTATCTGAGACACAGAGAAAGTCCATAATGCTTTTAAAAACACGCTGATTGAAATTTCCATGATGCCTGGTTACGATTTTTACTTTTTGGCACCGTTAGAAGCTGTCTACAGGCAATTAAGGGGCTTTGCCACATATCCACCAGCACTATTTCTATTCTGGGACACGTTTATGGTGGCCAGATTTATAGGATGCTGAATGTCAATCTAGTCAATCATCTAGATATTAGTATAGCAAAGTAGAATTATCTCAACCATCTTAAACGAACTATTTCATCTCCCAGAATCAATTTTATCCTTGTTTATTCAGATACCCATTTGGCATTTGATGTCATAACACCTATACAAACTGATAATGATTCTGGACTCCATAACTTTTCCTTCCCGAAGGACTAATAACGCAAAGATAAGCCTGATTTTCAGGATGGGAATAGACACAAACTAGCAAATAAATTAGGTAAGCAAAAGCAGATTTATTTATGGGTTCTGGGATCGTCAAAGCAGCGCACCAAAAGTGAAACCATAGGTAGCCATCAAGGCTTTGTTGACAAGGATTATTCCAACAGATGTGACAACATTGAACATGCGCCAGGCTGCACCAATAGCAGCCTTCCCTATCATTATTTTTTGTGGCAGTCATTCTCTTGTGCAGCTTCCAGTTGTCAGCAGAATCTCTATCCTCAGATGTGAAATCTGCTGATCCGTATCTTTGTTGAGGGATAACCTGTTGGCACAAAACAGCAGTTTCGTAAAAGAGAACTTATGCTGCTTGGCAGTTGACCAGAGAAGAAAAAGGGTCTAAAAACTAGCTTAAACCCATAATACAGGGCACGCTAAGCATGAAAATTTCTTACAAAGTCATCAGTATCAATCAAGCACAGTAAAATGATGCATCTATATTACAGCAATTTAGCTAACCAGTGTGACATTAAGAGAAAAGAAAAAAGAGAAAACAAATGCCAAAGCACCTGCTATTGGCAAAAGTTACACACCATTAAAACGAAAACAAAATTTTTAAATAATATGGAGCAGAATATGTCCGTTTGCGTGGCATCAAAGAGACCAAATCTGGAGCAAAATGTCATCGTCATTCAACAGCAACTTTAAAAAATGTCCTCGATATGCCCTCGAATCAACTCCGCAAATGCTGGTTTGTCTTCTCTCTACAAGTTTTTAAGAGCGGAGACCGTTCCACTTCCAGTTACATGGCGCATTGAATTTTGATCACTCTTGCAGTCTCCCGTTGCAAGAGACACACACTAAACTTAAACATAGAACCACGTACAAGCGAACTAATCAATGATTTTACATGTAAACAGTAAAAGGAGAGTCGGGAATCCGCATAATACAACAATACATCAAAAGAATACCTCAATCTTTCAATGATTCCCTATTAAATCAGTAAGAATTTTCCTAGGAAACAGAAGGGCAAAGCGAGAAAGACAACAGCGTCAGAGTTACTTGTGCCTGCTTGCAACAAGTTTTCTATCGGTCAAGACTAAAAAAAAAATCTATATTTTTATACGGCAATGTAACATTTGTCAGAAGTGTAAGGCAAAGATTGGAAATAGCCTTGGGTTGCTTCAGCCCCTACTTATACCTAAACAAGCTTGGAAAGATATTAGTATAAATGTCATGTAAGGTTTGCCAAAATCTTGGAGCAAAAATGTCATATTAGTGGTCATTGATAAATTTAATAAATATGGACACATCATTGTCTTAGCTAATCCATCTACAATCTCTTTAAAGGTTAAATTTTTTATGCAAAAAATTTTTTAATTACATACAATGCCTATCTTTGATAGAGACAAATATTCGTAAATCTATTTTAGAATGAAATATTCAAACTCTTAGGCATATTTTAATGGTAAAACTAAGAGGGTCAATAGATATGTGGAGACTTATTTGTATTGCATGACTTTACAAAGATCTGCTCATTAGTGTAAGTGATTACATTTAGTAGAATAATGGTATAATAGCAGTTATCATTCAGTTGCGACTATGTATCTTTTTCAAATTCTTTATAATTTTGTCCCACCTCAACTATCTAAGTTGCCAATTAACCAACTTAAGGTATCCTCTATTGAAAGCTTATTATAGGAGAGGCAGTATATGTCCATGCTTCTTAAAGAATAACTTCTAATGGCTCAACAAAAAGTAAAATACTATGCTAATAAGAACAGAACTAATAAATACTTTTCAATGAGTGATTGGGTTTACTTAGAGTTAGAAACTTACAAGCAAACTTCAATAGCCATCATAAGGAATTTGAAGCTTATTACAAATTATTATGGGCCGTCTCTAATACTAAAAAGGATTAGACAAGTGGCTTATAAATTACATTCTTTTTATATAATATTGCTAAAGAAATCAATGGATCATTATGACCAACTAGTGTCTCAATTACCTCTTATAAGTAAGGATGGTTAACCTCTAGCAAAGTTTGTTACTATATTGGATAGGAGGCTAGTGCAGAGATAGAACTAGGTTGTTATACAAGTGTTGATAAGTGGTTTAACCTAGATTTAGAAGATACAACTTGGAAAGATTGGGCTTTCACCTTTTCCCAATTTCCCACCTTTACATCTTGAGGACAAAGCCACTTTTATTAGGGAGAACTTATTGTGAATTGAGAGATGGAACTTATAGTTGGAATTGGCTATCATATTCTTATGTTATATTTTTATACCTATTATTCTATTGCACTAATAATAACAAATAGCTAACAATTTATTACTAAGAAGGTTATTGCATTGTTAGATCATTTCTTGTTATTAGATTTGTTAAGTTTTGTCCTTAGTTTTAGTTTGGATTACGTTACATTTAATAAACAATCCATTTTACTAATTGAAAGGAAATTAGTTATTAGTTATAACTTGTATAAATAGCATTGTAAATAATGAATAGTAAAAGGAATAATAGAAAATTGATTTGCACTTTCTCTAGTTTCTCACTCCTTGATCTCTCTCTCATATATCTTTTGTCCATGTCCTAACTTTCTTCCTTTATCCTTCTAATCTCAAACCCTAATCATTTCAACCTAACATTATGTCACTCTTTTTTTGATCTCTTTACCCTTATCACTAATTTTTTATTACAAAAACCTTATGATCCTAACAAATTGCCATTAGGTTTGCCTTAAGCTTAGACCATAAAAAACACCAAAAACTCCTTTTCTTAATTTGTTTTTTTTTCTTTTAAGATTTTGCATATGAAATTTTTTTTTTCAAGATTTTATGACTAGACATTGTAGCTAATAATTGAATTTTTTTTTTCCAAATTTTAGCATTAAGATTTAGTAGATTTTGACTCTTTTTTTTTTTTTAATAAGATTGTGTACTAACTATTGTTTTGTTTCAAATTGTACTATTAGTAGTTAAAGCTTTATATTTTTTGCTCCCTTTTTCTTTTAAAAATACAAGCTAATACCAAACTTCATAATTATTTCCATTAATTCTTTTTTTCCAATTAAATATAAAACGTTACAATTCTCACCAATTTTATGAGGTTCCATAAGGTTGACAAAACCTTAATTAATTTAAAGGATAGCACCAAGAATTCATAATGCCTATTATATATTTTGAATGTTGTTTTAGGTATATTAGGGGGATTTATTTGGATTTAGTGGTAACTCAAACATAAATACATTTTATGAGAATAATATCACTTTCCTTAGTTTGGCCAACTTATTGATTAGTGGAATTGGAAATTTATTTTTGATGGATGTTGTTTAGCATTTGATAATCATAATAAACAATCCTTCTTCTTCACTAAAACGACAAGTGATGCATAAAGATTAGAACTACCTTGAATAAGGTCAAATCCAACATCCCCTTTATTATGGTCTCTATAACATTTTTTTTGATAACCAAGTATTAATATGGTTTAGCATTAATGGGTTGGGCTCTTTCTTTAAGTACAATCTTATGGTTATAGGTGTGTAGGAGTGGAAAGGAGTTAAGCTTGGCAAACGCTTGCATATTCTTTTAATGAAGACTCTAAGCCGAGGCCATTGGGCCTTAAATCTAACTGATTTGTTGTTAAGTACCTTCCTGCTTTTAGGTCTTAATCTCTATTAACACTACAAAGTTGCATTAATGCCAAATGGGCTAAGTGCACCAAAATCTTTGACAATCTGCGATTGTTAATTCTATCAATCACCAATGAACTAGTATTGCACAAGACATGGCTTTTACCCTTTACTTTGAATTCCATACATAGCTATTTGAAATTCTAGTAGATATCATCCAACGTTTTTAATCATTGGACCTCTAAGACCAAATTGCAACTTCCTAGAGGTAGGATGTACACATTTATGGAGAATGTGTTTCCTCGCACTTCCCACTAAAAACTCTTATAGACCCTTATACAATTAACATAACTTCCATTTGCCACCTTCATATGTAAGGTAGTCATTAGTTCAATTAAGCTTCTTATCCTTTTTGTCATCTCTTAATCCAAAACATTATGGATACTTCCAAAGTTAATGAATATGAGAAAGACCTTGGCTCTAACTCAAACCATAACTCATGTATAAAGATATGAACATACTTTTTCTCCCCTTTGTCAGCTTCATAAGACTCCTAAATACCTTTTACATCTTTATCCATTCTAATAAAGAAAAGTTTCCTTTAATGACATTTATAGTTACATTTTAATTTTTTATTATCCTGAAAACATAGGCCTATAGCTTATTTCTCATTAAACTCTATATTGCTCCTCATTTTTAACATCTTAAGAGGTCATGAATCTTTACCTATACTAATTGCAAGTATCATGGTAAAGAAATGACTTTTAGCAGCCTTAGTAACAATTACCCTGATAGCATTGGAAGGAATAGGAACAGGGGTAAAGTTTTAGGGTGAAGCTTGTTTTGTGTTGTAAAATGGCAATTGTTGCATATAGCTTAGCAAGTATAAACTCATCTTATAGTCATTTAGGCATAGACATTTGTACAAAATGTCAGATCGTTTACATGAGTCCACTAAGGTAAATATTAATGACATATTCCTTCAACATATTGATAGGAGAAAGGCAACAAAGTGAAAATTGTCTAGGAAACCTCTCTTACTTCTTTAAACTTGTGAAAAATTGATAGAATAACAAAAGTAGCAACTTAAATAATCACACAAAAGAACATACTGATTTTTACATGAAAAACCTCTTCAACATAAAAAGGAAAAACTATGAGATACACTAATCTAAAGATTAAATTCACTATAATTGACAAGTGAATACAATAAAAGTACACAACCTTAATTTTATTAACCAAGTTGAAAAAATTCAATTTGAACCTAATAAGAGGTTATATGAGTTAATTAATAAGAATTAGATCTCAAAACAACAATTCAACCATTTAAGTTGAAATTCTATATATCCCGTACTAATTATCTAAATTTTAACTTAATTAGACCATTGATTGATGTTCATTTACATAATTTATGAAAAATTGCAACAATAAATAGAATAAATCATTACCAAAAATAAGTGATCAAAATTTTGAGATGAAAACCTACCATTGAAGAAAGTCAAACCATAATCCAATCATTCAGAATCAAGAAATACGTGTCCTCAATCAAAGCCCACCAAATCTAATTTCTACCATTTAGAATGAAGAACAAGATGTCCTCTATCAACTAGCAAAAGTTTAACTCAATTAGATAAGGATTCATTGTTAGATTTTGATAATTGTGATTGTTGCTCCTACTAAAATTCTCTCCTCTATTTTTTATTTTTTATTTTTCAGTCAATCACCTCTAAACCCTAATTCTAATTCTTTTTTTTTAAATTGTACAAATGAGGTATTTATACATCACAAAGTCATCTCTTATGATTATTATTATTATTATGATTCCCTCTATTTGGAAAGGGATTTACCTAATATTCTCTCCCTTCTAACTATGTAGAGGTATTGATTATTCCAATCAATAAGCAATACAATTCAAACTTTTCTCTTGCTAATACCTTTGTCAACATATTGGTAGCATTATCATCTATATGAATATTTTCAAATTCTAGTTATTTATAATAAAAAATACTATATATCCAATGATACCGCACATCAATATACTTTGATCAAGTACAAAAAGTCAAATTCTTAGCAAGATAAATTACACTATAGCTGTCACAATAAAAAATATACTTTGATTACTCAAAACCAAGTTCCTTCATAAATCTTTTCATCCAGATTAACTTTTTAGTTGCTTTTGTTATAATAATGACCTTTGTTTTTATGATTGACAATGCAATGCACTTTTGTAATCATGATTGTCAACTAATTACTCCCCTTGTAAAAGTAATCAAATAATTTAAAGTAAAGTTTCTAAACTCAATGTTATTAGCTATATCTAATTTTGTGAATCCAATAAAAATAAGCTTATCACTCCCAAAATAAAGTTTAAACTTCACTGGATTTCAATGCTTCTTACCAAGATTTGAAATAAACTGATTAACTGCATCAATTACATATGCCATATCAAGCCTATACATACCATTGCATATACTAAATTTCCTATAACTAATGCAAAATGAACTCTTAACATCTCTTCTTTCTCCTTTACTATAGAAGGACATTACTTAACTGATAATTGAAAGTGCGTAGCAAAAGAAATGCTAATCACTTTAACCTTATCTATGTTAAACCTTTGGAGTACCTCAATGTATTGTTTTTAAGATAAATACAACTTTTTATCCTTTCTACCTCAAATGATTAACATGTCCAAAATCTTTTTTGTTGGTCCTAAATCCTTTATGACAAAGGACTTGCTCAATTCTCACTTCAACCTATTGATTCTAGTAGTGTTATAACGAACAATAAATATATCATTAATATAAAGTAGAAAAATGAAAAAATTATAATCAGTGAATTTTTGCACAAAAATAAAATAATTAGAAGTTGTCTTTTTATACCTTTGTTATCTCATAACAAAATCAAATTTCATGTACCATTATTTAGGTACTTGATTCAAGTCATATAAGTTCTTTTTTAACTTGTACACATGATCTGCTTTCCTTTTAACTTCAAACCTTTATGGTTCGTCCATATAAATTTCTTCTTCTAAGTCATCATAGAGAAAAGTTATTTTTACATCTATTTACTTAATCTCCAAGTCTTGGCATGTAGCCAAACTTAATATAATTTAAATGAAAGATATTTTGACCACCGGTAAAAAGATATTGTCAAAATCAATGCCTAGTTTCTAACTAAATCTTTAAATAACTAATTTGGCTTTATATCATAGATGTGAAGTATTTTCTTCCTGTTTTACCTGTAAACCCATCAATTTTTCAAAGTTTTTTTGCCTTTAGGTCACTTTACCATTTCATAAATGGAGTTATCATACAAGGATTTCATCTTATTTATCATAGCATCTATCCAATGTTGTTTATGCTCACTTTCTACTGTTTCTCCATAACACTAAAGTTTTCCCCTATTAATTCATGACACAAACCCATAAGAAGAATACTAAGTAAAAAACACTTGAACTCTGTTGGACCTTTATGGCTAAAATTAAGGTAGAAATGAAGTTAAATAATCTTTTGAAAGAGCATTAAGATCAACTGTACCCTATATATTATAATTCTTCTAAACATTCTCACCATATTATTCTTAAACATCATCTTTAGCATAACTTGAATCATCTGTAAGTTTTTGAAAAATTAAATCAATATCAACAAGATTATTATTACTTGAGCAACTACTTATTTAATGTCTATAATGTTTTAATTCTCATAGAATACAATATTTTTACTTCTAACAAGCTTTCTCTCAACCAAAATATATAATCAATACCAAGAAAGATACACTATTGTGTATTTACATCAAACTTTGCTTGTTCATCTTTAAGAATATGAACAAAATCCTTACAGTTAAAGACTTGCAAATGATCATAAGAGACTTACCAAACTAAATTTCGTTCGAAACACCACCCTATAAAGGAACATTAAGAGATAAATTAATCATATGTGTTGCTATATTCAGCGCTTTACCCTAAAAGGATCTAGGTAGTTTTGCATTCAAAAGCAAGCATTTAATTCTCTCAATCAATGTTTTGTTCATCCTTTCAGTTAAGTCATTCAACTAAGGTATTTTTAGAGGTGTCCTTTGGTATTTAATTTCATGTACTCTATAATACTTATTAAATGGACCACTATACTCACCCCTATTATCAATACAAACACATTTCAACTTCTTTCCTAATTGTCTTTTAACTAAGGCATGAAATTATTTGAACACATCAAAGACCTAATTTTTAACCTTTAAAACATAATCCTAAAGTTTCCTCAAATAATCATCAATAAAAGTTACAAAATAACGAGTACCACTAAGTGAACATATCTTTAAAGGAATGTACCAACTCTAATAAATCTAATTTCCTAGAAGGAGGGTGACTTTTAAATGTAACAACTAAAAAACCTTTTAAATCTAATTTCCTTTCGCCACAACTAAAAAACCTCTAATAAGTCTCCATTAACTATCACTAAAGATATTACAAAAGCATTCATCATCAAGCTTTATTATTAAAATTAAATTCAACTAAATATTTGGGACATGTTTAACATCCATTAATGTCAATTGTGTTCCATTACTAGTTTTTAAGCAAATATCACCAATATCAATGATTTTTCCTAGGTCATTATTATTCATCTTCAACCCCTATGATTACCATATGTCTATGTAAAAAGGAATCCCTTTTGTAAAGTAATATAGAGGAGACACAATTAGCTATAATCCAATCAATCTTATGAAATGTCATATTGATTATATTCTTATCACAAATAATAATAAGGTCACCAATACTAGAAACTAATGCAATAACAATATGATTATTATCATTATTCTTTTCTTGTACTTAACACTACCATCTTTATTTTCTCTCTTCCATTTATAACATTTTTTCTGAATATAACTCATCTTTTCATAATAATAATATTACATATTCTTATATTTTGATCTTAACTTGCTTCGACTTTTATTTATGCACTTTTTACCATTTCTCCTTTCCTAGTTTTTGCCTCCATTTTTAGTAACCAAAATCTCTAAATTGGATAATGATAAACCCTAAGAGCTTCTTCCTATCTCTTCATTTAACATACCACCTTTCACAAGTTCTAATAAAACAACATCACTAGAGGTAGAATTAGTAAGTGAAATCTAAAATATCTCCTAAGAATTAGGTAATGCAACAAGTAACTATAACCCAAGAATCTCATCATCAAATTTAATGTCTATACCCTAAAACTCATTCATGTGATTAATAACTAAACACCCTTCTTTATATCTTAACTACATCATTTTCTTTAGTAAAACAACTTATTATTATTAGACTTTAAAGTATACAGTGTCTTAAGTTTGGTCCACAAAGTTCGTGCATATGTCTTATTACAGATGTGATTGTAAACATTGTCATCACCAAATTACCGTATAAAGTCACAAACTTGATAATGCTTAAATTCTCATTCCTTGTCAATCGTTAACTTAGATTTAGAAGTAAAAAATATTGGTAAATGCATTTTCTTCATAAATAAGAGATCTTTCATTTTACTCCTTCATAATGATAATTTGTGTCATTTAAACAAAACATTCTATTCACTTTTAATCATTCAAACAAACAGAAACATAACTTAGCTCTAATATCATTCTAATGAGAGAGTGGTCATGGAGTACAAACTACCTACGAGACCTCTTCCACTTATTTGAACCTATAAGAAGTCGATTAAATAACAAAGGTAGAAACTTAAACAATCATACAGAATAACATACTAATTTTTACGTGGAAAACCTAATAATCAACATATAAGTACAATAGAGGTACATAACTTCAATTACATTAATTAAGTTAAACAAACTCAATTTAAACCTAATAAAAGGTTACATTAGTTAATTAATAAGAATCAAGCATGTTCTGTCAACAACCAGATCTCAAAACAATAATCTAGTTATTTAAGATAAAATTATAGATATCCCCTACTAGTTGTCAACTCAATCAGACCATAAATTGATGTTCGTTTACACAATTTATCAAAAACTATTATAATAAAAAGAATATAACATTACCAAAAATAAGTAATTATGATTTCAAGATGAAAAACCTACCTTTGTAGAAAGTCAAATCATGATCCAACCATTCAAAATCAAGAAATATGTCCTCAATCAAAGTTCACCAAATATAATCTCCACTATTGGATTTTGACAATTATGACCATTACTCTTGCTAGATTTCTCTCCACTATTGTAATATACCTTTGTTAACTTTGACATTAGGTTATCAAAAGCCCTAAGACCAAAACAAAGCAAGATCAATTGAACAAATTGTGACCACTTCATGGTTATTATGGCTTTTATCTTGACCTAATTCTAGTACCATTACAATCCCACATTGTTGAGATGGTTAACAATGAGCTTGACCTTAGCCTCTTTTAATGTATTATTGAGATCAAATTTACCCATAAAAATGTGAAATTTTTTGATACAAGTGAGGAATTGCCTTAGTTTTGAAACATAATTTGATTTTGTATAACATTAAGGCCTGTGATCTAAGTGTGTAACTTCTTCAAAGCAAAATCATACTTTTTAGTCAACTCCTATATTGTTGACCAAGTTAAGTTTTTGTGTTTTTTTTCATAGTCAATAACCTTGTTATGTTTGGCAATAATAATAGGACTTATTGTTTTAAGAAAAAATGATATCAAGATTAGGTAATAGGAAACTAAATTACTTTAGAGAATTAGTCTCAAGTTAACTAGAGGGGATTATGGAAAAGTTATAATAAGAGGGAAAAAGGAATAAGAAGTGAGGAATTATAAAGTAGAATAAAAAAAGGAAAGTTTAATTAATTGGGAAGACTCATAATACACACATTAATCGTTACACTTCATCTTATCTACATACTAATTTGGAATTAATTACATCATTGATTTTAAAAAGTTGTAGATAGAATTGGAAGGAAATCAAAATAAAAAAATTGATAAAGAGATGGAATGGTTTTACAATTAAAATTCTCTTTTCTTGTCCGCAATTTTATAGTCATGATGCCAATTATGCCAACCTTATACATTTCATGTCTCTAACCTTGTTAGCTTATACCTTCCATAACAAAATCATAGTCTCCCTTCTTATGCACCCACATGTCTCTTTCTCCCTCCTCTAACTTATTTTACCACAATCATACCAAAAATCCTTCTTAAACTACTTAGCAAGAAGAATGATCAATTCGCAAAGCGAGAAGTTACAGGAAAGTTTGATCTTTATTCAATCATAATACATTTAGAAGTATCGAAAGCCACGTGATAGAGATAACATATGTAGTTAGCATAATCTTTTAAGTTTAGTTGTAGAGATGTGATTTGGTATTATTAATACATTGTAATAGTGATAGTCATAATAATTTAGTATAAAGTTGATAGAAATAAGATCAAATTCTTCTCTAACTTCTTTTTTCACTATACATTATAATTGTGATAATTCATAGTAATTCAATTTAAAATTCCAAACATACGTATAAAATTTGTTACAATGAAATTAAAAATTAAACTCTTCTCTAACTTTTTTTTTTTTAATTTTTTCCTTTCCCTTTTCCAATTTTTTGTGACTTGATTATTCTTCTTAAATTAAGTAGTTCAAGAAGTATTATTTTTTATTTCTTTTTCATGTTAATCAATTTGTCTGTCCTACTGACACGATTAATTTCGTGGGTTTCATGACGTGTCCTTGAATATTTCATATGCAAGACTCTTTACAGCCCACAAAGGCGTACAATTGGTAACAATTGGTACATTTTTTTTCTTCGAGGCTTAACACTAACCTGGGAAATAGAAGACGTAAGAAAAGTCCATGAGACAATGGCAGTCATGTTTTGTCTTTACCATAGTCAAACGTTTTGTATACTAAAAGCTTTCAAGGGAATTTTGGCTATTCACAATCTTTTGCATCCCCCGAAACCCTACAATTATACATTTTATAATTCCAATCAATTAAAAGGCACCTATGACAAGACCATAAAGAATGAGACTAAGGTCATTTTGTAATTCCAACACTTTTCTTTTCTTTTCTTTTTTTCCTTTAATTAAATGTAGCTAATGAACTTATTTTTAAATCTAAAGTGTTGGTTATATTTCTTTATTTATTTATTTTGAGTATAACTTATTTATAATTTTATATCACACAAATTTATTTTATTATTTTTTATTTCAAACAAAATTTTGACTCTTAATGTAATATATATACCATAATAAGTAAATTATATTTATAAAAAATTAAAAAATTAAAAAAAAAAAGGAGTGACAATAGGAATATATAGGTGAGCTAAGAAATCATCAAGAAAGGGCTAAGTCGAAACCACTTCAGTCTCAGCCTATATACGTAAAGGCCACTGCTAACATCTTTCCTTGGCGTGCACATGCACATGTCTAAGAAATCAACATGCCTTCCAGTCCATCAAAAATTTGAAAGATAAAAACAAAAATCAACTAATGCAAACCAAAACAAAAAAAAAAAAGAAAAAAAAGAAAAAAAAGAAAAGTATTGGAGTAGCTATCAACTAGCTTAAAACGAAAAAAATTGGGCAAATTCTCAGGCTCCTATTTGCTCTGCCACAACTCAGGTGTTTGTTTTCTAGTCGGCTTCAAGGGCAAAGAGAATTAAATTCAATTCCGTTTGTCACATTAGCTTCAGAAGTCGTCAGCCTCTTCAGCATTGGGACGCCGGGATATCTTTGACAGGTCATTATCAATTTCCAGATTGTCTGCCACTTTCGTTCGTTGGTCCATTTCTGCATCATCAATCTTTAGACGCATGGCAGGTACGCAAACTTCTTCTAGTACAAATTCACGGAAATTATTTCTCGAAGGCTTTGTCCTGGTGCAGAACACTTCAAGAAAATTCTTTAAGCACCCTCGGTTGTATACATTGAGCCTGTTTACAGCTCCGTAGCGGAAGTTTTCATATGTGGTCTGGAAAATTTACAGAAGAATGAGACAACTCCGGACATTGGAAGTAAAGACAAACCCAACAAGAACTGTTCATTCTCTTATTTAGAAGTTCAGCATTGTGATGGGGAGGGAAATGAAGAGAACAGAAGGCCATAACAACCAACATCAATCTTGGATATACAAATCAATAGCTATCTATACAAGCATATGCATGCACTGTACACACATACAAATTAATATTAACTGACCGATGCAATGGCCACAAATAACAGAAAAACCAAAAAAAATTTATGCAATGTGCAACCTTGGGGTTTAGCACAATAATCATATTTTTCCACTGGAAAGCTATGAGAACAGATGAAAGCTTAAGAAAGTCATGGTTCCATCCATGAATAAGGAGGAAGGAAAATGGTGTAGACATTACAAAAACTGCTAGAAGCACAATTTTTAGTTAGAAATTAGAAAAGAATGCACCCAAAGGCAAACAAAAGAAATAAAATAACCTGGTTTCTGCTAATCAGATAGAGATGGAAGCAGGTGAGACCTCCAACAAACCAGAGGAAAAAGAAGCAATATGCCATTAGTATCACAGATGCAGGTGACTCCTTCATTGCCTTCAATACGGTTCTAGAATCGTCCATAAGGAACTTAATGTTCCAAGCTGACATTGCAAAAATGAAGATGCAGAGAAGAGCTGATGAAGAAATGAACAGAAAGAAGCAACGGTAATTGCGCTGCACAAATACATGATAGCTTAATTAGAACAGAACTTCCAGCAAGGCAAATGGAGAACTGAGAGCAAATTTTCCACAATAGCACACAGTTTAATGTATTTGAAATCTTCTCCACTTGCAAGTGAATAATTCTAGCTTCTTTTGCCTGTGTATTTTTGTGTCTTAGAATAAACTACATAGCAGTAAATTGGATCAACAACATTGGCCAATCATACTCAAACCATCAACTTTTGCAAAAATTGAGTTTTCTTCAAATATAATGCATGGATGCCCGCGTCTCAAGGATACAATTGTGTTTGGATACAGCCTCTCCAACCTTAGATCACTTTCAATGTCATTGTAATTTTGGTCCCTCAAATCCTAAGACTCTAATTATGGCCTCCTTCCTTCCTCTGTCTTTTGTTTTTCATTTTTCCCTTTTTTGTTTTTGGGGCTTTAGTAATCCTTGGCATGAAACAATAAATACAACACAAAAGGCAGGAATCAGTCCGGTTGAAAAGGCCAATTTAGACTTGTTACCCAGACCAAGCGATCTTCTAAAACCATTTTGATAGATGAATTATCTTTGAAAAAAAAATTAGATTGATTTTGACAAAAAAAAGTTCTGAAATTACCTTGAACTAACCAGATCAACAAAAAAGTTTTGAAATTAGCCGATCACATACCAGTCCAATGCATTGGCCTACCCACGGACAATGATGATCAAATTGCTCCACACAGTTGTCACATACAGAGCAATGTGAACAGCGAGGTGGACGATATAGCATGCACGTCTCACAATATTTCACCTTCACAGAAAAACCATTAACAATAACTTCTTTTGTGCGGGGTAATCGTGGGGTCGGTGTTTTTGTCCAGTCAGTTTCAACTGAAGCTGCAGAGTCATAACGAATCTCTTCCTCTGGTGGACGTAAATTACGTGGAATAATTCCTGGGTCAAAGGCTGAAGTAAGAAGAAGGAGCACCAGTACCTATTACAATCAATTATGGTTACAATTGTTCCAAAGAATAGAAAATCAACTATCTTGCACAATTGAACAGTTTCCAAATAGAAATAGCTAAGAAAATAAAGCAGAGAAAGATATCTGCAAGACAGACAAGATTATAAAGATATCACAGGCACAAGAACATGAAGAACCTGAAGAATAAGATCCATGAATTTTGTGAAGTGGTTTGGAATGTGAGAGAGTTAAGATTATCTAATAAAAGCATATGAGTGCATAACTAAATCTTTTCCACCATATTCACAACATTGCCAGAGTGATACTTCAGCAAGCTGCAGAAAAGTTTCTAAAACAGCCATTCCTCCAACAATAAAGTAACAGTTTCCAGATGCTGGCAACATTTAATGAAAAGAACAGGCAAAAAGAGGAAGAAATCAGCAGGACATACATAGAATGTAAACCCAATAGCTGTAAGCAAAATTGCATAGCCTGCATTATATGGACAATGGACGCCAATGAGGTTCCTTGCTACATGTGTACAGAAAATAACAACAGGAACAATGATGAGCAATAAGGTGACAGCCAGCGACTTAGCATCCGGACCAAATATGAGCCTCCCCTTGAAGATGAATATCTGCAAAAGAACCCCAATGAAAGGAGACCAAAAAAAAAAAAAAAAAGAAATGTTGAAAGCCAAGCCAAGGGTTAAACAATTGATAGTTAATGAATGCATAAACGTCAGTAAACAAGATCCTTCTCAAGATAGTCCCTTTGCAGTTCTACACGCAGATATACAAACATCAAAGCCGGCAACGCTGTATATAACCATAAAGAGTAGTAACCTTTAGGACATATATATGTGCCAATGCCACGGAAAGCTGAAACCATTTGTTATACGAAAAACAAAAAAAGAAAAACATTCATTTCCCAAAAGTGGCAACTGAAGTAGTAATTGAGTAAAACCTGAAAGACTCCATTGAATGGATTGCTGAGAGAGGTCAGGGTGAATTATTTGCGGCCACCCACCCACATCAATTTTAGTTCTTTTATTGAAGGATATTCTTATCAATAATTCATCAATTAATACGACTTTAAGGAAGCATCCCAGCATTTAAGTCCGTTTCCACAAGTTGAGAAAGTTATGATGGAAAGTGGAAGCTAGCCAAAGAAAATGAAGCATCAGCTCTAAACCAAGCCAGAATTTCTAAAGAACAAAGGCATTGAAACATATAAGAAAAGGTGACAATTGGATCATCTGCTACTGCTGGGAAAATTAATTGACACCCAGTAAGGTCAATCATTTTTCTAAACCCAAAAAAAAAAAAGAGAGAGCCCATTGACGCCGCCAGTCTTAAACCCACAAGGCATATTGACTTAAACAGCGACAGAAATCAACAAACTGAGAGAAAAAGGAAATCGAAGTCATCAAAGTAACTTCACTACGAGGAGTACCCACTGATAGAGAAGAAAGAGCAGAGAAAGAAAAAACCTTACATTCCGCCCCTTCCAAACTTGATACACACGCTTGGCCATTAGGAGAGGGAGCAGGGCATAACGAAAGGGTGAGCAGAATAATATATTGAGTCAGTCCATTCCATTTCCTTTTTGAGAAGTGTTTTGGTAGTGCTCGAAAAAATAGAAGGGGATGGACGGAAATGATGAGATGGTCGGTTTTCCAAGCCACAGCCTTTTTTTCTTAGAGCTTTCATTTGAAACACTCCTTTGGAATTCGAGGTTTGCGAATTTCTTCTTTTTCATTTTTTTAAAAGGAAAAAAAAAAAAAGGGGTGGGGGTGCAGATTCCAAAGTGACATTTTGGGACCTGGACTGGGGGGCGACAGTGGATTAATAAAGCACTTTTTTTTTTTTTTTTAATTAGAGTGAGAGAGAATGAAATTTAAAGTTCAAAGGGACGACCAAATTTTATTTCGTAATGATGGAACTATGTTTTCAGTTTTTCTAGGTTGGTTTAATGGCCTCAATTTTTTTATATGAAAGCCGAAATTTTGATTGAAAAAACCTAAAAGAAAAAGAAAATCAATGCCAAATCAAAGTTTTGACTCCTCCTGCTTCATCGAACTGATATCAACGCCATTCTCGGTTGTCCTACACGTAGCCACCGCCCGTCGCCATTAGCTTCGCTGGAGTTGAACCGCTGGTGGCTCCACCACACCGTAGCTGCCTAAATCTGTGCGTTTTTAAAACTCATGCGTTGGTGGAACCATATCGAACTTGCCATTCCGCCAACTTTAAGATGCTACTTTGTTTGCAAGCCTCCGCGCACATCCCACCGCGAGTCTTGGGCGTAAGTGATCCACATCATCTGAGTCGCCTCTCTCCATCCTACTGTTCTAGGGTGCTGACGCACATTGTTGAGGTCAACTCAGTATTCGTCGGAGCACCATAAACCCACGGCGACACTCTTCTTGTTTCGTGTGAGGCTTTCCTGCTTCTCTTTTAGTATTGTCTTGTTTTTTAGGTAGTTTTGATATTTTCTGTTTATTAAGAAAATAAAGGAGAAAAAAGTAAAAAAAAAAAAAAAATGTTTGTTTGTCTTTTTTTTTTTTTTACTTTCAATTCTAGTTGTTTGGATATATATTTATATATCTGAAAAAAGAAGAAGAAGAAGAAGAAGAAGAAGAAGAAGAAGAAGAAAAGTGTCAATTATGTTTTTTTAGTATTTTTGAAAAAGAAAACAAAGAGAAACAAAATTAGATTAAAAAAAGAAAAAAAGATGACTAATACAATGGAAAAGCAATTAGATTAAATGCATTGATTGTTGTCATGTTCCACTACTTCTTCCATGCTACAAGAGATTATTACTCACCAAGAAAGTACTATGTTTGTGAAAGAAATTATGAACTTTATATTAGAAGAAGCAACTCATGTTGATAACGATACACCAGTAGGTGTGACTCTGCCTGCCTTCAGAAGCTAAATCTAATGGATGACAATACTGTTGCTGCTTAGACTTCATCCTCTGCTCTAGTCAATAAAGGAAAATCTGTTAAACCAGTGGTGGGTGGG
This sequence comes from Ceriops decandra, assembly GCA_020615895.1. NCBI lineage: Eukaryota > Viridiplantae > Streptophyta > Magnoliopsida > Malpighiales > Rhizophoraceae > Ceriops > Ceriops decandra. The sequence goes on from JAHLGO010021107.1 coordinate 5,580,600, forward strand.
GCAACGATGTTGCATAAATTGTGGACGAGATTGATTTTGTCATTCAAATGAAATATCATTTTCCAATTTATCAAGTAGAATTCAAAGGAGTTTATATTTTTGCTTCTTCGATCAATTTTTCTAGAAAAAAACAAATTTGAAAATATTTTCTATTCTATTAAGTTGCATATTCTACTATTTAACTATCTTATTATTTTTTCAATTATCATTAAATTTTTATTTAGAATTTTACTCCTATTTAGTTCAATTAGTCTAACTTCATAAACAAAGTTAAGATACGTTAGTTCCATTAGAGAGATTGTTTATAATAATTGATAATTAATATTGATAAACAATAATTTTTTTTTGAACACTATACCTCACTTATAATTTAATCCTTCTCCTTATTTCAACTAGACAAAAAAAAAAAAAAAAAGAGAGAAGGTTAAATGTCATTAAAATATATTGAAAAAAAAGAGATTTATGTTGTTAATTTATTAAGATTTTGTTATTATTGATAAATTGCATATCTCTTATTCTAATAATTTGAATTTAGGACTTTCAAAACATGCATGCTGATGCATACAAAATATAGTTATAAACTTTTATTAAGAAATACACAATAGTCATTGAAAAAAGAGTGCGTGAGACTGAATTAGTTGATAATTAAAGCATTCAAATTTAGGTCCTTCTGGTAGTTGCGCATCCATGGCTTAGCCAGAAGAACTTCGGTAGGACTGCTTCGACCAGCATCTTTTAGTTCTCTGGTTTACCTCTTCTTTTTTTTTTTTTTTTTGCTTTTTCCTCTTTGAATATGATTGTATTTGTCTCCCTCCATTCAACCTAGAAGAAAGTGCATAAGCCGATACTTTGGACTTCTCCAGACTGTCCTTTTCTAGTGATCTGTGTCTCTTTTTTTTTTTTTTTCTCTTTCTGCAATTTCCAGATAAAATCAAAAGTTAAAGGAGGGGTCGGGGTCCTTCTACTTTAGAGGATAATCCCTTCTCCCTCAGTTTTCCCCCAAGCCAAGCAACCTAAAAACGTGTATATAGATTCACTCGCGACAAAATAAAGGCGATTTTGCCTCAGCTTTCATGTTGAAAACTTGCCCTTTTTTT
>JAHLGO010021107.1:5581796-5609682 GCA_020615895.1 Ceriops decandra
AAAGTATCTTCTAGTTGTCATTAAGATTTTGAAACCAAATAGAACTGATGAGTTCCACCGATAAAATTAAAAATCTGTCTAATTTTTGGTTTAATAGTCTCTTAAAATTACTAGTTATCAAAACTAGTAGACAAACTAGTGAAATGGCTGATTTGATGGTCAATCGGTGAATGGAACCCGAATTTCATGTTTTGATCGAGTTGATATCAACAATGTATCACACCTTTTAGTTTGATTTTTGGGGGCTTATACAAAAAAAAAAAATTGTCTTATTTTTTTATAATTAAATTCTTAATTTTTAATATTTTTATTTAAATTATATACTTTCAAATTTATTTCTAATTCGTTATTTTTAAAAAAATATAAAATAGTCAATTCCTTAATAAATTTTAATTGAACAATATATAATTTTTAATAATTTTAACTATTGTTTATTTTAAAAAATTAAAATTATAAAATTATAAAAAATTTAAAATTATTTTTTTTGTATATTCTTTTAAGTTTTGGGCCAGTTGTGTATTAGAACTACTAATTATCAACATCAGGAGACAAAAATCATCGGATTTTGACCGGCTACAATTATATGTTATTTTTCTTTTCTTTTTGTTTAATTATATTTTGTACTCAATCTTTTAATCAAAACCATACTTCTTCTACTGAATATTTAAGAAAACAAACATGCAAATTAATTTAAAATAAAAACAAATTGCAATGTCCTTTTTGTTTCATTTATTTAAATTAAATTTCTTACATCAATGAATACAATATATTAATTAATGTTTCAATATTATTACGTGCTGAATTATAAAAATACTCCCCGGTGACCTGAATTTGTCCGAATTCGAGCGACCTGAACCTTTACCCAATCTAAATATAATGTGACTTGTAAGTAATTAACCCGAAATCATCGAAATGAATCCTGTTCAACCCGACTCGTTTGACATCTCTAAATTGTATTTAGGCAGACCAAAAAATAAAAGTGGCCCATGAAAAAAAAAAAGGGATGGGGGGGAAATGCGAGCCAGTTTTGTTGGAACCCAAACTTTACTTTACCTCAAAAGCCCGGCCCAATTCATTTACGGCTAGCAGTAGCACCGAAGGCATCCAGATCGTTGCTGAAGCGCACACCCTAGCCGTCCATCAAACAAAGCGAAACCCTAACTCCAAAAACCCTAAATTCCCGACCGCCTAGTAATCATATATATATGTGTGTGTGTGTGTATTTACGTATCTAAGGATCTTCTCTTCTCTCTCTAGCCCTGGCCTTCCCTCAGGCATCCAATCAACTTGCAATGGGCAATATTTCCAGGAGGAGATCTGTTCTTATGTCATCTATGTCTCCTTGTAATCATTCTATTGTTGATTTATTTGTGTTTTTGTTTTTTGTGCTTCGCGTAATTTTAACAAAGCTTGGGGTCGATGCGTTTACTATTATTATTATTATTATTATTATTTTAAATTTTTTCGTGCTATTCTCCTAAATCCATTCTGTAAACTTTGTGTTTTCTTTTCTCTCGTAAACTGGAAATGCTTTCCATTAATTCCCTTTAAAGTGAATTCGTTGTCAGAAATTTATTTATTTTTTGATCAGTTTGCAATTTGGTATTTGGGGCATCTTAATATTTGTATCATAATAATATGAAGTGTTTGGTGTTTAGGCTATTTTGGGGACTACACGTCTGCCCCTTTAGCAGGATTATAAAGTGCTATAGGGATGAACAAGTCCCTAACATTTAATCTTGTTTAATCCATCCTTATCACTTTATCAGCAGTATTGATTTGATTTTTTTTTGCTGATCATTAGAGGATGGAATATGGTTTAATTCGTATATGACTGGTCTCCCTGTGATATATTGGACTTGTGTGATAATGATGGCGTGCATGCATCGTTTTATTGTGTGGCTGTGGATATTGTTCTGTGTCTTTTTAGCTTTTTGATTTATATTTGCACACCCTTTTGATGTCGGAGGTCAATGATGACAGCTGCTAAGGCTTGTTTCTCAAAACATTCGCAGTGGCCGCCCAAGAGCTTTCGCCTTTGCCAGGCTTGAGAGCTTGTGCTGTTTTAATCCTTCCTTGGATGTCTGAGATACTCTCATAACCGTAGCTCTTAATGAAGTTTTTTTTTTTCCTTTGGTCTTTTCTGAAGTATTATCTAGTCATTTGAAAAAAGTTTGTATGGTGTTATTCTTTTGTTTTAGAAAGATGTTATACCCTTTTGACGACGGAGGTCAATGATGACAGCTGCTAAGGCTTGTTTCTCAAAACATTCGCAGTGGCCGCCCAAGAGCTTTCGCCTTTGCCAGGCTTGAGAGCTTGTGCTGTTTTAATCCTTCCTTGGATGTCTGAGATACTCACATAACCATAGCTCTCAATTAAGTTTTTTTTTTCCTTTGGTTTTTTCTGAAGTATTATCTAGTTGATTGAAAAAGGTTTGTATGGTGTTATTCTTTTGTTTTAGAAAGATGCTATACGCTTTTGATGACGAAGGTCAATGATGACAGCTGCTAAGGCTTGTTTCTCAAAACATTTGCAGTGGCCGCCCAAGAGCTTTCGCCTTTGCCAGGCTTGAGAGCTTGTGCTGTTTTAATCCTTCCTTGGATGTCTGAGATACTCGCATAACCATAGCTCTCAATGAAGGTTTTTTTTTCCTTTGGTTTTTTCTGAAGTATTATCTAGTCGATTAAAAAAATTTTGTATGGTGTTATTCCTTTGTTTTAGAAAGATGTTATATGGTCATGCTTATGCTGAATTCTAATTATTGTTTCTGGTTATAGACTACCTCTGACCTGCTCTATTGCTTTTGGAGACTGTTATGAGACTTGTTTTTCTATGGTTTTAATTTTGGTCTTGACCTTTTTGTGGATTTGTCGTGTTCACAATGATATATTGTGGATTATTTTTTTTAAGTGTTTTTAGTTATATTGAAACAATGTTTTCAAGGTTGTTAAATGGGCAACAGCCTCTTCATGGAAAGGGTTATCAATAGACAAAATTCATTGCCATTATACAATTTTTTTACTTTTCTATTGAAATCATGTTCTCTATTTCTTAATTCATAAACCCTGTTTTCTTATTCTCTTGATTGTCGCAATTGTTTTACTTCCAGAATACAGAATCAAGTGATGAATTTGGATTTTTAAGTTCTCACGATGGTCATCTGACAAAACCTTCGGGTGTTGGCTTTGATGCAATGATCCATTGTTTCTGATGATTTCTTCTCTGAACTTAATAAATCCTCTGCTTGTAGCTTTATGTGCATCATATGAAGAAGAAATCAGTAAATTGTTACAAATTGACATGCAACTCTACTTCGGCCTATACCTTAAATTTTATTTCTCTAATTTGTTGATGATGCAATGCAGTGAGTGTCATGATGATAAGTATGAAAATTTCCTATCAATTTCATGATAGAATTAATACCTCCTACTCATACTGAATGCTCACTCTTAATGCAAAGTATAAATGTGCATTCACTTTACCCTTTTTCTTTCGCATTCTTTCATCTTTTGTCTTTTTTATCTTTAAATTTATGTGTAGTTCCTTTTCATCATTTTGAGCTGTGGAGTCTGCTTTGACGTGTATTAACTTTGTTTAAAGCAATATGGTGGGTCATTTAATACACACTTTGATCTGCGGAGAAATCTTCCCATTGCTTCGGTTTTGGATCTGACGGAGAAACCAGTGAGTTGGTTTCTGGTTAGAGTGAGGCTCGCTGGTATCATATTTGGCGATGGGGCCACGGCGAGTTAGTCAGCATTTCTAGTCACATTGGTGGTTGATGGCCCTCCGTTTATCTTTTAGTTTGGTCTGTCGCTTTTCGTCTGCTCTGAAGACTTGTTTTTTCAAAACATTTGCGGTAGAGCGGTCTGCTACGAGGCTTGAGATGGTTGTTCGGTATTGATCCTTGGGATGTCTGAGACCCCCTTGTACTAGTAATAACATCATCTGATATATATTTTAACGATTTACCTCTATAATGTTTTTTTATTTAACCGAAAGAGATTCGCTAGAAATTTATTATTTGAAATATTTACAAAATATTACTATGTGAATATATTAGACTAAAACTCCTTGTCGGTCAAACCGATAACTTGATAAATTCGTCATTGAACCAGGTGGGTTATCTTAAAAGCTACTTGACACTATGAAACAGTAGCATTTCTACTTTAGTCTCTTGGTTTTACGTTTTTGCCTCCCTTTTGGCGTTCTAGAGTTTGGATTTCGTTTCTTTTCTAGACGAACTTTAATCTCGTTCTTTGATTTAGCGTCAAACTCTTTTTTTGTTTTGTTAATGGTCTTGTTACTACCATTGTGCTAGTCTTGCTATTTCACTTTTCATTAAAAAAAAAATTGAACGAAGAGATTGGGGTTCTGGGTACAAAAGGCAGGGGTTGCTTATGTGAGAATTCAACCATTCAAAGTTTTTTGGTTCTTAGATTTTGTTGCCGTCGGAGAACTTTGGGATTTCAATTCCGTCGTCGTTCTCAGCATTCTTCTTCTTCTTTGCCTTAGAATTACTCGGATTCTGAAAAAATAAAATAATAATAATAATAGATAAATGTTAGTAATTTGTTAACTTACTCGGTATTAATTCGTTTACTTACTATAAATAAAACCTACGTATGAAAGTTTCTTAAACTATACCTTAAATCGAGGGGGTTGGCTTCATTGGCGAAGTCACCGATTCAATATAAAATTTTTGTTGTCAGGCAGATTATATATATATCTACTTTCAAGATCTTGACAGGCATGGAAGACTTTTACGGTTACTGCAACTATCGGACATGGAGTATTGACCTTCATTGATAGTTCCTTTCTAATCCAATTAGAACGGCACCGACAAGGATTTTTATCGAACAAAAAATAGGAATGTATTCTAAATTAAAAAATTTACTTTAACTATTGTATGTGTTCATTAATTTGTAATAGAAATTTATATGCATTTTTTTCATAACATAACATGAAATATATTATATTGTACTCTTAAAATCAAACTTAAGAGTTAAAGTATTTTTAATTTTTTTAAAAATTTATTTATAATATTTTTATAATAATATTATACACAATAGATTCTCAATAAAATAATGAAAATATAAGGGAGAAAGGAAAAATTATATCAAACAAATATGGAATTTTTGATATTTCTAGAAATGGTAGTGATTTTTAACCACTAATCACTTTTGGTTTAATGGTTAAAAATCTAATTATTAAATAAATAGTCATGATTTTAAATCTTACGAGACAAACTTTTTTTTTATTTTTTTTCAATCATTTATTATCATTATAAAATGACATATAAAATAATTACTTGCTAACTTTCAATTAACTATCCTTTAATTTAGCAATTATAACTTTTAGATTATAAACTAAAATTTGGGTTCAATTACATTAATGATGTATTTTGACTCATTAAATTCAAAACTTAATATTGTATTAAGCATTAAGTTTCCATTATAAATAATTTGTAAGTGTGGACTTGATCTATTCTCTTTATGTATTGTTAAAGAAAAATTTTGTTAATTTTTTAATATCATTGATTAATTAATTTGTATTAATGACTTGTTAATTTCTCTTTTTTATATTTTTCGCACCTATTTCCTTGATTTTGTTAAACTTCCACTTTTTCCTTGAAGCAAAAATAAAGATGAGGCCAATTGGAAAACATTAAAGTGAGGAGGAAAATGAAAGACGATTATAATTTATGTAAAGGCCAAAGTTAAAACAATTACAAACCTTAGAGGAGGTATATTATAGTAATGCTAGTACTAATTCTTTATCATCATAAAGCTATAAACCCACTTTACGATTATGACAATGTGTTGCACTTGAGCAAAACAATATATATTTTTGATTCCAAAAATGGAGGCAAAAAGAGAAGTTAACTTAAATATTCACTTTTGTAACGCTTCCTACTTTTATCACTGACATCATTTTTATCATTGAGTTTACAAGCATAACATCTTTTTCAAATGGTCACTACAATTATCTCTCAAATTTAATTTAATTATCATCACCAAGGTAATATAGCTAATCATATGTACTTGCTACCAAAGTTTTACTTGCTATGTTATGGAATGTTTAATGTTAAGTAAGGATTTAATTTTTATAAACATCTTTACCCAAAAAGAATTCTATGTTATGGAAAAAAAGAGTTTTCTTTCTCGTGAGACAAAAGGAAGGATTCTTCTCCTTTTTACAATTTACCCCAACAATATGCATAAGGTCCACCATCTATGAACAAGACCTAGTAATAACATCACTGTTAATTTTATGATTAACCATGATTGACTTTGAACTCATATGATTGATTAAGGAGATCTAATTGATGCCCTAATTATATTAGGACTTAAGCTCGAGTTCCATTAGACTGATTAAAAAAATGAGAAATAAAAAAAAGTATAGGCCTTAAATTAATAAAAAAAAGGCATGCGTTATTAGTACAATGACTATCCCTTTGACTTTTGCAATACTCATCAATCACCTGCCCTTTTAACTCTCTCAACAAAAAATGATAAAGGGGCAAAGGCAAAGGCCCTTTTATCCATATAACTTATCTCCCCAAGTTAATGGAGGTCTACTTGAACTCTTTGTATCCTTTATGATTCAATCCTCCACATTAAAACAAAGCAAAAAATGGCTAATCACTTTACTTTCTCTTTTAAGGGCCCTTTAAGCCTAAAATTTAAGCAAATATATGAGCTTAAAAAGAATTTCATGGAAAAATAAGGTAACTATATTGATGTTTCCTTTAAGTTGGGAAAAGAACTAACCACCATAAAGTAGACCAATGAGGAACTAATTGTTAGTATTCATGGCATTAAGTACCTTATTTTAAGCTTCACACTTAAACCACTTCTCGATAAGAAAATGGTCAATGAATTAAGAATTATGATTGACCTACATAAAAGAAACGTAGAGATAACTCATTAAGTTAATTGCTTTATTACTTGTTTTATGGATAAATGACCATGGATTAACACCTAAAAGCCATCATTGGATACAATTAGGCATTCACAATAACTTATAAGATTATTAAACATTAATTATTATTTTGATGATTTTCTTGAATTTATTAACAAAGTCATTAATGAAAGTTTTGTTAAGACATTACATTAGACTTAATCTTCCAAACCTTTAGTGCAAATAACCTCTTTAGGAAGCTATAAAAGTACAAGCCAATGCATAATAATGCCATCCCTTAAGAGCAATATGGGAGAGAGCAAGAATGATCCTTATTAACAAGTTCTAGTAAAGGGGAGTAAACCACGAGCACCTCAAAACCTTTAAAACCTAGTGACATCTTATATATCATATAAAGCCTATATATGTTACAACAGATAGAGAAGTTGTAATCATAACCTATCATTGTATGTTTAAAAGATCATTTTTTAACAAGTCCAAATATGCTATATTTCAAGCCTTGATTCAAATCAAGAGCTTTATGCCTTACTAATCCTTAAAGTACAGATGTTTGAAATATATATATATATGGTAATTAAAAAAAAGCAAAGATTAAAAGGAATAAGATTGTATTTTATTTTAGAAACCAATTCTTACAATTAGTTTCAAAAGACTCCATGACAGCATCCTTAAGGAAATGATTACGTTGCATGCTTGATAACCAATTTCTTTACATAACATACAAAAAAGACATGTTAATGTTCTTCAGGCCAATTAAACCGTATTAAAATCTAATAAAAAGGGACCTAAGCATTTGATTAAAGTAGACAATTTGAAGAAAAACATACTCCAAGTAAAAAAAAAAAAAAAAAAGGATAAAAAAGCTAAGTGTAAGTGCTATAAAGGGGTAGATATAGGGTTTTGGATTACAAAATATTTGTAAGGATAAAATATCTTGTATATTTACCTTTTTTACTATAGTAAAATTGTCAATTTAGTTTTATTTATAGATGTAAATTTTAAGTCAAACCAATTAGAATGTTGTCTGTCTTTTATCATTTCTTATTGTATATTGTCAATTTTAAAATTCTATCTTTAACAAATCAGAGTACTTCTAACTACTAATCTAAATTTTTTTTTAAGAGTTAGAAAATACTTGTAATAAACAAAATCATCGATACATACATAAAATTTGTATAAGCCCTAAACAAAACAAGTAGCCTCAGATATAAGAAAAACAAAAAAAAATCCCTTAACATGTAAAAGGTATAATGAATGATATCTTACTTTAAGATAAATACCAACTACTTAACCCCTCTACATTATCCATTTAAATGAACAAGATGTTTACATCTAAGCTATAAAACATTACTTTTTAACAATCCTTAATTTGCCATAACATCTACAAAAGAAATACATTCTTATGGATAAAAGACAAAAGAAACCTAATCTTTAATTTACAATTATATCCCTAAACATTGATGCTAGCTTTCAAGGTATATCATCTATTTTATTAAGTCATGTAATAGCTATATTCGAATCACTCTAAATTATTAAATAAACATCTCTTACTCAATAAATTAACTATTTCTATTATTACAAATAATTTCACCTCCTTAATACTCAATACTGTAATTGCTTTGGAAAAAAAATAATTCATTACCTTTGTATCTTCCCTTAAAACACCCTTATAGTAGCACCCCTAGTGTACCTATCATTAATACATTAATATTGAATTTAAAGGTGTCTTTTGGAAGACCATCTCATGTAAAACCCAGTGAGCAGTCTACTTTTCCACACAAGTCAAATTGCCCTAAGGTTTAATAAAGAGTTATTATGAGAAAAGTTAATCTTATACCATTTAACCTTTGCCCACCATCACATCTAGGTATAGGCTAGGTTGCACATTCTTTTCACCAAAAATGGTTTCCTAACAAAGTAACCCTTATTCCTTTCTAATTAAATGGATCATGTTATCTCATAGAACCTTATTACCTAAATCTTTTTTTACTGACATTAATGCCTACTATTTGAGACCACTCACAAGATACCTACAAGCCTAAGCATTTGCACCAAGCATTCTAGATAAGAGTGTAATGGAGAAATATGTGATTTACTAATTTCTGTGCCATCCTACAAATTGAGCAACTTGTGTCTAGACTCCTATCTCCCCTTGTCATTTGAGTTACTTCATCATTAGAATCCTTTTCCTTATAATATCATTTACAAATTGTAAACGAGTTAGTTTGATGTCATCACTTATAGTGATCCTTTAATTAAGCCTAACTTAACTCCCTTTTAAATAAGGATTAAGGCCCTTTACTACAAGAAAAAAAAAAGAAAAAAAGTATTTCCCTATAGTAACCCTCTTACCATTAGTCATTATAATATAGGTATGCCATTAACTAATATAGAGATTTGTTATGTTGATATACACTTTTACATCCATTACCTTTATTTTTCACCAAAATTCATATGCTTTAGGATGCATGCTAAATAATCTTATTCCATAAAGTCATTGGTATTTTCAAAATCAATTTTAATCATTACTCTTCCTTTTCATTACTGTTTAATTTCTCTAATTATCTTATTAGTTATAAGAGCATTGTTTAAAATGTTACAACCCACCAAAAAAGCAAATTGAGATTCCTTAATTATCTTTTCCATCACTACTCTTAAATGTTTAAAAAACACCTTAACTTGAATCTTATAAATAGATTTAATTAGAGAGATTAGTTGGAACTAAATAAGAGATTCTGCACTCTCCACCTTTGATCAAAGAATCAAAAAAATAAAGGTAATAAACTTACGTAATCAACCATTCGCATGAAAGCCTTACATTAACTTTATCACTAGTTGTTCAACCATTTTCTAATGTTGTTTAATGAAATTAAGATTGAATTTGTTTGGACTTAGTGCTTTATTTCCATTATAATCCTTAATTGTATCTTATACCTTCATTATTGTGAATAGGCTTTCCAACACCATATTATCTACACCTTCTAAATTATTAAAAAAGCTACCATCCATCTTGAAATATGATAGTGTAAAAGTGCCTAATTGCTCCTTTTAATGGTCCTAAATGACTATTTTTATCTACATAAGGGTAGTGAAATTGTGTCTCTTAGAGATAGTGTATTCAATTGTGTTCTTACTTTGTTAATTGGTAACTGCAATGTGAAAAAATTTCAAATTTCTATACCCTTTAATTAATAATTACAACCGTGACTTTTAGTAGTATTCCTACTCATTTTTCATAACACCTATACAATAATTTGACTTTACTTGCATCAATTCTTTTATGTTTACATTTGACAATCTTTATGTTTTTTATTTTAATGATAATTCTTTCACCTTTAACTCAACCTCTTTTAATTCTTATATTTATTCTTTCCAATTCTTCACACTTTAGGCCTTCAAAAACTTTTTATTTGATTTCATATGATCACATAACACAAAACCTAAATGACCTCTACTTTGATACTGTGACCATATTTTTTAAATTTGTTTACTTCATTCTTTATCATCCCTTTAATGATTAAAATATTTAAATAATTTTAAGTCTCATTCTCTGTCCTTTATTCTAAGGTAAATTCTTGAATGATTACTAAAATAATTATGAACACCCAATTGTTTTAAGTTCAATACTGCCACTAGCCAATCTATCTCTACTAAATATTTATTAACTTGACTTATAAATAGATTCTCACAAAAGTTGCACCATATGTATTATCACCCCTTGTATAAGTAAATCAATAGGTCTTATATTATATAAATACTCATTAAGTTGCTAAATAGCCTACCAATTATTTGTAACATATACCATTTGATCGTACGCCATAATCATATTAAAATCACTTCCCAAAAACCACTAACCTCTGAATTTGTATCTTATACCTCACAATTCCTCCAAAAAATTCTACTGATCTAAATATTCATTTAGAGCATAAATATTAACCAAAACAACTAGTTTTCTAAGAGGCATTATCTCCTTATCCAATACCATAAACCTATTAACCAAAGCTTATGTTGTAGTTGAAATGACAAATCACACTAAAAGATTGCTTAACCCCTTATTACCTCTATTGTAGTTGTCACCACTACTTGAATTTTTTGGCCACCCTAAACTTCTCTTAACATTAGTTCATTTGAAATACCAGAATTAATCTACATTACCCATCTTTTCACCATTTTCCTTTTATTAAATATATTTAACCCCTCAACATTAATAAAGTAAATAATCACAGTAAAATATTGAATCCAATCCAAATTCCTATATTAACCCATTATTGACATACTTTTGTCTCATCATCCATTAAAGACCACTTATGAATAATTAACTTATCATCCCTATTTGTTAATAAGTCAATCATTGTCCCTAATTCTAATACCTATATAGATTTTTTCTTAGCTGAGCATTATAAAAATGTATTTGATTGTTAGATAGTTATCCTTTTTATAATGTAATTTCTCCTACTAACAACTTAACATTTCAAATGTATTTATTGGTAAGATATTTGGTCACTTATGTCTCTTTTCCTTTTTTTCCTTTGCCTTTTCCTTCCTATTAGTTTACCTTTTTTCCTTACTAGTGTTACTACAAATAACACCTTTACCCAACACCCCTATAAACCCTCTTCTCTTTGGGCATAGGCAATGGCATGTGCAAAGGCTTCCTTCTCTTCAATCTTATTAATGCTTACCAAAGCACACTTTGTTTCCTTTTAAGATCCTAAGTTTAATAATTACTTGTTACATACATACTCATTCTTAGCAACTACTGATTCTCTATCAGCATTACCACTCCCTTTTACTAGTGACCTCACTCTTATCTTAACCAGCTTTTAGGTCCCTTATTAAAGCTCCTCCCATATTGCTATCCATTCTTTAAAGTTCTCTTATTATTAGACTAATGAAGTGGAATGGATTAAGTCAACCTTAAACCTCTTTTACTGAATTTTTGGAATTGAACTTTACAATTTTTATTGGGTTATAAGACTATAAGGGACTTTATTTAGACTACATGGATAGAGAAAATGGGATTTTACTTGCTAAGTAACCTATTATGCACCCAACTTGTTTAAAGAACCCAAAATGGATCTATTATTAATAGGTTGTCATCAAGACGACCCTTAAACCCTTAGTGTTTAATCCACTTGCCTTACTTGGGCTTATCCTTAAGCCCAACTTAATATCCATCTCACGATCAATGCTCTTTACCACCTCCACGCACCACCTTATTAAACCCTTATGCTACCTTCTTAAGCCTTAAAATAAGCACTACTCTAAATTTTGCTTTTCTATATGGTATCTTTCTAGCATTCCAAATATTATTGGTGGGAGTTGTTAATGACACTGATCCTATTCCTTCCTTCTCACATTAGGATTCTAGGATTAACTCGATGTTGACTTTCAAGGCATAAATTTGTTCATTAATCTTAATTGTCTTTGCTAATAGGATGATGATATCAAATTTTTCCTGCACCATAAACTAATAAAGATCTAGTCAATATTTGTGCTTTGATACAAAGTCCATTCCCAAGTACACAACTTATGTCCCCCTAGTTGGACCACGAATTCACTGAACCAGTTATGTAATGATAAAACTTCCACATAGACCCAAATTCATTGATTTAAGCATGTTCGATCAATCAACCATAGCTCCAAACTCTTAAACCAACCCTAAATTTTCTTTCTTTAACCATTTAGCATTTCCATTATCTTTTTGGAATTGAATGTCAATAAACATTGTGAATTGCATATCATCATAATCTTGACCAATTGCTTAACAACTACTATTAATTAGTTTTTTAGAACTTTAATTCTATAAGGATCACAAACCACTCTTGTCACACTTCTGTCCAACCACTTTCTCTCTATAGCTTTAGACTTGTATGATATAGTCACCAGTAATGAGCACATTCACGAATCTGTTTGTTGTGTCTCACCATCGTATTTATTGTGCCAATGCGATTGATGATTTCTTTCTTTGGTGTGTTTTATTATTGCATCCCTATACGACCCATGATTTTTAGACGATTGAATTCTCATGATGTTTATAACCAATGGTTCATCCTTTTGTAAGTTACTCAAAGGTGAATAAGGTCTTAGAATTTGGGAATTTCACAAGTTTGGCCCTAAATAGTATCCCATCCATCTCTCCGTATACAATTTTCAGGCAATAGTAATGGTGTCTTGCCTTTAAGTAAACTTGATAAACCCAAAACAACTCCCTCACTTAAATACCTTATATGAAATCATAATATTGATAACTCTTCTTTATCTTTGGAAGAGCTACCATAAGCTTTTTTAGTTCACTTTTAATAACAAATTGTTGATGAATGCTATAATTGTCATAAATTTTTTAGTCAAATTAAAAAAGATCCAAATCTATTTTTCATAATACAACTACTAATACCAAATAAATTATTAGATATTATGCTTTTTAGCCATTAACATGAATTATCTAATTAAAAATCAACTATTAATTAATTTCAAATTTAGTTGAAATTAAGTTTTTATAGTTCATGCCAAATTTAAAACTTATTTGCACTAGACTAAACTTAAATAGTACTTGCAATAAATCAATCAATTTCTGATTCACTTAAATTTTAATTTGTGTAACCTTTTATAAAGAGTAGAATTAGTAAAATGACTTGTACAAATGTCAATTTCACTATTATATTTTAAATTATAAGCTATAATTTACACTTGCAAAATTTATTTTTACGTGGATTTAAATATTTATATTGTCATTTTTAATTAACGAATTAATTTTTAAAAAATAACAGTTTAATAATTTTAAATTTTTTTAAAGCAAATTTTTCCTTATGTTAACAAATACTAATAAATTAAATTAATTTATACATGTGTGATACTCACGTGTATATGCAAAATTTAATTTAAAATTAAATAAAAAATAAAAAATTTCTCATTTCTCTCTTTTTCTCTCCCCCTTCTCTTACTAAAAAAACAAAAGCACCCACGCACCGACAACAAAGGCCTATAATTTATTTTTAAAAAAAAAAAACAAAAAAAGGAGAAGGGGAAGAGTAGAAAGGGTTATAAAGGGTGGTTTAGTCCATTGGACAGTGCAGGAACTCTGGGTGGCGTTGTTTTCAGAATGAAAATCGAAGGGCACGAAGTCTGGAACTCAATAATTGGCAGTGTGAAGCCCGGGCTCAAGCATCGGAATCACGCCAAGTGCGTTTCTGCACCTGGGTTTCACATATCGGTTGCTGGACTCGTGGGCGTTACTGGTTTGGTTTTGGCTTTACTTAGGCACCGCAAGTTAGGCCCGTCATTACTATTAAGTGGCTTCGCGAAAGAAGATGATCGTCTGGAAAAGCTCTACTTTCTTCCCGGCTTGCAAAATCTTGGAAATAATTGCTTTTTGAACGTTATATTACAGGTCTGATTATAAGTTTTCTTTTTTTTTTTTTTTTGCAAGTGAGTTTCTGTTTTGAATTGGCTGAATTTCTTGGAAGAACCTTTTGTTGTTGCCATGCTCTCGGAACATAGAACTTCACTGGTAGTATATCTATTCCCATTAATCTTAGGGCTCAAGATTTGTCGCCTGTATCATTACTGCTATCTTGGTTTTGGATGTTGAGTTAAAAGTGGATTTTCTCAGCACTCTTTTTTATTTGATATTTGAAATTTTATCCAGGCTCTTGCTAGCTGTTCGTATTTCCAACCTTTTCTTCGAAAGATTATAGAGGAATGCGGATCATCAGCCACTGAGGACTGTACTGAAAGCTTGCCGCTTACAGTCTCTTTGGCCGATTTATTAGAAGGTATCCAAGTAACGAATTTTCGTTAAACAAAATATTGTAATGTAATTTAGGTTGTTTTGGTGTCACTTTAGGTGGGATACTTTGGTGCCTTGCACACTTTGATAGTTGGGTCATTGAGCTGGGTTATGCTTTTGTTTTTCCTTGTTAGTGACATTTTACAATCTGATGCAATGTGCTCACAGATACTCAAGTTACTTGTGAAAAAGGGCCATTTATATTTGGGATTTTGAGTTTCATTTTTTTGTGACATTATTTGTTGCACTCTGGAGATTTTTTTTCCCTTTCTTATAATATTGTAGTATGAATCATTAAAGCAATTGCTTATTGGTCTTACCAATAAATTTTGAATAATTTTGATAGAAATGGTGCAATTATGGACAGTATGGTATGTGTGTGATTGTATACCACTGGTTTCTGTTATCATTGTTTCCCAAGTAACAAGTTTTCCTTATTTTTAGAATTATGTGCATTTGGGGAGCAGAAAGTTATATTGACTCCACGAAATGTTATGCTTGCAATGGCTCACCATGTTCAAAGTTTCAATCTAACCAGCCAACAGGTCTGCTTGCATCTTTTCAATGTTTTGAAAGAGCAAATTATGTTGTAGTCTTTGATCCATTGTCTCTGTGTATGTAGGATGCTGAAGAAGCATTTCTTCATCTCTTGTCCTCTTTACGAAAAGAGTTCTCAGATTGTTACCCTATGAATCAAAGTACTCTTTTGACTGCTTTAGCTTCTCCTAGTTTTAGGATGCTTGGTCCAACAAGGGGAAAAATCTACAATGAGCAAGAAAGATGGCAGCAACACTTTCTTGGACCATTCAATGGGATTCTTGGCAGCAGTTTGACTTGTCAAAGTTGCTCATCTCAGGTTAACTTCATCTGCATTGTGAGAAACTTGGATAAATTTTCAGTCTTTGATCTTCCATGGAGACATGAAAGAAATTGTGATATATTTGGGATGTGTGAAAATTATTAATGATAGGGCCTAGTACTCCTATGCTTGCTAGTTGAAAACATTTGTAGAAGGTGGTCTCCTAAGATGAACATTTTATGATTGATTTTCTTGCTTGTGTACTGTGCAGCTTACTTTTTTTATCTTATCTTAATCTCCTTGGTCTTTATACCATCTGTATTCTGCAGATTTCATTGAATTTTCAATTTTTCCATAGCTTGCCTCTTCTGCCAGTGCTACAACATGGTGTCAACATTGTATGTTAAATGAAGGTTTTGATATTGGTATTGCAAATATTCAAGCTTTTAACTTGAATTTCTCTCTTTATTGTTGATCTTTGCCCTAAATGAGGCTCTTTTCTGTTTTACATTTTTTTGGGTGCACGAAAAATAGAGGGCTGGATGTACCTTGGAGGATTGCTTGAAGCAGTTCATTGTTGCTGAACAAGTTGAGAACTACAGTTGCAGCCACTGCTGGCACATTGCTGCCATAAAATATTTGTCTGTAAGGGGAGCATCTGAGGTAATTCCCTTGTTGATAATTTTTTCTATTTCAGGCTCATTGGTAAGAATTAAGCCTGGTGGCCGGTGTTGTGGACATGGTGCATGTGCAGAGGCTCTAGACATGTGCATCTTTCTCCCTGCCACCTAGGCAAGCTTGCATATGTCCTGTTATCTGAGAGAAGGCCATGGCACAAAATTTTAAAAAAAATGGAAGGCCCACAGGCTACGGACTTTTCATGCACTGCTCCTCATGTTGTTGTCTTGTTCTTTCATGCTTAATTTCATCAATGTTCCTTTTTCTTGTTCTCTTATTTCATGACTTTTACCGCTTTTGACTGCCATGGTCCCATTCAGATTGTCCTTTTGCTTGTCAAATTTTCAATTTTATTTTCAATTCATTCCAATTGAATCCTATGTGCAGTAGTGTACATATCTTCATTCATCTAATCTAATTAACTGACACTAATGATATGTTCTGTATGATATTTTGACTCTGTTTCAGATGGAGATTGAAAAACTCAAGAGATGTAGCAAGCAAGATGTTTGTGGATGCCAAAGTCTAAAAGGTCTTGAAAGTCTACCATGGTCGAAAAAAATTTCACGTACTCTCAAGCAACTATCTATTGCTCATTGTCCCAAGGTGTATATTTCAAACTCTGAACTCTTAATTTATTATACTGGATCCAAGATCAGCTAGAACTGTAGCAAGTATCATTACATGGTGAAAATGCTGCTGTGTTCTGAACTGCTTTCAGAAATAGTTACTGCCAACTGCACTTGCAAATAGGTTGCTTTGCTTTTTATTATTTGAGAACTAATTTCTTGCATTTGAGGGTACATCCTGGGATACTCATTAAAGTATTCATGAATTTGCAGATTCTATGCATTCACATGCAACGTGTTTCAGTAAACCAGAATGGAGACCTTGTCAAACTAGAGGTATTTCGATTTCAGAGATTCTGTCATGTCTCATGTTCAGACTTCCCCTTGGTTTCTTAGAGATGTTTCTGATTTCAAAGTACCCCTTTCTAAAATTGATGGAGTAGAAAATACAGTGAAATCTTAGACAAATACATTCTAATCTAAACTATTTTATCTGATCATTGTAGGGTCATATCAGTTTTCCATCAATTTTGAACTTGCTTCCATTTATGTTGGAAGAGACGCAATATAAAAAACCAAGCACTCATTCAAATGCTTTTAAAGGGCGATCTAACTCAAGAATTCTAGATTGCCTTTATGGACAAAATCTTAGCTCAGAAAGGCTTTCTGCAGATGAATTTGGTTGCATTGAACATATTGAATCCTTTCTAGGAGACTCCAACATGGCCCAAACCAAAGCATCTTCCTCTAATGTGTGTATGGATGTAAGCTTGACAACTGATGATAGGGTGGGGCAAAGGACTACTGGTATGAATGTGGTAAGTTAAATTTTCTATGCTAGGTTCTTAATGTTTTGGAAGTATATGCTGTTAAAATTGATTGTGTAGAGTTAGGAGATGAGCTAGGTACATGGGTTGAGTCAAGGCAAGTGTCACTAGACATTTCCATGGATATTCTATGTAGAATTTTGTTTTAATCTGCTGTAAGCTCCAAATTTTAGCACATGTTAATTTGTGCCATTTGACTTGCTTGAGAATTGTCCTCACCTTTGAGGAGGAACTATTACTTTATATCAAAACTAAAGCTTTTTTGCACTTGCTGAACTAGCAAATTGAACCTCTCTCTCTCTCTCTCTCTCTCTCACCCCCCTCCTGGATTCTCTCTTGAATCTCTTTGTCTCCCCCTCTCTGTACCCCTCCCTCCTCCTCTCTCTACCCCTCTCTTTCCCTTGGATCCCTTCTTCCTCCCATCCAACCCAGTCAACATGTCAATTGACCTTTGTTGATCGTATAAGGATTAGTTTTTTGCATGTGTGCAAAATATTTGTGAGTTATCTTTAATTTTTACCTGTAATTGATTTACAAGAAACAGTTTCTTTAGGTTTAATAGCAGAATCTTAGTTGTGGTTTTCTATTTGCAATCTAAATAGCATTACCCTGGCTCAGCATTTGGTGAACTCTTAACTTTAGTATCAGTCTTCAGAGGTTTGTATAAAATTATTCCCATCCCTATCACTTGAGCTCTAATCACTTGTATAATTTGGACAAGATTGCTATCTTGGATTCGAATTTTAGGTCCATACTTGGCCTTAGAGTGAGTTAGTCATTTAATAATATTTGGGGTCATTGTTGCAGGTAAATCCGAATGTCGAAGCAGTCCCTGCAAAACAACGTATATATCATCTTGTTTCTGTTGTGGAACACTCCGGGAGGGCTGGGGGCGGACATTATATGGTTTATAGAGGCATGAGAACCAATGCTGACAAGGAACGTCCTGTGGAAAATTTCAAGCCTTCGCTTATGCAGTGGTTTTGTATTTCTGATACTGAGGTGTACAGTGTTTCGGAGGAGGATGTTCTAGCTGCGGAAGCTAGTTTGCTTTTCTACGAGAGAACTTCGGAGGGCTGAAAAGTTACACATGCTAAAGTCATCGTGGTTCTCAAAGCCTTACCGTAACATTCCTTCAGCTGTTTTCTCTGTTGCAGGTCTGAAGGATGACCTTATTGCATCACATGAATCACAGGGCCCGATTTTCAACTTGTTAAGACCTGAATAAAATTGGTCTGCATGCGATCCACAATTGAACCCCATGTCATGTGTCTCGCGGACTAGAAATCTTAAATTGTGATGCTGTCGTGGGATTGACTGCGGGGAGGAGATGGGGCGTGCCCACAAATAATTCATCATTTACCCTAAACTGGAAGGTTGTTATAAAATGGCCGAAAACCTTCCCAGATCCTGGAGGGTTAATTTGAGACTTGGGTCGTTTTGTTTTGTTAGAAAATAATTTATGCAACTAAAATTTTGTTCTAGAAAAAATTTCTTTCTTCTTTTTGGGTGATGGATTTTGTGTTTGGCGCACAGGAAAACTGTGAATTAAAATTCTTAATATAATTTTTCTTCTTTCTGTCTCTCTTTATTCTCTTCCGTCTCTTCCTCGTTCTCTCTATCTATACGTCCATTAGTATTTTCTAATTGTTATAGCTTACTACTACTGCAGGTTCAAGAAAATAAAATTAACCATAGTAAGAAGAGCCCCTCACTGATCAAAGTAAGTTCGAATACTTGGTATTGCATTGGACCTTTATCGGTGTGTGTAAGTTTCGGCGACGACACTGAAGGTCCTCGGAATATAAATTTCAATTTTGTCGTGCACCATCGTTTTTATCGACAGGTACCCCACCACACATGTTGGGCTTTGGTTGCCTCTTTTGCCCTAATGGCCGCAGATCATGAGAAATACTCGAAATCAATGGACTCCTGCAGGGAATTCTCGTTTTGTACAATAACAGCCTCCTCCGCCGCGAACCATCCCCCGCAGGTGGAGTTTTCTTGGTCAAGTGACTTCGAACAACTCTGAAACATAAAACAAGAAGACAGCAGTGCTGTAAGACCATTGAATGACCCTCCCAGTACTCATCCTCGAGTCTAAACTTTTACTAAATATATAAGCTTGCGTTTTGTGGATTATAAATATCTAATAAGAAATATTAAAATAACAGAATATACATTTTTTGATTAACTAAATTGGATTTGCGCTAAATTTATTTTTCTGGTTAATTAAGATTTTGAAAAAGACAATTTGCAAAATTGAATTGATTTTAGGAAAATAGACTCCTTTTTTTAGAAGAAAACAAGTGAAAAATTTTGAGAAATGCTTTTTTTTTTTTAAGAAAACAAAAAGGAAAAAAAAGATTTAAATTATGATTTTTCCCCCTTTTTAGAAAACAAAAGAAAATTTAAGAGTAACATTTTTCTTTTTGAAGAAAACAAAAAAGAGAATTCAAGAGTATTATTTTTTTGAAAGAAAACAAAAAAAAAAAAGAAATTTGAGATTAATTTTTTTTATACTTTTTTTTTCTTGAAAATAAAATTTTAAAATTTAGAAGGAGTTTTTTACCTTTTTGTTTCCCTTAATTTGTGAGTCAGAGAAAAATCTTCCCATAAATAGAGAAACACCAATGACATGGCTAAGTGTATAGATGTTAAATGAATGGAAAGAAAATAGATCATTTTGCGTTTGAATTATAGGAGCCTTACCCTCGGCCTGGACCTCGTCACGGAATTTTAGCAGACGAGATGTTCACAAGTTGAAAGAGAACGATACATTAAAGTACTCCTTAATACCAGGATTGGGGTAAAATGTTCTTACCTTTTATTTCTTTCAATTCTTATTTAAATACAATGAGACTTAAACAACATTAACTAATTCTTTGACACTAAACCACTAGCAGTGGGCAGTTTATTGGTTACTGCTAACAACTACCTTATTTCTAGCTAACTAACATGCTAGCCCCCAATATCCGTCACGCTTAAAGGCTCATAACATCCCTTACCTCTTGAAATTATTGGTTACTTACTGATAGTCTAATGGCTGGTTGAAACTTAACTTGAGTTGTTTCTTCAAGAGGGAAATATGGAGAATATAGGATGTATTTTTGCACCTTCTGCCAAAATCAGTTTATACTCCACTGGTCCCATGCATTCCTCCACTTGGTAAGGGTTATTATAGCAGCGAGCTGATAGTTTACGCATTTTGACCCTCGTTGCTGACTTGCTTATAAGGTTAGACCTTTACATAAACCCAATCTCCTAGATCAAATTCCCTATCTTTCTAGCCCTTACCATCATCAACTTTTATCTGCTCATGGGATTTTAAGAGTTGCTTCATAGTTACATTAGCCTCTCGTCCGCCAAGTTAATTCCCAGTCCACTAAGACATCAGTTGCAATTCATGGCTCATAGTGGACAAAGAGTATAGAGTGCTCTGCCCTAAACAGTCTCAAAAGGAGTTGCCTTCGTTGCAGAATTCCAGCTAATATTGTAACAAAACTCTACCCATTGTACTCATTCACCCATTGTTTCAAGTTTTCTCCAGCAAAGCATCTCAAATATATTTTGATAATATAAAACTTTATTATAAATATTTACCATGTTAGTATATATGTTTAATTATAACCTTTAATACTCAACACATATACTTTGCATATATAACAAACTAACTATTATTAAGTTGATAAGATTCTAGAAATCTTCACCTAAAATATTAAATTTTGTATAAATTAAAATAATCTATTATTAGTATAAAAGAAGATGATTGGGAACATTATGAGTTTTCGATTCTTTAATTAATTTTGAATTATTGTCAATCTATTTCAATATTGATGTGGTTGGTTTTGAAAAACAAGTTTGAGGGTACTTCAACCACTAGACTAAGAGCTAATAGTCAATTTTGACATCTATATGAAGAAGTCATATCATAATATGAGGTAACACTTAAGGGTAATGTCTAATATGATCAAAGAACTTAAGGCAGCTGGTCGTACTCTCACAGATGAGCAGCAAGTTCAAGCTATCATTTGTTCTATTCACTACTAACCCACTACACACCTATTAGTGGGCAGTTTTATCGGTTGCTGCTAACAACTACTTCCTTATTTCTTGCTAACTAACTTGCTAGCCCCAGAAAATCAGCAAGCTTGTACACACTTAATAGATTATAATACTAGACCCTTTCAATATCAACCAGCAGAACCCTGTAGAACAACCGTTTCATTCAGCCTATTCATAGTATTAGTTTTGGCCTTCTAACAGGGATTCGTTTTAGAATTTTTGCCTTATTTTGAGCATGAAACATAAATTCACAAACATAAACTAAGCTCACAGCCTCTTCCAAGTCATCTACATCCACATTTCCCATATATCCTATTGAGCCACACATTCACAATTCAATCTCCAGGATTTAACCAGGCAACACTCGTTGCATCAAGCACTTGCAAGTTTTATGCAAACAAAGCCAAAAGGCTGCATGTGAGGAAAACATCCTCACTCAGGGAGCAGAAATCAAAAACTCACCTTGGAGCAAGTGCACACAATAAGAGTCATCCAGTTCCATTTCTCTAATGAACGTTTCTGCCGATCATCAGCCACTTCTTGTAGAAAGTATATTACTGAAGGCATCAACTGCATTTCATATTGCCTCAAAGCACCACAAAGTTTGCACCTCCCAGGGTCTCCCACCTCTTTTGTAGCCAGAAGTGGCTTACCACCATACACGGACCTATGTGAGAAGAATGTAACAAAGAGTTAGTACAACAAATAGAATAAAAGGTTAGAACTTTTAAGTAAATTTGTTAGGCAAACTGCATAACTCTAAAGAGTCAGCTTAATAGATAACTTATTATTGAAGAGAACATCTGCAACTCATGTTCCCACCAACATATGCAGAGAACCCAAGAATGAATGATACTTCTGGAAATCAGTCATGTGCTTCAAACAAGTGTAGTTGGATGGCATCAAACTTGAGGTCAATATGATGAACCTAAAACTAAAACAGATTAAAATTTTAAGGAAACACAAATCATAGAAAATATTGATGGAGCTTTAAAAGAGCTTTTTGGCAAATAAGTAACTTTCCAATTAGCCATCCCCCCCACGTGATACAGATTTGTATACAAGGGTCCATTGGACCAATGCATGTTTTCAAAATTTCCAGTTCTTACAGGGTGTCCAACATCCCAGCTCTATCAACATAAAAGGGCTGGACAAAGGTGGTCTGTTAGTGCAGTTACAAAGCGACAGAGGTTAAGTACCACTATCAATGGTGAGAGACAATAAGCTAGGTAAAATTAAAAGGTCTCTCTATTATGACCAAGAAGTTAGGGTTCAAGTCACAAAAAACTCTTTGCAAAAACAGGGAAGAGAGTGCTTACATGTGACCGTCCCAAACTCTACTAATGCCATTGGATAGCTTCTTAGGTATTCCGGAGTGAAGGATGAGGGTGACCTAACGTGGGATTTCAATCATTACCTGTGCAAGTAAAACTTTTTAAATACCTAAATATAAATACATGCCATGCAAAGGAACATTTTGGGTTTCTTAGCTTGTTGCAGCCAACATAGTTAAGCATCTTCCCAGAGCTTTGCTCCTTCAAGGAGACAAAAGCTTCCATAGCCATGCTTAGTCTAGAATTTGAGACTAAAATGGGTCAAATAAAAGGAGTTAAATTAATGACAATCACAGGAACTATTAACACAGTTAAATTTCTGCTAGTCAGATTACATCTCATCATCTCAAGACCTACCTAAAACATTGAAATGGGTTTGCATCCAGCTGTTTCTTGAACTTTAGGTATGTCCTGTCAGCTGTTAAAGCTTTATCATATTCATAAGCTTCTTGCTCCCATGTTTCTTTTTCATAATCATCATCATCACTTTGTTTCTCCTTAATCAAAAGGGTGGAGTAGTTTGAACTTGTAGAAGAAACATCCACGGATGATGGTTCTTGCTGGGTATAGATATAAAAGCAAGGAAGCACTGCAATTATGAAAAACAGACCAAATTATACATTAACTTTCTTAACCAGAAACAACCCATGCTATTAGTCAGAAGAGAGTAATAAGAACCCCAAAGAATATGCAAGTTTAATTCAAATACATAATGAGCAAGGAAGACTGCAAATACAAATTCCAAGTGCTAAAGACCATGCACTTGCCATCTGCCATGAGCAAGAGAAAACAATGCAAAGTAGTAATACCAGCTACTAAAAGCACTGCAATAGCTAAGTGTTTAATCCCAGACAGAATGCGAGCCTAAACACAGTTAATCATAACTCAACATAGGATAGAATTCAAAACATATTTAGTACCACATTCTGGAGAAAAAACTTCACCTGGGGTATCAATGTCTAGTGAGCTAGTCTGTGGAGAGGAAGGCCCTACAATAGCCTCAGATTGTGGGTTCTTAAGTGGTTTCTTGGAACAAGAAGTCAACATTCCAGCATCAGAAAGAGCTTTACCCAAAGCATCAAGATCCACATCTTCATCAGTTTCATCACCCAGGTCCTCTAGCCAGCTGGTTTTTGAACCTGACGTTGAAGGAAGCTTTGATGGGGCCACTTCTTCAGAATTTAGCACTGATTCAATGTTGTCCAATTTCTGGATGCGAAGAGCTCGCCAGCTGAAAGCAACCATAAACAGATGCAAATTAAGGAACCGTAGTTGAAAATATCACACAATAAATGACCAATTGATAAAGAGATTGACATTAAAAGAGACCTAGGAGGAAGGCCCCCACAATTTGGCTCCATGCAAGCAAAAACCAAAACAAGACGGTCTTCAATCTTCAAAGTTCCCATTGAAATGGGAGAATAAACCTAAAGAATGAAAATCACAACACTGAAAAATTTTTAGAATAAATAAATAAATAAATAAATAGCAGAAAAGAAAAGTAAAAACATAGTCATTTGAATTCATATGTTTTTAAAAAATAAAATAAAATAACCTGAGCAACAAGACAGAGTCTATTTCCACATGCACAACAATCAAGTAGATGGGAGGCAAAGGCCTTACTAGGAAAAGGCCAGTCCTGTTCAGGAGAAGAAACAGATTACTTGGACTCACTTATTCATTATTCTATAAGCAACCGAAGATTAACGAAAAAGGGAGACAAAGAAAGCAAAGATCAAGCAGGGAAAAATAACTCACAGGGAGTCCGCCAATCTTCGAAGTATAGTGATCAGACGGCTCACGGTTATCATCAGCCCAGGGACCAGGCAAGCCAAGCAATGCTCCACCACCCATAACTCACTTCACCACGATTAACCTGAAACAACAAGCTTACCGACGGATGGGCAGGCAGGCAAGCAACCAACAATTCAAAATTTCAAAAATCCAAAAACCAAAATACTATAACAAAACCAAGAAAAGAAAAGGGAATATTGTGACCACAGAACTGAACAGTATTTTGCCTTCTAAAGAAGAAGAGCAAGAAGCGGCCTAGCAGGCAGACGACTGGCTAATAATAAATGCACCAATCTTGCACTGTACTGTACTAAAAGCCTTATTTTCGTTAAGATTCTGCCGCACCCAGCCAATGGATGGTACCAATTGCACCCGAAAGAACTCCTCCTCCTCCTCTTACTTCTGTCTATGCTACTACCACCACCACTACTACTACTACTACGCCGTACGTTCACTTTTTGTCCGAGTGAGAGTGAGGGAAGAAGAAACAAGAGAATCAGAAACCTCTCCCCCGCCCCTCCACCTCCCCCCTTTCCCTCCCTTAATTTTAAGATCAACCGTCTTTGAACCTAATTTATTTGCTTTATACGTACCCGCTAATATATAAAAATGAATTTAATTATCCATTTAATAATAAATTAAAAGTTATATTTTATATAATAATAATAATAATAGATTATAGATCCTGTAAAATTATTTTATATATATATTTCGTACTTAAATGAATTCCGTTGAAAGTAAGTAAAATGATGTTGCATGCTAACTTTTTTTTTTTTTTTTTTATAGATAGACTAGTTAATGTAAACACTAAAGAGAAAAAACACCGTCCAGTCCGGGCCATATAACCTGCCAATTGGGTGTATTGGGGGGCCAAACTCAAAGTCAGGTTTCAGGCTAATCTTCGTACAATGTTTTATTACGTGGACTCCCAATTTCGCTCTCTCTCTCTCTCTCTCTCTCTCTCGCTCTCTCTCTTTCTTTTTTAACATTTGTTTTGAAAATTAGGAACAATATAGAGAGCAAAGGAGAAGGAGGAGCAGAAGGCAGGGGCACAAGAGCAGAGTTGGGTGGGTTCATGTTTCATTTTTATTTTTATTTATTTTTCTCAGTAGTAGTATATGTTGAGCGAACTAACTGGGAGCCATCCGCAGCACTTTAGGAGTAAACTGGCGTCTCATCCATGGTGGGTTCCGCATAGTTTCACAAGCAGTTAAAATTTATCTTTAAAACAAGAAAATAATATCCAGCGGGAATGGAAAGCAAGAAGTCCGGTTGGTTGGTTGCTTGGTTGGAAGATTTATCACTAGAGCCCCCCCTGGACACAACCTGCACTACCTTTCTATCTAATTGATAGATATTATTATGTACAATGACACCCAACAATAGCCCCCTACTTGCTTTCCAGTATTCTTTACATTGTAATACTCATCGAATAATTAACAATGTCCCCTCGTCCAATCGTATGCCTACCTCAGTTCCATCTCTTCGAATTCTTCTGCCCTTTTGATTTTTGTTTAGCAGCCAGGAATGCCTGCATTTTTTGTTTCTTTCGAGCTTCTTTCTCAGCCTGTTACAGCATACGAAACAAGGAGTTGGCCCAAACTGACACACCTAAACAAACAATGTGCTTACATGGATCAACCTTTTACCTTTGACATCTTGGATTTGGCCTTCACTTTGGGAGCCTTTTCCTCAAGCTCTGCCTCACGTTCAAGTTCTCTTGCCCTAGCATCAAGATTTTTCTCAAGGTAATACTGCAAATTTTATGCAGTCAAGACACACAAACCACGAGACCTCATAAGTTAGCCCATCCAGGAAACAGCAGAAATGTTTATGTCAGCAAGCAAGAATTGGAATACATAACTGGTAGAAACATAGAAAGAGGGGCAAATACATAAAAGTCAAAGTCGACTTACTTTGTAATCTCCAGCATAGTCCTGTAACTTGCAATCGTTAACTTCCACAACTCTATTAACTATTTGCTTTATGAAGTATCGATCATGAGAGACTGTGATAACCGTGCCATTGTATTCTGTTATTGCCTCCTGATTCAACAACCAGACATGATTGGCGCAATGTTTACCACAAAACAAATAATTAGCACTCAGACAGTTGTGGAGAAAGCCAAACCTCTAGCATCTCTTTTGAAGGTATATCCAAATGATTTGTTGGTTCATCCAAGACAAGTAAAGTCGATGGCTTTACCATAAATTTGCAAAAAGCTAGACGTGCCTGGATTGATCAGCAAGACAACATTCAGATATCAATGCATTGTTGAATTTCATGGTACTCACACAGTAGATTTGGCATATTCTAGAATTTGACTTTCCACCCAGCTAGTACTAAAATTATCTTTTCCTCACATTGGGAAGACAGTGGACAGAATTTCTAAAAGTAATTCAAGAGTATAATGACACCTACATTAGCTAAAGCCTGTGAAACAGAAAGAGACAGCTGATTCATGATTACCAGAATGCATCAAGTTAGTTTACCTTCTCACCACCACTCAAAAGGGAAACCTTCCTATCAAGCATATCAGCTTTGAAATTACAACGCCCAAGAAGCCCCTTTATGTCATCAAGCCTCCAGTCCTGTGCAACTTCTTCCACTGTTTGAAGCACTGTTTTCTCTAAA
This sequence comes from Ceriops decandra, assembly GCA_020615895.1. Taxonomy (NCBI): domain Eukaryota; kingdom Viridiplantae; phylum Streptophyta; class Magnoliopsida; order Malpighiales; family Rhizophoraceae; genus Ceriops; species Ceriops decandra. The sequence goes on from JAHLGO010021107.1 coordinate 5,609,210, forward strand.
CTAAGTGCCTCAGCCTAAAAGGAAAGTCAAGTAAAATCATTTACTGATATAGACAAAGAGAATACTGGTCAGACGAGTTAGAAACCATGGAATTGAAGCAATGCAAGCATGGTAACAAACAAAAATGACATCTCTCTGGAAAAGTTGTATACCTGGTTCTGCTCGAAATAGTTTGGTAGTACATTATGGTCCCCAAGCACAATTTCACCTGCTGTTGGCTTCTGCAAACCCATAATCAGTTTCAGCAAAGTGCTCTTTCCACAACCATTTGGCCCAATAATGGCAATTTTTTCACCCCTTTCTATTGTAAGATTTGTCCTATTAAACAGCAGCTGGGCACACAGAAAGTGAAGTCTTAATAGATCCGTAAACAAATGTTGTGATCACCTTCTTTTGTGCGATATGATATACCTTATCACCATAATTGAAATCTAAATTTCTAATTGCAACAACAGATCTTCCACTCCTTCCAC
>JAHLGO010021107.1:5617555-5659579 GCA_020615895.1 Ceriops decandra
CCCCCCCCCCCCCAAAAAAAATAGAAAACCTGAACCGATACCCAAACACCACGCCGGCTGGGGAGGCCCCTCCGAATTGGCTCTCTCTGTAAATCACGAATATCGCCAAATGTCTATTGATCTAATCATTCTCTCCGATGAAGAGGAAGAAGGAGACCGGAGGACTCCTCTTCAATTTCTATCTAAGAAGCCAACCGGATGGGGACCCGGACCCGACCCATTCCCCACTGTCCTAGTCCTGGACGATGGCCCGACCCCTCGGAAATCCTCTGCCTCCTCTTCCACACCCTCTTTTGTAGCGGAGACACCCATGTCCGACTTCTCCGTCGCCAAATGCACGATGGAGCGTCCCTCAAATCCTAAAGTTAGGGTTTCCGATCCCATTGAGTTCGCTGGTGAGTTAGTTCACTCTCCAATTCAATTTTCTTTTTTTCTTTCCCATTTTATCAGCAGAAATTAGTTCTCTTTTTTCTTTCTTTAGTTTTTTTTTTTCAGTTGACAATTTTCTTTAGCTAGCTAATATGTTTCCTTTTCATTTGTTTTGTTTTTGGTTTCAATTTAAAGAGAGTGGTGGATCATTATGCTTGGAATTGGAAAATGATGACCTGAAAGGTGGCTCTGGAAGGGGAAACTCTCAGGAGGGCAACACAACCGCTAGTGGTGGTGATGAGGACGAGAGTTGGCGGAGTTCCATATTTAAAGGTTCCATGGATTCGGTTGGTACGCTGTTGCATCTGAATAACATTTTATATTTGTGGTTTATCTGATTCCTGAATGATGCCAGCATAGCTTTGCGATTAATATGGGGTTTGATTTCTTTTGTCTTAACTTAAGCCAACAAAAACATGTTTATCAGGGGATGGTATTCTAATGCAGATGCCTGGAGAGACTTTTTCCCACCTAAAATTTTCAGGAGACCATGTCAGTGAGGTGCGACCTGTCACTTTGTTTTAAAGATCAATGCCATTGACATGATGCTTAAAAAGAGGCAACTTAGGAAGTATGGCAATAAAATTATTTTGTATGCCTTTAATGCTTTTTTCCTTGTCTTTTTCTGTGTCTTTGTCTTTGTCTTCTTTTTTATGTGAAAAGAAATTTTGATGTTATTACCATGGATATGCCATAGCATAGTTGCTGCATTGCCCAAGCTCTTTGTATCCACCTATGCATTTTCATGCTTGGAGGATTCATATTATAGGAATAGAAAATTTTAACAAGTAGATGGATGGAAAAGATTAGCGAAGTCTTGCAAGTTGGTTTTGTTTATTTGTCTGCATACTCGAATTGAATGGGAGGACGTTCTATAACCTTGCACCTAGTCTCTGAACTTTAGCAGCCATCATGTTGAACCTAAGAACCTAGTTTCATGGTTATGAGCTGAATATTTTGTTGTGTCCTACCACAAGTCCCATTTGCATAGTTCTTAGTATGTAATTCAGTTTTATCTACACTAATTTGCAATCTCAAAATTTCTATAAATGTTCCAAGCTCTTGCAGCTGAAATCGACTTACAAAAATGTATTGTAAAAAAGTTTTTTTTGGCTCAGCAAGAGGTTCACTGGGCTGTGAGCATATATCATGGGATATCCCTCGCCTTTTCCAATGAATTTTAGACTTCCAAGACAGGAGTCCACAAGGGCGGATACAAATTTAAAGTAGTGAGGGCAAATTCCCTTCTCAGAAAAAAAAATAAAAAAGTTCATAATCTAATGGGAGTTTAGAGGCTTGCCTCCACTCAAAATCTGAATTCATCGATTTATTGACTTAAAAAACTTCAACTACTATAAAATTTTTGAGTTGCTATTGATTTTTTGTGCAATTCCTCTTATGAACTAATTTATTACATGTATTAGATTTGGTGTATATGAGAATCGGTTATTACTATACATAATTTGAGTTGTACACAATCTAAATAAATTTATCCATATCTGCTCTCAACTGTCAAGTTGTCTCCTTGGGGCCAATATTGTATAAAAGTTGCATAAATATTTTGTGACATCCCATATTGCAGGATGAAAAAGATCCATACATTAAAGTAATTAAACTGGAAAATCAAGCTTGGCATCACTATATGAAGTCCTGTCTACAGAATTGAAATGATAGCAGTGAAAAGAAAATGGCCTCTAAACAGAAAGCATGCAGTGCACACATATGAATTTTACTCCTTCGATATGCTTAAGCATTCTAATTGGTTTTTATGACAGTTGAATCTGTTTTATTTTATTTTATTTTTCAATTTGCCAATTTTTGTTAATCCTATTGATTGAGTGTTCATGAATAAGGTTCATGGTAATTGTGACAAGGATAATTCTAGCACTGAGCAGATGGGTAACAAAGTGAGCCAAAATATACCCAAAGCTGGGTGTAACAAGCTGAAAAGTGCAGATGAAGTGGCAAGAAAAAAGAAGATGACAAAAGAAGAAAGAAATCGCATTGCTGAAGAGAAGAAGCTAAAGAAAGAAGTGAGCAATTTTATAATTGTACTGAACTTTTTGTAACATATGGTTTAGATAGATGGCTAGTTGGTTAAAGTTTTTTTTACAGCAAGAGAAGCTGCAAAAAGTAGCTCTGAAGGCTCAAGCTGCTGAGCTCAAAAAAATGGAGAAAGAAAAGCAAAAGTGGGAAAAAGGGAAGTTCGCTGTAAAATCTATAGTAGCTGAGATTGATACCAAGGTGGTTGAACAGGGCTCAGTTGGAGGTTGGTGCAATATTTTTCTTGGTTTTTTAATGTGGTTCATTGTGCTTACACCTGGTTCTATTGCTGAAATTTTCTACCTTATTGGATTAGGTCATCTACTCACCAGATTTGCTGAGAAGGGCCTTACCTACCGCATAACATCAAATCCAATCGAAAGATCTATTGTGTGGACCATGAATGTTCCAAAAAGTGTTTCTCAGGTACTTTTTGTAGGCCTTTAAATCCTGGTTAATGGTCATAAAACTGTGTTACATTCTCAGTTTCATTTAGAATTGAAAGGTTTTTGTAGGTGTATGTTATCATTGGTAGGCTGCTTTGCAGGGGACTCTTTCTAATTATGATATTTTGATATATATGGCTTCATTATTTGTTGCAGTTTTCATCTGAAGGAATTAAGGTCCAATATGTCTTACTTGTTTATGAAGCTGAGGAATTCTGCAATCTTGTTACTAACAATGCACTTCTGGATCATGTTGCTAATGTGCGGAGTTGTTATCCATTCTATACACTTTGCTATCTGACAAACAGGCTGATGGCTTACATTAGTAAAAGGTGAGCCTTCATAAATTTTTTTCAGTGTTTCATTTGTCCTTGTCAATCTGGTTGGTGTTCATTATTACAGAACAAAACCAAGGGTATCCTCCTGGATACTAACAAACTAATAGGATTTGTGTTGATGGAGATTTTCTCAGTGTCCACTTTTAAACTAATATTGGTGAATGATCAGTTGGCAGAAAAATGAAAGGGAAATTGGTACTATATATGCAATTTGGTGAGAGCTAGAATTCAAGGATTTTCACCTCCAATTTTGTTTAAAAGAACTTTCACCGTAGTGGCAGATATCATATGTTGCTTAATATTTACCATCTTCTTTTTTATATTTTTTGGACAAGCTGATGCACATATCTTGAGGACTGCATTTTATCTTCACTAATTTAGGCCCAAAAAAAAAAAAAAATAAAGCTGTTAGATTTTGTGCTCTAATTTTTTGTTATATATATATTTTTGGTGTAGCATTACTTGAATTGAAACATGGATATTGGCAATTTATTAGGGAAAAGGAACAGTACAAGAATCCAGAAAAGGATACTGGTTGGAGATGTCCACCTATTGAAGAGGTCAAATCACCAATTTAAAATTGAGGGGCTTTGTGTCCGACAATTTAATGGTATCTTGTAGCTGACATGATTATTATGTCTGCAACTCTGTTTTTTCAGGTCTTGGCAAAATTAACCACACTTTATTTTGGGGTGCATTATAGGCAGTGCAGAGATGAATCTGAACTTGCCGAACATGTTGTTGATTTGACGTGCAGCCTGGCATCTTGCCAATTCAGGTTCTGGATGGCTGTTTTCCCTTATCAATTTGCCAATCTGTGATATTTGCTACCTTCTTGCCACTTGTTTCTTTGCTGCTTAAATATTTCTCCCTTTTCCGAAGGGATAGAAATTTAGAGGATGGCATCTTTCATAGCACAAGAGCTGATGTCTAAAATGGAGTTGTACCCCTGGGGTTTTGTGTGACTGAAAAATTCCCTAATTCGCTTTAAGTTAAAGGGTAAATTCTGTTGAAATACTAATTAGGTTGGCAATGTACGGTTGTAAGGATTGGGCTGTGAAGACACATGATGTCCAAAACATGTGTAGCAGAGATGAGAATAATTGGATGGATCCGTGGTCATTCGAAAAAGAACCAAATAAAACATGAGAGTAGTAGTAATGTAGGTATAGCACCCATTGGAAATAAATTGAGTGAGGTTTGTGTTTGTTTGGACATGTGCAAGGTAAACCTATGAATGCTCTAATTAAGAGGGATGACCAAATCTAGCTGGATGGTGTGAGGAGAGCAAAAGGACGACTTAGTTTGTCTTAGGAATCTTTGGTTAGGAAAGATTCAAAATTATTATATCTCATTTCAAACTTTGCTTCTAATAAAATGAAATGTTGGGGAAAGATTCATGTAATTGATTCCAATGAAATTTGGAATTAACACATTTTTGTTATTACCGTTTCCTTGTCTCTCTACTTGGCATTAGTTTCTACGCTTCTGAAGAATGTATTTTTGGGATGTACTTTTGTGTTGACTGTTTACTGCAGAAAGAAGTTGACCCGACTGTCCGTAAATGCCAATGGATCACTAATCCCTAAAGATTCTGTCGACAAGAACTTAATAAAGAAAAGCCCATGGTGAGTAAAGCTCTTCAAATTTTTGTTATCGTATATTTCATAGGAGTAGTTTCTACATGCATGGCTTAAGCATACTCAAAGGGTTCTTGTGCCATGTCAATTGTTTGTTGTGTGTATAATTGCATTCTCCAACACTTTCTGACATGGAATATTTTTCTGTGAAGTTGGACATGCATTTTTTCGTGTTAGTCCTCATTTCTACCTTTTAACTCATCTTTGAAAAGTGCATAATGCTTGCTTAAGAGAGAAGAAAGCAAAATTGTAAGAGTTAAAGCCTAAAAGCTTAAGTTTATGCTTAAGTAATGGTCTGTGTGAGTGCCAATTCTTTCTTTTCTTTCTTATTTATCCAAATTCAGCCAAGTATATTGAATCAATATTGCTAAGAAACTGTGTGGGCTGGACCTGTTTTTTGATTTCTCTTTTTTTTCCTTTTCCTCAGCTTACTAGGAGTTTACTTTGATTTCTGCATACAGGTTGAAAGCTTTGGTGGCTATTCCAAAAGTGCAGCCACGTTTTGCCATTGCAATATGGAAAAAATATCCAACGATGAAGTCTCTGCTGAGAGTTTACATGGACCCCAGTAAATCTGTAAGTATAGGCAAGCTTTATTTCTTTTTAAATTGTTTATTGTGCTTTGATTACACGCTTTTTGTTTGTGATGGATTATATAAGTGTTTGTCAATTCAGTAGCATCTTATCTAGTTGTGATTTCTGTTGTGGTTTCCCCAGTTTTAGCTGATTAGTAATACTAAAGATGATCAATCTTCTCATGTAAGGTATAGGGAAAATGTTGTGAAATCTTTTAATGGAACTCTTAATTTGAGATATAGTATAATAGGGCAATAAACAATTTGAAGATGGGAGGGGAATATAATAACGGGATGCTTTAATTTTGAAGCTTCTCCACTAGATCAATTCTCCCATAAACCTCTCGTTTTCACCTTGTCTGCTGCCCAGTAGTCACTTGATTGCAACAGAAAAGGAAATCCCTTTTACATTTTAACAGAAATATGAAAGCCTTGAGGGTATATACCGTACCATTGTTGGGGGGGGGGGGGGCCAAATAATGGTTTATTCCGTTGGATTTTGCATTTTCACATTCATTGACAATCTAGTGTTTACAGTCCTAAAAATGCAAACAAAAACAAAATTGTTTACCATTTCACCAGTGATAATTTCATGTCTTGAAATCTATGAAGGAGGCGGATTAAATTCTAGAACGGTACTTAATTGAATCCTTTACTGATGACAGAACTGGGACCTTCTCAGAACTGTCTGGCTGCAGACCAGTTCCGCTTTTATGTTCAGAATCGTACATTTTGTGCCAAGAATAGGGCCTTTAAGTTTTATAATAGGCAGCAGTACAATAAGAATCTACTTGCCTCTAATATCAAAATTGCAGGTGCACGAAAAGGAGTTTCTGCTTGAGCACCTGGCAACAGAGGGTTTACTCGGCGCTGATAGAAGAGTAGGCAAAATTTGTTCGAAGCGGATCTACAGGATGCTCATGGCTCAAAGTGGAGGCATAAAAACTGACGATGTTGAGGATGGTGCTGATTTTTTCGGACATCAATCTTTCTAGATAACATCCCGTCATCATTGGAGTTTTGTGGATCTCAAGGACATTACCTCTAATCATGGTGCCATGCATTCCGTCTTGGGAGTTGGGAGAACCTATTGTCCAATAGACTGAAGCACAAAGGAATTCTTGATTTGCTCCTGGTGGACTTCCTTCCAAGGGGGGCAGTAACATCAACGTTCGCCTTGATGCCCGAGGTGTCATGACTGAAATGGGCCTATTGACAATCCAATGCGAATTTTATCAAGCCTCGATGAGTGTGGTAGCGTTGAGATTCTTCCTGCATGAGTTAAAAGCTCATTGGTTACCATGTAAAGGATGATTGATGCCACCTTAGGGATGCATGCCATAGCGTGGATCCAAAATGTGCGTACGACGGTAAATCTGGTGAATACCGACAAAATCCTTGTTTTGTTTGGTTTCATTCTGTCTCTGTGACGCCCCCTCCTTTTTTTTTTTTTTTTGGGCGGGATTAGTGACATTGGAAATCTTAAGATTCTATAATATACGCTTCTAAATGATCTCAGCCAGAAAGCCCAATCCGAGCAAGGTGAACATAACAAGCATTCTCCCCTTTCAAACAAGCCCTCGCTAGTCACTCTTGGCAGTCATCAGAGCTGCAATTAGGTGTGCCTCTGTCTCCTAATCAAGAATTGAAGCAACTTGTGACGGTTTGGATGATCGGACTGGATCCGTCGGCCAGTAAAAATGGATAATGCGCTGGCCTTTTGTTGAGTTCACTCCTTAAAAGTGAAAAATCCCAAAGTCAATTATAAAAGGTTCACTCATTAATATATCTTTCATGATTATAACGAAGGTGACTTCAAGTATTAATTATATAATCCAATTGAAAAGCACTTTTTCAAAAGTAAAGGTGTAATGTATTTTGAGGATCGAACTATTAATAACATTAAGAAGCTGGCTTTGTAAGATAATAATAGTTTTGTTGATGTTGATCCAGTTTCTAAAGTACCTTTAATGGATCCAATTGATATTCATGAATATTATAATGAACTCATTACCCTTCTCTTGTACATTTAAAATACTTGGTGTTATCACCACATGATCCAATTCAATCTAGTCTTTTAAATTCCATCTTAGATGACAAAAACCTTTTTGAAATTCTAAAATTCATGTATGTATAGCTTTTCCTATCTTTTTTTTTTCTCTTTAATAATTTGGTGGACTATTTATGATCCTTAATCCATATTCCTTTTGGATATTCTATTGTAGGCTATTATTGAACCAATTGGTGATAATGATGGCTATACAATAGACATCTCTTTAGAACCTATTCAAAGATGAATCGGATAGTGAACAAAACTTGTTTGACGATTTTTTAAGTGACAAAGTAATAAGAGATTTAAGGTAGAAAATAATCTAACATGTAATCTTTATCAAAAAAGTAATTAATAGAATTATATAATGTTGTAACAAAAATAAATTAATAAAAAGATATCATATTTGAAGCATATTGGACACTGTTCTTAAGAATAATTTTTGTCCTTATAAATAAATTGTCTCAATGTAATAGGTTATGACAGTTATTTTTTATGATATGATAAACCTTCTTATTAATATATACTTTAAATAATGAAATAACAAAATAACTCAATTTTTCGTTAATTCAATAATAAGCTATAATTATTGTGAATAGTATATACTCTCTCTTCCAAGAATAAAAGGAAATGACTAATTTATATTAGTCATAACTTAATAACTTGTAAAGCAAAATAATTTTAGATAAGTCTAAAAGTATGGTGATTAGCTTTTGAAAATACATTAATTTGTAACAATTTCTTGTTATTTTAAAAAATTAATTTTACTAAGTTAATCAATGAAAATATAACACATCATCTTTAGTGACTTTTAGCTACAAACTAAAGATTAAAATATACAGATTTTGATACTTAGAAGTATGGTGAAATAAAAATTTCTATGAACCATGACTTTCTTATGAATATCAATAAAATTGTCTCTATGATATATTTTCTAAAAACATACTATATAATGTAGTTGGCCATTTTTAAGCATGTGTACAATTAGTTTATAACCATAAAAGTTCTAGAGATCTTATCTAAGATCTCATAAGAGTGGTCACACTCCACTCTCATGTAGTTAAATTTATTAAGTATGCATTATAAGAACACACTACCCTCGAGAATTATAAAATTCATTAAAAGTATAATTGAACTTTAAACATTGAAAATTTTTCACTTTTTACACCATAGGATCAATTAGTGAAATATTATTATCCATATGAATCTACTTTAAGGGACCTTTTATCATAGAGGTTAAGTTCCCATTAATTCCCATTGATACAATTTACACTAGCTTTTTACTTAATGATTTAGAGAATCATCTTAATTTATGTCTAAACATATAAAATCAAATGATCATTCTATCAAATAGCAATTTGCTTTATCAAATTATAACTTGGACAAACATGTTTAGTCTTTTGATTATATGATTTTCTTTTGACATAAGTTTCTATCACAATACATCACACTTATAATATAGGTTTTACCTACAATGGAATATCCATTAAAAAATTTATTAGTCAATTTGTCTTTAAGCTTACAATATTTATGGCTATAAATTTATGTTGGATGTAAATCAAATGATAATTATTTGTTTTTCAAACTTTTAAACTACTACTTCGCCTTTAAAGGTAAATAAATTTCATTTGAAACAAAAATTTAATTAATATTATTATACTCTTCCAATATAATAGAAATTCACTATAAAATATATTATAGTTGATAATAAGCATGAAACTTATAGTCTAAACCAATACTCCTCAAAGGCAAACCTACATAGCCCTACGAGCAGTTGTAACTTAGATTTTATCCATATAAGTATTATATGGTATAGTAATTGCTAGTAATTAAAAAATATCCCACAAAAATTAGAATCTCAAGCAAATCTTTATTGACCTTTTTATAAGAAAAATTATTATTAATAACGAAGATGAAACTATATTGTTATGACTCATTTAGTTAAAATATCTAAATATTCTCAAACTGTCCATAACATCTTTAAATGAGTGCATGTTAATGACAAAATGATGTCTAAAAAATTTGTTATTTATTTACCATATGACCATTAGACATCTTTGCTTGAATTGCACATAAACTTTAAGCTTTTATAGTTTAAAACACATGAAATATGTATAAAACGACTTATGCCTTAAGTATGGTAAAGAAGGGCACGTGATGAGTCATTGTTACGAATTGCATTAGGTACAATAGCTGCTTATTGAATGGTAGAGAGCCTAATAGATTTAGTTCAAGGAAACCATCAAGGTCAAAATATTGAGGAATTCTTACTTAGATTTTGATCTCGAGGATGTTGATTTATAGATAATATTTTAATTGGCAAAGCCAATTGGCCTATTCTTGCGCTTCATCTTGTTGTTTACAGGATTTCATTCTCATGAATATTGTTTAAAATGCCTGATTCCTTATTTATTTATTTAATGGGATTTTAATTATAAATTGTGTGGTCAAAATTTTCATACTAAAAAAGAGAAGTAACTATTGTATGAGTGAAAAAAAACCCTATATAACCAAAGTTTTAAGGTTTTTGGTTCAGATATGGTGTCAGAGTCCACGATTCTATTACTTGCTCAAAACCCGTTTAGTAATTGGCTCTTTCATTTCTCTAACAAGTGGCACATTGGTGATCTCCTTATAATAGACTCCAACAAGGGGTATACTGGTAATCTCCCTATAATAGTTTCTCTCATTTCTATAACAAGTGTGAAGATGCATTAAAAGAGAGTGAACCAATTGGAAAAATATTCACGCTTGAGGGAGAAATGTGGAAAGGAAAACATTAACATTCACACTTAATGAGATGACGTGGAAAGGAAAACATACACATATTTAAGGGAGCGACGTGGAAAGAAAAACATTCACACTTGAGAGAGACGTGTGGAAAGGAAAAGATTCGCATTTAAGGGGGAGAGACGTGGACAAAATTCACAAGATTCACATTTAAGGGATTTGAGGGGATTTAGAATTTTAACTATGAAGTGTGTGCTAAAAAAGAATCCACCAATGTGGAAAACGTTCATACTTGGGGAGACGTGGAAAAGAAAATATTAACATTTATGCTCGAGGAGAAGATGTAAGTTGAAAAGTATTTAGGAAGTGAAAAACATTTTAAAAGTTTTGTATTTTAATTTTGATAAAAAAAAAATTGAAATTTATAGATAGATAGATATATAAAAAAAAAAAAAGTTATTTTCATTATATAACTAACTATCTAATGATTTGATTTAATGGACCAAAAAGTCAACAGAAAAAACAAAAAGTGGCCAACCACTCAATCGAACTATCATCGTACCAACTTTCACCCCACTAAGTTCCTCATAATTTAAAGTTGTCAGTTTGAAGCCAACAAATTAATACCAGTCACAAGTTATACCAAAAAGGAAAAGGATTAAGTAATTTTTCTCAACGCAGGCTTTGTCTGAATAAACGCTACTTGGATAGAATAATTACACTAATAATTTATGGCGGCAACAAGAATGACAAACTCGTAGCAGCCCCACCAATACACGGCGGCCAAAAAAAAAAATGTAATAGCAAAAGCCAGACTAACATACAAGAATTATCCAAAGAATGAAGTATTATGACTGCAATTTGACCATGGATGCATGAAAAAATCAGCATCTACGCCCCGACTATGTCAGGTTTAAATTCACCAGGCAGTTGATTTTGAATAGAAAGAGGAATAGATAGATGGGAGGAAGAAGAAGAAGAAGACAAAGAAGCAGAGGAAGCAAATGAAGAAGATGATAACTGAAAGGGAGATGCCATCGAAGAAGACACTATCACTTGGTCATAGAGACTCATAGGCTGCCTTTGAACCCACTGAGGATGGTTCCAACAGTCTCTGGAAATCTCAGAGCTCTGCATGTCTTGAAGAGATCGAGCGTGAAATATGGGATTGGTAGAGGCCGGATTGGACACAGGGGCATTTGAAGCATCTGACATAGTCAACTGGGTTGCCATTGGATTAGAGGTAGATGATGGCCGGAGCCTGACGTTTTCAGGGAAATTGAGTTTGGCCTTGTTGCCTCTAAACCTGAGGGCAGCTTCATCATAGGCTCTTGCTGCAGCTTCAGCGGTGTCGAAAGTGCCTAGCCAAACTCTGGCGGCCTTGAACGGGTCTCTTACTTCGGATGCAAACTTCCCCCATGGCCTTCGCCTCACTCCCCTGTATTTTCTCCTCGGCTCCTCTCTGTAGGTTTCATTGTGTTCGTATATGGGAGTGGACGCCGCTTGTGCTGTTGGAACCTGTGCCCTGGAACTTCTCGCAACTGTCGGAAAAAAAATGAAAAAAAAAAAAAATCAAAAACAAAACAGAGAGTTCATTTGGGAACATCAAATTAGCTATTTATTGTATACCCGTGTCGTAGAACAAGGACACAGCTCAGTTTTAGAAATAGAAGTCCTGAAAACATTTATTTTCATTCATTTGGAGATTGTACGGATCGAGTGCACTATCCAACTCAAGCACACGCAACATTAATACAATTTTCTCATCACAAGTCTCATTTCTTCTGCATAAATGGACAGTGCAGAAATAGAAACGGAAAGGAAAAGAAAAAGAAAAAAAAGAAGGCTAGCATACCAATTTGAACAGCTGATGACGAGCCTCCATGTGCTGAGAACTGATGATCATTGGCGGACGCTCTACAAAGCCTTTTTTCCTCTCGGCCACCCGGCTTTTGCGTCGGTCTCTCTACTCCAGCAGCAATATGAATACTTGAGGCAGCCGATGTACCAACTTCGCGTTTTGCGGTCAGAGAATTTGAATCCGGCACGTCTCCGGTGACAACATGCGTCAGAGCAGACACCATAGCAGACATCTCTCTCTCCCTGTTCAACCCGGAGAGCACCAGAGGTACTCTCTGGTTATCCGACGGTTGTATCAACGGCTGATAAAGCCATTCTTCAATGTCATCAATATTGTCTCTGTGCTGGTTGACAGCAACTTTCTTTCCTTGATCCGCCACCTTTAGCATATAAATGTAATAATCTATAGCTATCTATCTGTACAGCTGCTTAATTAAAACTAATAGACAGATGTAGCGAATGCAAGGCATGTAAGTTTATATAATTTGTCGAAGTTTCAAAAGAAAAGAAACCCTTCAAAGGAAGTAAGTTCCCGAGAGACACTTCCTCAAACGTGGTGCAAGTTGTTGAACGTTGTTCTCGTCTTATCGACCCAATAAACAAAAGGAAGAAAAGAAATTGAAGTTGAATGACTTTTTAATTTAGCTTAGTGACTATATATATATATATATATATATTAAGGAGAGGTCAAAACATCTCTGTTCTGGGCTCTCCCTGTGGGGGCGGTGATGGAAGCGTGAACTTATAAAAATGGGAAGCAACAACGGAGGAGGATTCCACCTACAGCGCTGGTGTCGCTGCAGGAGAGTGAGAAAAGAGGCAGACATGGAATCTGGGTCGGCCATTTAGAATTGATTACAGCACTGTAGCCATGTGGTGAGTTTTTCTTTTTTTAATAAAATGGAAATTGAGGGGTTTCTTTCAAAGGTATGAACCAGATACACCTAAATTGGAGCCAAATTAGTTCTCATCTGTACAGCCTCTCCGCGACATACGGAGTCTTGCTACTCTATTCAGTAACGCAATGCAAAATGTGTTGGAATACTGATTTGGGTTTTGTACACCACCCACCGCTGTCTATATGTTTTGTTTTCAAAATTTTGAGTATTGAAATATTTAGACAATTTCGACAGTTTAGCACTCTGCTAATTAGTCGATCAAATTTTCAGCAAATACAAAAATTACAGTGCGACTACTCCTAATTTTAGATCTTAGTAAATTTTGTAGTCAAAAGCTTCATTCCAATCATCCTCATTCTTACTCTAATGCAATTATCCAACTCTGCCCCACCCATAGATCAAAAACATAAAGAGCTGATATAATCTCTCCGAAACATGAAAAAAAAAAAAAAAAACAAGATGCTACAAGTAAATAATATGGCATACGTAAACCAAAAAAGGAATGGGGTGTCCAAATCCAAAGGGTGCAGTTATATGGATGAGGTGGTGGGGGGGGGGGGGGGTTTTAAAAAACTTCGATTTAATTTTTTTTCCTTTTTTTTTTTTTTTAAATTCTTGACCATTTTGTCAAAGAATTACTATATGTGCAGCTAAACAGACGAAATAGGTAACTAGCAACATAGAAGGTGCAACTAAATTCCATTTAACACTTTTATAATGTTACATATTCTATTTTCTCTCTATTATATATTATGTAATTTTGATTGAACATCTAATAATACCCTTTAACAGAAAACTATAATTTCAAAATTAAAAAAAACAAAAAAAAAAAAAAGAGGAAAGAAAACAGAGAATGTTTGTTAACCGTGTCTATATATATGTCCATCAATTTTTACCGAAATGGAAAAGCAAGTAAATGAGAAATAGAAAGAAAACAACAATGGATAAATAAATAATAAAAAAGAACGGAGAATTGCATGTTTGCAATAAGACATTGGTTTATAGGGAGGGTTGTGGCGTGTAGCAAATTCCGAGGTAAGACGTCGATCGCGGCTCGTGTACGCAACAGCGTTGCTTGAAATTGAAGGTTCATTTTCAACGTTTGACCTCAGTCAACTGCGTCACGCGTTTATGACCATTTCTATTATTTAATATAGTATAGACTTTTATCTGTCTGTGATGGCGTCCCCCAAACACCCGCCCCCCGGCCCGGATCTCAAAAAACGCGCTTTGGTCTTTTCTGATCGAATTCTCTTAACGGATAAGTTTCATCTCATCTTCCTGATTAGGCTTTCCTCGACGTCTTTGTTTGCGGTCGGATCACCCCCCCCCCCACCCCCCAAAAGTCATGCTCTCAACCTTTCTTTTCTTCTTCTTCTTCTTATTATTATTATTAGAGACTGCGATGTTTCTCGTTCAAGCTCCTCTTGTTACAGAGCCACGCATCGCACATAGTACGTCGAACTAGTTATTAGAAATTTTTAATTAGTGATATTAAAATATTTTTATTAAAAACTTAATTTTGTCCATTATTACATTATTGAGTAATCTAATACCATGATTAATTTAAGTATTAATCAATATACTTAATTTAAATTATGTAATTATATTTGTGTATATAATGTATATATAACTCACATTCTTTCTTCTTAACATATACAAAACCTTCTCTAAAAATATGCTCTTATAGAGAACAGAAGAAAATATTGATTATTAAGATAAAATGAACTTTCATTTATATTAATTATTCAATTTCAAAAGTTAAAATTAGTGTTTAATAAGTGATATCAAAATTTATAGTTTTAAAATTTTGAATATTTTTTACATATTGTAAATAACTGATATTTGATTATTGATTGTTTAATAACCAAAAGTAAGATCTTATGCAATTATGACTTTAAGAATTTATGGATTCTTTTTTTAAGTTTGTGGAAACATAAATTAGGAATTATTAATTCTCTATTTATGATTGTTCAAACTTGTATGATGTTTATAAAAATAGTATCTTTAGCCTTGTATATAATATAGTTTTATGATTAAACAAGTGGACTAAAGGAATTATTAATTCCATTAGTGTGAAAGGTAATACTTGGTTCTTAATTATTAGTAAATATCAAATAATCTATATGATAATTGTTAAATAAAATGAGGAAAACAAGGAAACTAAGACTTATTACTATAAACTAAAGCAACACGATTCAAAATTATGATGACAAACTCAAATATTACTAATTTAATAAATTGTTTTTAAAGGTAAAAGGATGCAAGTCATACTAAATTAGGTCATATAAGAATAAAACTCATGTTTCTTGTATGAAAAAATTGTTTGTAACCATCAGGTCAATTTAATCATATTAATTAGGGCGTCACATAATGAATAAGACTATTTATACTTAAGGAATTAGTAACTTTTATTTCAATGTTTAAAGTTTAGCTACATTTTATGGATCCAACGCCAGCAAGATCATTCTAGCATACAAAACAAACATACAATTATATTGAAAGGAAAATATTATAGTATGTGGCATTGTTATACAAAAAGTTGCTTAGGCAGAAATTTGCTTTTAAAGCAGTCATTAGTTTATAATTGATATGCTACAATATGAAAGTTACAAAAAATAAAAAAAGATTATAAAATTTTGTAAACAAAAGGAAAACTTATAGAATTTTGTAATATAGGAGAATAATTGCATACCAAGTTAAAGACTACACATAAAGGGAGAGGGGGATTTATTACAAGGAATTTTGAAAGGGTTTGTGAGGATTTTGGAGCATTTGTATTCTTGGTTTCAAAAGGATATGAATTCTCTTGTTATTCAAGTCTCCTTTTATAACCTTAAGGATGACCTCTTGGAATTAATTATGAGCTTTGGATTCTACGAGAATACTAAAGTTGTTTTGTCCTCTTGTAAAGCTAACAATCTTTATGCCTTATTTACACCAAAAATAGGTTTATTTTTTTTATAAAGTTGTAAAACTACCTTATCTTATTGTGAAGTAAGCAATTTTTATATCTTGAATACATTGAAAGTAAGTTTATCTTTTTGTAAAGTTGTAAAGTTATCTTATCCTATTGTAAAACTGTCAATCTTTGTATCTTATTTGCACTAAAAGTAGGTTGGTTTTTTTGTAAAGTTCTTTTGCATTTTTTATCTTTTCTTTTCCTTTTACTTTTGTATCTTTTTTTTCTTTTGCTTTCATTAAGTTTTCTTTTTTTTTCTTCTTTTATTTTGCTTTTATATCTTTTCTTTTTCCTTTTGCTTTTGTTTTTTTTTTTTTGAATTTGAACAATCATCTATCCATTTGGTTGTCAATGTTGGTGATTGTTTTGTCATTGAAAATATCATCTAGTTTTGCATCTTAATGATAATGTTGTGGTTATAGCAATTGAATTTCATTTTGGATTTCATATTTTTTTACTAGTCTTGTGTGGTTAATTCTAAAGGGTAGTGCCAAAGTATTTATTTAATTTTCATTTTGTATGAAGACTTTCTAAATATTATTCATTGCAAAAAAGATAACCTGGATGATAATATTCTAAAAAATAATTATATGTTAAGGTTTTCATTCTCCATTAGTGATGTTGTAACTTAAGAGACTCTTCACAATCTTTGTGGGACATTTTTAGGAGTTGTATAAGTTTTATGAATCCTTAAGGGCAAATATGGTGTTGAGTTGGTTTAAGTCTTGTCTACATTGGTTCTAAAGGAATAGATTCCAAATTCATTAGGATTTGTATGTATTTCCATTTTTGGAAGAGTTAGAGAATTGCTATGGATATCAAAGTATTTTATTTGATTAGGATGGATGAAAATGACTTGATTGAGTAAGTTCATATCCATCAATGCTTAGGTTGTCTAAATATTTCCTTTAAAGTGTATTAGAGTAGACAAGACTAATGAATGGATGTAAATTTTATTTTGAATTTTTTTAGGGAATGAGTTTTTTATTTCAAAAGGAAAGTAAGAGAGAAAGGTCTAGGGTAAAAAAAGAAAATGATAGGAAGGAATTCAAATGGAATTAGAAGAGGTTTTGGAAAGGTGTTTTATAAAAATTGAAATGCAAATGCATTTTTTATAGTATTTTTTATGGATGAGTTTCTAATGTTATGAAATGTAAAGTAACTTGCTAAAATGTTTAACATTCTAAGCTTTTGTTACATAGTTTTTGTATTCCAAATATTATTGAGGAGGCATTGTTCCTTGGATAATTACTCATTAAATTGATTTCTAAATGTAAGATTGCTACTATGTAGAAAATTGCTAATATATGATTTTGTAAGCTAATGCTTTTGGATTCAATAATGAAATACCTATAAGAGAAAGAAAATATTAGTTTTGGATATAGACAAAAATATTTTGTAAATATAATAGTGTAAATCTTATTTTTATAAATTGAGTGAGTCTTTGTGAGGTTAAGATTTGTGGTTTTTGGCATTTTAATAAAAGGAAAAACAAATTTCTAAGATTTTATTTTGAAAGAAATTTTATTATAATTAACAAAATATGGAGTAATCAAATTAATAAATGGTATCCTTAAAATAACAAGATGATGCATATTTTCAACCAATATGAAATGGTTTTAATTTGAAAATTTTGGTTTTGTACACAAATATTAGTTTTACTAAAAATTTTTATTTAGGGATCATTTGCTGTAGAAAATTTTTCATTTGTATTTTTTAAAATTTTTGAAAGAACGACTCCTTATTTGATATAATTTAAATTTGCATTAGTATCGAATAAAACAATAACATCAATTTTAAAATCATCAAAAAAAACAAGATTAACTTTGACCAAATATTTTCATTGTTTTCATAGTTTTCATATAGCTTCCATTATCTAAATGTTTTGAAAAAAAGTATTTGCAAAATTTCTTAGTCTTTCTATTTTTTGAGCTTTGTTTTAATGGTTTTAATTTCCTTTTAAAAGTATTGAAGGGTTACAATATTTTTTTAAAGGGTTTGTTTGGACAAAATAATTGTAAGATCATAAAAGGGTTTGGTAGTTGAAAAGAGATTTAAAGAAATGGGTTTTAGAGGGTTAAAGGTTTTAAGGAGTTTATCTACATATTCTTTTTATAAAAAAGGTCAATAACATACTTAACAACTTTTAAAAAAAGTTTTGGATTTTTACTAAATATATTAAGTTATTTAGAGTCTAATTGGACTTTAGAAGAAGAGGTTTTAATTTTATTTATTTGGAGAGAGTCTTCATTTGAGGAGTTTAAAAGTATGATATTGGATTTAGATGTTTGGAAAAGGGCTTAAAGTTTTCAAAATTTTTCATTGATTTTGTAGTATTTGGAAATATGTTCTTTCTTATTATATTTGTAGAAAGTGACATCTTTAAAAGGTGTTTTAGAAGTAGTTTAGATTGAGATGGTTTTAGTTTGGAAGTTCTAGGGTTTTAGTCATAAGGTACTTTACTTAGTCTAAAAGAGACATTGTATATAAGAAATGATCTTTTTGGCTTAGAGGTGGATAATTTTAACTTTACGAAATCTAAATCAAATTATTGACAAAAACTTTCTACTTTGAAGTAAGACTGTTGCAATTTTTATTTGGGATATTTATAAAGTTTAAAATCTTGATAGATTTTGAATCTTTTTTTTTTTTTGGTATAAATGACCAATTCTCCATAAGTAAACTAGTTATATGAGATTGAGTTTTCAAAGGTTTTTTGTAAGTCATTTCTAACTTTTTCTCCCAATAGTGTTGGAAGTCATATAATTTTTTTTTTCCAAAAAGGTTAGCTAAAGTTTTCTTTAAACATAACCTTAGTAAGAAAAAGTGGCTTTGTAATTTTGGAAGAAAAATTGGTTGTCAAGAAATTTAGCATTTTTATTCTTAAGATGAAAAGAATCTCTAATAAAATTAGGAAAATTGGAAGAATAACACAAATCATTGTATTCTTGATTAGGCTACTTATACTATTAAGGATAGGAATATTATCTTCTTTTATGGTTTAGATGGATTTTGGACTTTGGATTTTTAAGTCTGTGAAATGGTAACCCCACCATCTTTTGAGTTGTCCTAAAAATCATGAGATGAGATATTTAGCAACAATTTTATCCAAATTTTGGTTTTGAATTTAAAGGTGGTTAAGTATTCAAATGCTGATTTTACTAGTTATGTAAACAATAGAAAACCTACCATTGAATGCATTTTTATACTTGCTAAAGATATTCTATCTTGGAGAAATATTAAGTAAATTGTCATTGCCTTTTCTACTATGAAAGTAGAATTCATTGTGTACCATTAGATTATAACATAGGTTTTATGGTTAAAGAATTTTTATCGCAAGACTATAAATTATGGATTTATTTTTAAACCACTAAAGATATAAAGATATATTGTGATAATTTAATTACAGTGTTCTTTTTAAAGAATAATAAAAGTAAAAGTCACAACAAATATATTGATATAAAGTATTTAATTGTCAAAAATCATATTAAAGAGCAAGCAATTATAATAAAGTATATTAATACTTCACTTGTAGTTGTTGATCCAATCGTTAAAAGATTGCCCATTAAGTCATATAGAAATCATATTAAATATATGAAACTTGTTAGTTTTACTTAAATTTTATTTTAAACTATGCTTTCTAATATTTGACATTTTTAAAGACCTTTTCATTATTTACAAATAAAATTTTATTTTGTGCATATAAAGATTATTAGCATAAAGTTTATATAAAATTTAAATGAATTGAGACTTAAAACTTTTTTAATATAATATTTGATTAGAAATTTAATAACATTGTAATACATGGAAAGATATGCTTATAAGAATATTGCATAATCACTATGTTTCATGTATAGAAATTTATTGTTGAGTAAAATAAAGTTTTGGACTAATTGGTATGGGTAATATAAGTAATAGTTATTATTAAGGATATCGTTTATTTGAAATCTCGTGGGTCAAGTAAAAGATTATTGAAATTATCTTTAAGGTGGCTTAGATAATTAGAAATAATTATAAAAATATTTATTTCTTAAAGTATAAAAAAAATTATCTAATTATAATAAAAATTAGTTTAAGTTTAAACGATGGAAAGAAATTAAATGAAGATTAACAATTAGTATGTTTAACAACCTAACCTATAAAAGAAAATTTTGTGAAATATTAATGTAAATTTTTAAAAAATATTATATTATAGATTAAAAGGCTTAGTTAAAAAAAATATGAAAATTTATCTTTATGACAAGAAGTTAATATTTGTTAATTAAGATGAATAAAAATATATTTTTTTACTCAATTTATTTTGATTTATGAGTAATTATATTTTAACATATCCTGGAGAGACTCATTTTCGATGAGTTTACAAATAGCTTCCGAACGCCACATTGACACCTTAATCTCAGATGACTTTCAACTTGTTGAATCGAGGTTTACTGATATATATATATATATATATTTGGTCTGAGGATAATGACAAAATTCATGGCTGGGGAATTGCTTGAAAATCTAATATACATTGTTGGAGGCCCGAGTTGTCCAACGACGACTTCAACGAAATATTATACGAGCGGAGCAAGGAGGCCGGCCGACCACGTCCTGCAAAATTCATGGAACAGGTTCAAGTGGGCCTTAGAGGAATGCAACGTGACTCAGATTTCAGAGGCTTATATTATATATATACAGAGAGTGAGAGAGGGAGAGTTCACATGGCCGAACGGCAGGATAAAGGCAACGAAATCATCCACTCTCTCCATATCTATTATTATTATTATTATTATTATTTACTTTTTTACTTTACAACGTTAAGATTGTAATTTCTTGACATGTTCTCATGGAATATAATTTTTTTCAAAATTTTAGCGCAATTTTTTTATTTATTTATATTCTTACTATTTATTACGAACATGCAAAACATATAATCCATTTGTGGAAAATCAGAAAGCACTCCACGAGATGCTCTATTTCATTCGTCCATTTCATTTGCTTCACGCCTAACATAATCTGACTCGCTCCCTGTTAGGTATCCTTCCTACGTGGAACTTTTTGAAGAAAAAAAAAAAAAACTTAACGAGTTATATATCATTAAGATTAGGTTTTGCACTATAAGATGTTGAAAGAGTTAGAGAGGGGAAAGGCTCCCGATAGCCGAAAGAAAAGAAAAAAAAGAGAGAAAAGTGAGAAAGGCCGTACATCAAAGGAGAGAAAAGAAAAAAAAAATTAAAAGAAGAAGTGAGAATTATGGATAGAATATCTTTGATTTTATGTTTAGAAATGATATTGGTATCCAATCAGTTTGAAACTTGAATGGTTGATAGAGGACATTTGGTTCTTATTTCTGAACGATGAAAATTGGGTTTCGAGAACTATAAGTTCTCCTTCTTTTCAATTTTTGTAAGTCTATTCTCTAAGTAATTTTCTATATACAGAATTGGTTAACCGTATAATTGGAAGATTGTTGTAGTCCGATCGAGCTGATTTTTGGTCAATAGTTGGAGGACACATAGATCTTCTTTGTGGACAGTTGGATTAAGTTTCTGTGAACTGCAAGGGTAGTTATTCCATTCCAACTGAAACCTCTCAATTCTGGTAACTCTCTGTTCTCTCATTTGTAGCAAAATTGGTAGATCGTATGATTGGTTATTGACCCGTGGTTCGATTGAGCTGAAATTTGGATAGCTAGTAAGGGACATCTGGGGGTTCAACTTGAACGGTTGGATTACTACCTTTAAGTTTGGTTGTTGAGTTATTATTAACAGAAAGTGTCTTTTGTGTTGGTTAACTCATTTGGCCTCTCACTTTGGTTCAAATTGAGTTTGTTCAATTTGGTTAATGTAATTGAGGTTGTGTACCTCTGTTGTATTCACTTATTGATTATAGTGAAGTTGATTTCTGGACCGGTGTGTCCCGTGGTTTTTTCTCTTTACTTTAAAGGGGTTTTTCACATAAAAAATTGATGTGTTCTTGTGTGATTGTTTAAGTTGCCTTATTTGTTATTTAGTAACTTCTCATAGATTCAAACAAGTAAGAGAGGTCTCTTGGGCAACTTGTATTCCACTGCCCCTCTCCCATTAAAGTGGTATCAAAGTCTAGTTACCTGGTTGGTGTATTTGGCTTGTTTGAATGATGGAGTTGAATGTGAATAGAATGGTCTATTTAAATGACACAAATTATCATATATGGAGGAGTAAAATGAAGGCTCTCTTATTTGTGAAGAAATTGTATTTGCCAGTATTTGCTACCACAAAACCTGAGTCTAAAACTGATGAAGAATGAGAATTTGAGCATAAACAGGTTTGTGATTTTATATGACAATTTGTTGATGATAATGCTTATAATCACATTTACAATGAAACACATGCACGAACTTTGTGGAGCAAGCTTGAGACTTTGTATGCTTCAAAGTCTGGTAATAACAAGTTGTTCTTGTTAAAGAAAATGATGCAATTAAGATATAACGAAAGGAGTTCAATTACTGACCACTTAAATGAATTTCAAGGTCTCATTGATCAACTATTAGACATGGGCATTAAGTTTGATGACGAAGTTCTTGGGTTATAGTTACTTGCTACCTTACCTAATTCTTGGGAGACTTTTCGAATGTCTTACGCTAATTCTGCCTCTGGTGGTGTTTTGTTAATGGAACTTGTAAAGGGTAGTGTGTTGAATAAGGAGATGAGAAGGAAATCTCAAGGTTTATCATCATCTAAATCAGAGGTTTTATTTACTAAAAATAGGGGGAGAAGTCAAGAAAAAAGAAGTGGTAAAAATGGTAGAAGTAAGAATCGAAGCAAGTCACGATCTAAGTACAAGAATGTCTAGTGTCATTATTGCAGGAAGATGGGTCACATTCATAAAAAGTGTTACAAATGGAAGAGAGAAAATAAAGATGGCAGTGATAGATACGAGAAAAAGAATGTGAGTAATGATCGTGTTGCTACTGCATCAACTTTTGGTACTAGTGACCTTATTGTTGTTTCTGATGAAAATGTGATTAACCTGACATCTCATGAGACTGATTGGGTCATAGATAGTGGTGCTTCTCTTCATGTTACATCACGTAAGGAATTATTATCTACATATACACCTGGAAATCATAGGGTGTTGAAGATGGGTAATAATGGTTTAGCAGAAGTCATTGGTATTGGTGATGTTTGCTTAAATACTGGCAATGGAGTACAGCTGACATTAAAGGATGTTAGACATGTCCCTGATATCCGTTCGAATTTGATTTCAACAGGAAAGTTAGATGATGAAGATTTTTGCAGTAATTTCAGTGATGGCCAATGAAAGCTTACCAAAAGTTACTTAATTGTGGCACGAGGTAAAAAATGTTCCAGTTTGTATTTTATGCAAACTTCTATTGTTAGATATGTTGTGAATGCAGTGAAGAATGAGAATTTGATTGATTTATGACATAAACGACTTAGCCATATGAATGAAAAAGGGATGAATTGTTTGACGAGAAAAAACCAGCTTTCAGGCATGAAAACTGTAGTTTTAAAGAAGTGTCCTTATTGTTTGGTTGGAAAACAGAATAGAGTCACATTTAAGAGTCACTCGCCTTCAAAGAAATCAGAGTTGCTTGAATTGATGCATTTTGATGTATATGATTCTTTGAAGGTACGCTCACTTGGTGGTATTTTTTATTTTGTGACTTTTATTGATGATCACTCAAGGAAGCTTTAGGTTTATATGTTAAAGACTAAAGATCAAGTCTTTGATGCATTTAAACAATTTAATGCCTTTGTTAAGAGATAGACTGGTAAAAAGCTGAATTATGTCCGCACTGACAATGGTGGTGAGTATAGTGGTCTATTGGATGAATAATGCAGAAAGTATGGGATCAAACATCAGAGAACACCTCCCAAGACACAGTTAAATGATTTAACAGAAAGGATGAACAAAACGTTGATTGAGAGGGTTAGATGTCTTCTTTTAGATGCAAAGCTACCTAGATTCTTTTGGGGTGAAGCCTTGAATATAGTGACACATGTAATTAATTTGTCTCCTAGTGTTCCGGTACAAGGTGATGTTCCGAATAAAGTTTGGTTTGGTAAGGAAGTCTCTTATGACCATTTACGAGTCTTTGACTGTAAGACTTTTGTTCATGTCCCTAAAGATAAAAGAGGGAAGTTAGATGTGAAGATTTGGTAGTGTATCTTTCTTGGTTATGGTGAAGATGACTTCGGTACCATTTATGTGATCCAATTGAGCTTGTAAGGAGTAGAGATGTTGTCTTCGTTGAGGATCAAAATATTGAACACATCGGAAGTCAACTCCTCGGGTTAATGATAATCCTGTTGACATTGTTCCATTTCCTCAGACTCCTCTAAGTGATCCTGATATGCATGGTGATATTCAAGAACATGATGAGAATGTTCAACAAGATCATAATATGCACGGTGTAGGTGATATTGATGCTTTAGTAGAAGATCATTTGCACATACCTTCACCTTTATTTTTGTAACGAAGGTCCAACAGAATTCTAGTGCCTTCTACTCGGTACTCTCTTGATGAGTTTGTGATGTTAACTGATGGGGGAGAACCTGAGTGCTATACAAAAACAGTTAAAAGTGAGTACAAGTACTGGATTGATGCTATGAAAGATAAGATGAAATACTTATATGATAATTCTACTTATGAGTTGGTAAAGTTACTTGAAGGTAAAAGGGCTTTGAAGAATCGGTAGATTTACAAAATAAAACAAGAAGAAAATACTTCACGTCCACGACATAAGCCAGATTGGTTGTCAAAGAATTCAATCAGAAACAAGGCGTCAACTTTGAAGAGATCTTCTCACCGGTGGTGAAAATGTCTTCCATTCGAATTATGTTGAGTTTGACTGCTTGCCATGACTTGGAGATTGAGTAGATGGATGTGAAAATAGCTTTCCTTCATGGTGACTTGGAAGAAGAAATTTATATGGAACAACCACAGGGATTTGAGGTGGAAGGAAAAGAGGATTATGTGTGCGAGTTGAAAAAAAGCTTGTATGGCCTGAAACAAGCTCCGAGACAATGGTATAAGAATTTTGAGTCTGTTATAGGGGTGTAAGGCTATAAAAAGACTACTTTTGATCATTGTGTTTTTATTCAGAAATTTACTGATGATGATTTTATCATTTTACTATTTTATGTTGATGATATGCTTATTATTGGTCGTAATGCTTTTAGAATTAACAAGTTGAAGTAAGAGTTGAGTAAGTCCTTTGCCATGAAAGACTTGGGACCAGCAAAGAAGATCCTCAACATATCAATCACTCGGGATAAGAAAAAGAAGCAGTACATTGAAAAGGTACTTCAGAGGTTTAATATGGATAAGGCTAAAGTGGTAAGTACTCTTCCGCTACACACTTTAAATTATCCATTAACCAATGTCCTTCCACAGAGAAAGAAAAGGAAGAAATGCAAAGAGTTCCATTTGTATCAACCGTGAGCAGTTTGATATATGCAACAGTATGTACGAGACCTGATATAGCTCATGCAGTTGGCATAGTTAGTCGGTTCCTTTCAAATCCCAATAAAAAGCATTGGGATGCAGTGAAGTGGATAATGAGATATTTACGAGACTCTACTAACGTCGAACTTTGTTTTGGGAGTGATGACCCTACTCTTATTGGATTCATTGATTCAGACATAACTGGTGATATTGACTCCAGAAAGTTTACTTCAGGTTATGTAATTACTTTTGTAGGGGGAGCAGTGAGTTGGCAATCTCGATTGCAGAAGTGTATTGCATTGTCTATTATAGAGGTAGAATTCATTGCAATAACTGAAGCATTTAAAGAGTTACTTTAGATGAAAAGGTTTATGAAGGAACTTGGTTTTCAACAATAAAATTATGTGTTGTATTGTGATAGTCTGAGTGTCATCTATCTTGGTAAGAATCTGGCTTTTCATGCTAGATCAAAGCATATTGATGTGCGATATCATTGGATACGCGATGCTATTGATTCTAAACAATTAGTACTTGAAAAGATTCATACGGATGATAATGTTGCTGATATGTTAATAAAGGTATTGCCAAGAGGAAAGTTTGAATTGTGTTATTTGTTGGCTGGAATGGTCAATACCTCCACGTAGTCGAGAGGGAGAGAATTGTTAGGTATCCCTCCTACGTAGAGGGAACCTTTTAAAGAAGAAGAAAAAAAAAGAATGGTTTGACTTAATGAGGTATTACCTCATGAAGATTAGGTTTTGCATTATGAGATAATGAAAGAGTGAGAGAGAGAGGAAGAGGTTGCCGACGGTTGAAAGAAAAGAAAAAAAAAGAGAGAAAAGGAGAGAAAAGAGAAAAAGAGAAAAAAAGAGAAAAATCTAAAAGAAGAAGATCTATTAGCAGAGTATCTTTGATTTTACGTTTGGAAAAAATATTGGTGTCCGATCAGTTTAAAACTTGGATGGTTGATAGAGGACGTTTGGTTCTTATTTCTGAACGGTGGAAATTGGGTTTCAAGCACTGTAAGTCCTCTTTCTCTTTAGTTTTCGTAAGTCTATTTTCTGGGCAATTTTCTGTGTACAGAATTGGTTAACCATCTAATTGAAAGATTGTTTGTGGTCCGATCAAGCTGATTTTTGGTCAGTAGTTGGAGGACACATAGATCTTCTTTGTGGACGGTTATATTAAGTTTCTGTGAACTGCAAGGGCAGTTATTCCATTTGAACCGAAGCCTCTCAATTCTGGTAACTCTATACTCTCTTATCTGTGGCAGAATTGGTAAACTGTATGATTAATTATTGATCTGTGGTTTGATTGAGCTGAAATTTGGATAGTTGATAGGGGATATTTGGGGATTTATCTTAAACGGTTGGATTACTACTTGAAGTTTGATTATTGAGTTATTATTTATAAAAAGTATCTTTTGTATTGGTTAATTCATTTAAACTCTTATTTAGTTCAAATTGAGTTTATTCAAATGTAACTGAGGTTGTATACCTTGATATTTTTATTTATTAATTATAATGAAATTAATTTTTAAATTGGTATATCTATAAATTTTATTTATTTATTTTAATTTTTTTTAAAAAAATTAATGTATTTTTATATAATTATTTAAATTAACTTATTTATTATTACGTTAGATTTTCGCAAATAAGTCGACAATTCTATTCCACTTCACTCTCCCGTCACTACCCCCATACGGTGTTAGAAAGCAACGGCAAGAATGGGGCTGCTTCACTGGCTCGCCGGTGCCGGAGTGAAAGCCTCTGGCCGTCCGGAGGCTAGGAAATTTTGCCCATTGTCATACTCCATGTTCCCCAATCTGTACGTCGACTCAGTTTTGCCAAATTGTAAGGAACGTCATCGTGTATGAAAACACAGCCGGGAGGGCACGCAAGAAGGGTGACAGAACCAAAATTGATGATACTGTTCGTCTGGGGCTTTTTTTATTTTTATTTTTATTTTTCTTTTCTTGACAACAACTTTCAAAGGTCGTATCTCTCAAACGATAAGATGAAATTTTACGAAGTATGCATGCTCCCTTGGAATGCTAACGACGGGAGTGGGGTAGGCAGCGGCTCTGACTATGGTGGCGACAAGTGGAGAGGACTCAGTCGGGGCTAGGTCGACGGGCTGCAAAAAAAAATGATGAAAGAAAGCATTGAATATTTTTTGGGTGTTTTCAGGCATTAATCTGGCAGAATCAAGTATAATTGAGAATGGAGCTTTTTCCGAGAAGTGCAGGTAGTCGGAGACAGTGCATGGGAGGAGCTAGGACGTATATTTAAAATGTCTTTGGGTTTGACGTGTTTTCCGGGCTTCTTCTGGCACGCGAATGACTTGGAATTCAGAGAATCAGGGCAACCGATTGTAGACTCGCCCTCCATTAATGGCAAGTCTGACTGTTTTGTTATTTTAATAATTAATTTTTTGAAGGGGAAAATGAGGCCAATTTTATGAAAAAGCAAAAATGATCCCGCCGGAACGACAGATTTGAAATTTATCCAACCCACCGCAACTTCTTTAACACCGCCGAAACGAAACAGTGGCAAAGGCCATGACTACGGGACTTTGACTCACCAGGCTTTTTCTTTTTAATGATAGTAGGCATAAGCCAATCTATGAACCTCCATACAACCTGAATTTTTGAAGGATATGATGATGATGATGATGGTGGTGGTGGGTGCTTCTGTTATGGGGCTATGTTGGAGTTAAAGTTGGAGTTAGGAGTGAAGCCTAGCTGCTAGCTAGTCAAGAATTAGCTTCTCTCGTTCAACAATCTGAGATGACCAGAAATGGCTTCGTCAAAAAAATCATTGCTGACCTCTCTCTCGTCGACTCGACCCCCTTCGCTAAACTTTTGGATTCTTGCATTAAATTTCGGTCCTCTCGCGACGCTCATCGTGTTCATGCGCGAATTATCAAAACCCGATTCGCATCTGAAGTTTTCATACAGAATAGGTTGATTGATGCCTATGGGAAGTGTGGTCGTCTGAATGATGCACGCAAGGTGTTTGATAAAATGCGTCATAGGAACACGTTCAGCTGGAACTCATTTATTAGCGTCGTTATGAAATTGGGTTTTTTTGATGAAGGGGAACTGTTGTTTGCTTCTATGCCTCAACCTGACCAGTGCTCGTGGAATTTGATGGTTGCCGGTTTTGCTCAACATGATCAGTTTCAAGAAGCTCTTGACTATTTTGTTGGGATGCATGGGGAGGATTTTATGCTTAATGAGTACTCATTTGGTAGTGCCCTTAGTGCTTGTGCAGGGCTAAAGGACTACCGAATTGGAATTCAGATTCATGGTTTGGTATCAAAATCACAGCACTCGTTGGATGTATATATGGGGTCTGCTCTTATAGACATGTATTCTAAGTGTGGACTTGTACCCCATGCACAAAGGGTTTTTGATGAGATGAGAGAAACGAATGTTGTTTCTTGGAACAGCTTGATTACATGTTACGAGCAGAATGGTCCAGCAAGTGAAGCACTACTAGTTTTTGTGAAGATGATGGAAAGTGGGTTTGAACCGGATGAAGTTACACTAGCTAGCGTATTGAGTG
This sequence comes from Ceriops decandra, assembly GCA_020615895.1. Taxonomy (NCBI): domain Eukaryota; kingdom Viridiplantae; phylum Streptophyta; class Magnoliopsida; order Malpighiales; family Rhizophoraceae; genus Ceriops; species Ceriops decandra. The sequence goes on from JAHLGO010021107.1 coordinate 5,646,532, forward strand.
CCTGTGCAAGCTTGGCAGCAGTTAAAGACGGTTTGCAAATTCATGCCCATGTGGTGAAATGCGATAAACTCAGGGATGATCTTATTTTGGGTAATGCATTGGTTGATATGTATGCAAAATGTGGTCGAATTGCTGAAGCTAGATGGGTGTTTGATAGAATGCCAAAGAGGAATGTGGTCTCTGAGACCTCAATGCTGAGTGGGTATGCAAGGGCAGCCAGTGTGAAAGCTGCAAGGTTAATGTTTTCAAAAATGAGGGACAGGAATGTTGTGTCTTGGAACGCCCTTATTGCAGGATATACACAAAATGGGGAGAATGAAGAGGCAATTGGACTCTTTAGTATGCTAAAGAGGGAATCGATTTGTCCAACCCACTACACCTTTGGGAATCTACTAAATGCCTGCTCAAATCTTTCTGACTTGCAACTTGGCAGGCAGGCGCACTCTCATGTCCTAAAGCACGGATTCCGGTTTCAATCTGGTGATGAGCCTGATATTTTTGTGGGAAATTCTCTCATAGATATGTACATGAAATGTGGCTTAGTTGAGGATGGGTATCGGGTTTTTGAGAAGATGGAGGAAAGGGATCATGTCTCATGGAATGCGATGATTGTAGGGCATGCACAAAATGGTTGTGGAGTGGAAGCCCTTAGATTATTCAGGAAAATGTTAGCATTTGGAGAGAAACCTGACCATGTTACAATGATTGGTGTTCTATGTGCTTGTAGCCATGCAGGTCTTGTTGATGAGGGACGACATTACTTTTTGTCCATGACTGCAGAGTATGGTTTGGTACCACTGAAAGACCATTACACATGTATGGTTGATTTACTTGGTCGCGCTGGTTGCCTTGATGAAGCAAGGAATTTGGTAGAGGCAATGCCTATGCAACCTGATGCTGTTGTCTGGGGATCTTTGCTCAGTGCTTGTAAAGTTCATCGCAACATTACCTTAGGTAGGTATGTGGCAGAAAAGCTTTTAGAAATCAACCCCACAAACTCTGGACCATATGTTCTTCTCTCAAATATGTATGCTGAGCTTGGCAGGTGGGGAGATGTTGTTAGAGTTAGAAAATTAATGAGGCATCGCGGAGTTGTTAAGCAGCCAGGGTGCAGCTGGATTGAAATACAGGGTAGGGCGCTTGTTTTCATGGTGAAAGACAAAAGGCACCCACAGAGAAAGGAAGTGTATTTACTATTGAAATTGCTTACAAAGCAGATGAGGCGAGGTGGATATGTCCCAGATATCAGTGAGCATGAGGATAATGAGGAACATAGTGGACCAGAACAAAGCTCTTATGATGAAAGGGATGCACCATCCTATGTCACTATCGTGTAATTTGTATGCTTGACACTCTTCCTTGTATCTTCTTCTGCAAATGAAGTTTCTTGATTGCTCCTGAGGTCACTCCTTATTGTAATTCTTTTCAAATATGTACATTTTAGATAATGTTCAAACGGCCATTCAGCTTCATTTATCATTATTGGTGAATAATCTTGCAGAGCAAGCCAGTCACACTGATTCTGTGACCAGATTGTGCTTTGCCAAAAGAAGTCAAGGAAAACGGGGAAATATATGCACCAGAAAGGATTCCTTTCTGGGAATTTTTTTGGGTCCTTCACACTCCATCATGCAGTTCAAGGAGGTACCCCATATACTGCATTGTTCTGCTGTGCCCTTGCATCTTGCCTTTTTTTCATTTTTTTTTTTTGGAGGTTTCAATACGTTTTTATACCAGTTGAAGGCTGCCATTGCCAACATGTCATGCTATGGAACAGTCATTGCTTGAAGTAGCCTGCAGGATTCTAGTAACATAGGCAGAAAGCTTTGTTTTGGCCTTCTTGATTGCTAAAGGCTATTTTAGCTTCTAGACACGTTTATGACTTGGAAAAGAAAATGAAGAAAGGGGAGAAGAAATTTTAAAACTTATAGATTACTTTACAGATCATTAGCCAACAACTAGTTGATATGTTTACTTATTTGGTGATTGCAGAAACAAATGGCAGGAACCAGAGCGAGAAATTGATTTTACATCTTGCCAACCACCATGAAGCTCATACCTAGCCCAGACCTCCTCTCAAGGCATGCACTAATCTTAATTTTACCTTGATTGTTTGTCGGATCTTCCAAAAATTTTGCTGCTTCTGACCTAGGTTGGTTATGAAATCCAAGATACTGGCACACTTTAGATGTTCGTATTGTGAAAGTATATGGCTGAACCAGGTGTACACGGTAGTGGTTAATCTCAATGTTCCAGGTTTCCAACCAATTTTCATTTCTTGTAAGTCTTTTTTTTGTTTGTAAGCATTCTAGTGGAGCAAATTTTAATTATGCTGACATATTTCAAATTGGCAGCTTGAGTAACAAGCCATTGACACAGTGATGAACAAGCGTTTGAGAAACATAAAGCTTGGTGAATGATTAGGGCAGCAATACAGTGTATTCTTGTAAGAACTTTTGACCATGTACTTTTTCCTGATCTATTCATGATGTGATGCAGGCTTGTCAGGGCAGTCCAGCATTTGTTATGTTTCAATCTTCTGTTTTTCGTTTCTTATAGGTTTCTTTCAAGTCCAGAATGAAATCGAGTGGATAAAGGTACTCTACATGGTTCTATATGAAGCAAGCTAGATGTCAAAATGTCAATCAAAGTTCTCCTAATGTCAGTGTTCTTTGCCGTTCTTGACTTAATTGCTTTGGCAGAACACATCTTGTTAAGTGTTGAAAGAAGCTGTGTATTTTCAAATGGCACATTAATTCCTGGCCTCTGGAGACGTGTCTCAGCAAGTTTTATGACGACTGTTAGCTACCTAATTGGAAAAGTTGTGGCAGACAAAGGTGTGCATATGATCATTTAGCTTCCTTGGCTGTCCTAGCTAAATATAGCTAAATATGCAATAGTTCAACACTGATGCCAGTCGAAGCAGAAACGCAAAGACATCAAACTCATTGTTTGCTAAGTTGATTATGACCGTCTGAATGCATATAACTGGCCTGTTAGGATTGCCTATGGATTCATGGTGATGAAACTCTTTACCGACTAACCCAGGACATGGGACCTTCTTCAGTGTGTTTATTGGACATGATCTAGCTGTTGCAGATCAACAGAAGTCATTCATTTTCATATCCAATAAAAATATTACCGAACAGGCATGGAAGAAGTGGTTCCTTGGCGGCTTGGGTCCCATGTCTGGGGGCAACCTTATGATGCTCATAAAATGACTCCACATCTTCCGTTTTGATTTTTAGGAATGTTGACGTATAACTGAGCCCTGTAATTCATAAAAACCATTTTTGATATGGATTAGAGGTGTTATTACAATGCATTTTGTTCATCCCGTGGCTGTCCTTGTAGTGATGTAAGATGAACGGTAAAACTAATGCAAATCTACGTGAAACTGAAAACTAGCTTAATCAATGAAATTTCTCATATAACTGCATTACATAATCAGCAGACAAGAATTGTTTTCACAATTTTACTTTCACACACTCCTTAGCACAGATTTTTTTGTTTATTTTGTTGCAAATATTGCTCCTCAACTATTTTCAACCATTGAACTGCAAGACTTGAACAACAATTTTTTTTGGCTTAATTTTTTGTCATTCTACTAAAAATAATCATTTAGCTTAATTTCCCAATTAAAATAAATTCTATATATCTTTACATGAAAATCTATAATTTCTACTTTAAATCAAGGACACGAATTAAACCCACTTCCAAATCACCTCTTGCTGCATGATTAACGGCTCCAACATTATAAAACGAGTATTCAAAGCCTTTCACACTCGTTTCTTCCACAAAATTGGCTTCTGGCCTATCCAAGCAAGATATTGTGTTTGCCTCCTGAAATCTCCATTCAAGCTCCCACAAGTTCTTAATTGTTACAAAACGTGAACAACTCATATGCCTTGAATCAAACAATTCAATTGGTAGTCCTACTTTTCCTTCGCCACGATTGTCGCCATGTCCAACCAAAATGAGCATATAAAATGCTAATGGAATAACAAAATCTATTGAGCTCCAATACAAAATTTTTAGTGTAGAAAAGCCGGAATAAAACTAGATTTAGGTAGAAAAACTAAATACGAATAAGATAATTTGGATAAGAATTGCGAGAGAATCACTGTTGTTACTAAACAATTAATATTTCAATAAACTAACAAATATATAAAATCCATTGGACAATCAAATTTATTTATAGTAAAATTATTATGCGATTAAATTTCTTAGCTTTTAATAAAATAAAATCATTCTCATTTCCAATCATCTATTTCTTAAAATAATCATATGTTAATCTCATGATTTTTAATGACGATCACCGAGCATGATGGGACCATCTGACAGTAGTTCCACACAGATCCACTGATGTCATAATATTCTCACCTCCAAACACCCGTCTTTTGATGAGATTTTGGGCATTTTCCAAAGCGCTGAGAAATCTAAGTGATATCCTCAAGTCTTGTCCAGATTATGACCCTGTCTACCGGCGCATAGAAGCCGAGTTTGACGACGGATAATGAATAGATTATAAAACAACTGCAGGGATGTGGTGGATTTAATAGATTATAAAACAAACATCCGCAAATATGTGAGGCGACTGTCTACACAACAGAAAAGATTCAACTTTCCGCAGAATGCTGACAAACAGCTACTAAAACAGCTGAGAGAAGAAAAATGGAAGAGTCATGGTTAGGCTACATGCACAGACGTGGACGTCACTCTCCTCCCCCCCCCCCAACAACCCCACCGTTGGAGGTGATTCACAAGGTGTTATAGCGTGACCACAAATGGTTAACGGTGAGGGTCAGAGTAATAACACAAAAGCTACCCTTTTGCATTCACATGCTTCCTTCCTGAAGCACATAGTCTACATGAGAACGATGGTAAAACTCACTGAATGCTCGTGGTTAATGGAGCCTTTTGCCAGATATGGATAGCTGAGGAAGACAGTCCAGGCTTCCCCAGTTTTATATCTTAGCCAGTGGAACCCAAAGGCAAAAGGTAACAGGACAGAAAGCTAGTGCCAAGAAAGGCCAACAAAGGGCTGCTTTTCTAGTGAACCAGGGCGGAATTTAACCAACCAACTCTCAATGAATTTCTGGCCCCCAACCACAAAACAAGAGGTTTCACTCCTATCTTCAGACTTTTCATATGGGCCCAACTTGAGCAAAATAAAATGTGCTTTTCCCCCCACTTTTCTGAAGTGTATATGCATGTATATGTGTTTTCTTAAGTGGCGCATAGTCAGTACCTCAACAACTGATTATAAGGAGGGCTCTCATGCAAACCACAAGCAAATGCAAAATCCCTTGTCACATGAAATGGCTGGCCATCAATAGTTGTGGCTTTTCCTTGTCTTCTTCAACCTCCATCAAAGCTTCAGCTTTTATTTCCTGAACCCGTTTGTCCCAAATGCCATCTATGAGCTTCCATGTCTCATCACTGACAATTTGGGTCTGGTCACAAAACAATTTGGAAGACAGACCCAGTGACAAGGGTCAGCATTTGTCATGCAATTAAAAATTTAGTTTGCAAGGAATAATGAGAATAACAAAAATCAGAGAAATTTATTTACCTCCATTGGGCGAGGTGCACCAAAGGTTGAAAATCCCACATTTCCAGGTGCAAATGTAACCCTCCCAGGAAGTGTGATCCCATGGATCCCCCATCGTCCAGCATAAATTAGAGCTCCAAATTCATCAATCGGGTTTACAGCAGGCTGGACAATGAGCAATGGAATAAAGGTTCTAAATTTCAGAAATAAAAGTTGACCTATAGCTACCAATTACAATTTCCATAAGAGTTACTACTCAATCTAGATAATGCTAACTCGACACAACAAATCATGAAGCGATTTCCTAAGTGCTTGAGTAAAAGAAAATAACCATTATTATTGTCACTATTTTAAGTGGCAGTAGAGAACAACTGCTCCAAATGTTCAATAAACCTACCATGACAACCAGATTACAAGCTGAGGCAATGAATCAAAACAAGTAATACCAAACTGCAATGACAAAGAGTGCTCCAAGCATATTTTTCAAGAGCTTTACAGCAGATTTCAAGATCTTAACAGCAGAGAACAAAAGGAAACCAACAACTACTAATCATTTTACAAGTTTTTAGCTCACATTAGTTACATGTTCATGCTGCAGAAAGAAAAGTTTTGTGATGCCAAGAGACAAAAAAAAAAAAAAAATCTTCCAAGTGCAAAAACTCACTTGAGGTACTCGAGGAGCTCTTTTGTATACATTCCAAATTTCCGCAGCATTGATCTTTCCGTTCTCAAGCAATATATCTAAATGAAATGATGTCACAAAGCCAGCATATAATAAATATGTGCAGTGAAAATGCAAACTTCGCACACAAGTTTAATCTAATGACCAACTCAAATAAACATAATTTTAACACTCTCTGTCATGGATTCAATGACTCAAAAGCTTAAGAAAATCAACTAAAACAACCTGTAATTGTCTCCACAGCTGAATGGTATTCCCTAAGCACTGACAAACATTTTTCCACAGCATACCGCATGTATTCATCCCTAAGTACTTCAAGTTTGGCAGCAAGCTGTTCCAGATATTAAAATCCAAATGAAACGCTGGTTAGCTAAAAAATATATGTGCCTTGTAATGGACAGAATAATTTGAAAAACGAAAAATTCAGCACATCAATATTTACATTGGGAACAAGATCACTATGATTCCTGTAGAATGCATTCCCAAACGCTGTCATTCCAGTCTGCAGAATCAAAAACTCTGCAAGCCTTGAAGCCTCTAATGTAGCATTTGCAGATATCCAACACAAATTGTTTGCCCCAAACATCTCTTCCTCAATCACTCGAGCTGCACATTAAAGAAGTCAATGAACAGAGACAACTGCCAACATACATGGAAGAAGGCTACAACTTCTGTTCAAGTCCCTGAAAATCAAACATTACACCTGAAACAAAATCCTTGCATTCAGGAAAAACAGTTTGGTCATGGAAGAAAATAATGGCACCTTTACAGGATACACACTTTGAAATAAGTGATGCTTCTTCCAGTTACAAGTCATATTCAGAGAAAAAGAAAGTTTCAATTTTCCAATTATGCTTAACCACAGTGTTTCCCTTGATGCAAGGCATCTTTCAGTATGCTCCTCCTTACAGTTCTACATTTTTTCCCCTTTTTCTTGTTTGATTCTCGAGGTGTTGACAAGGACATAGAGAAAGAGGTCTTCATTCATTCAGGTAACCACTTTCATGCAACTCTCTATTGAATGACACAAAAAGTTTGGGGAACAATTAACGTATCTTAAAGCATGTTGCACATCTTATGGCAATAAGAAAAATGTCATTAGCCACATTAGGCAAAAAGATGAAACTATGAAATCTCCAATTTTCAGAAAGCAGTAAAAGTTTCTAGAGCAGTTAGTAAGACTGTTACAAAGCCATGCAAACTAACTCTCTTCTCTCTTTTTATCTACTTGATCAAAAGCTTTGGACTGGTTTGTAGGCATAAAGATCCATGACAATCTAGCTAATGCTGAAGTTTATAATTAAGAACAAGATTTATGTATCTTACGAGCACATGCACGCACTATGGAGTCCACATAATCTGACTTCCTTTTGAAAACATTGCCCACAATTTCTGCATAGCGCATATTTGGCTGGCTCGAAATAGAATTTATATCCGTCTGCAGAAGATACATTTAAGTTTGTATATCAAAACAGTCAAAGACTGGCAACAAATGTATACTTCCAATAACCTCCATGAAAGGGCGATAAGGATCAGGTAAGTAGCATGCAAGAACTGCAACAACTGCTTCTCGGTAAGCCAATCTTAGTTTTAATTCCTCTGGAATTTGGGTGCTATCTTCTTGTCCTGTTTCAAATGTGCCCTTTTGCTGCAAAATCACATAATAAACTCAGGAAAATGAAAATGCAGCACTCAAACTAAAAAACAGTTCCCATGTGAAGTAATATATTCACATATACCAACCCACCAAAGAGAGAGAGAGAGTACTAACCCTTTTCAAAGCCTCTAGAAGTTCTTCTTGTCCAATGTAGTCTAAATCCTTCCTGGCAGTCAATATTCCGGCCTCATTCCTGCCATTCAATTCAGAGAATGTTAATCACTCTATCCTGATATTAATGCAACAGGATATTCTGAACTAGGAATTGAGTACAGTATATTCTGCAGCTCTGCCCCAGTGAAATTTTCAGTAAGCTCTGCAATTTCTTGCAGTAAAGTCTCCTTTTGATCCTCTGAACGAAAGAATTTATTTCTAGCATGCACCTGCCAAGTTAAGTCTCAATGCCTAAAATGTAAAATTTAGGAAGTTAATCTGAAATATTTTCACGGTAAGAAGCAAACCTTCAATATAGCTAATCTACCATCTTTAGATGGCAAACCAACTCTTATGATTTTGTCAAAACGACCCTTCCTCAAGAGAGCTGGATCAAGAATATCAAGTCTGTTTGTTGCGCCTATAACTAGCACCTAACACATCCAAGTTCAGTGATTGATTATAAACAAATTACTCTTTTCAGTTAATGTTAAATATATAAAGGCATACCTGTGATGTAAATTCTTTGAATCCATCCAACTCAGTTAATATCTGAAGGAGACCTTGCTCTCTCTCTGCACCACCCTAAAGAAACAATTACATGTTCAAGCCATTTGCAAGAATTTCACAGAGAGAGAGAGAGAGAGAGAGGGAGAGAATAGAGAGGCATATATATCCCAGTTTTAATAAAGACGTCATTTGTCTATAGACTGAGATCTGACAGAAAGTTATCATCATGCTTCCCAACACAAAATTGATGCATATTGTAAGTGGAATATATATCCTAGCTTGTACATCTCATTACCAGAAATGAATTAAAGCGAGCAACAAAGTAAGCTATCTAACCCCACCAATATCAGGTCCACCACGCTTACTGCCAATAGCATCAATTTCATCAATAAAGATGATGGAAGGAGCAAATGATCTGGCGCTAGCAAAGAGGTCCTTCACACGAGATGCTGCCACACCTACAAACATCTAAAACTTCAACTTTTAAAGTCAGCCAGTTTCCCAGGGTTTCAAAAATTCCAAATAGCTTGTATGTAACATATACAAGTAAAGACTTATTGCAGTTTGAACAATAAATAAAGCAAGCAATTCAATTATCATACAATATAACAGCACATCAAACAAACAAATGATGCAGCAGTTTCAGAGGCAGTTGATTTCAGCAGAAGTGCAAAGAAGAATGATGCTATAAATGCAATTTTGGAGAGCAGAGATAAAAAGTTGAAGCTTCAAGAAGGAAATAGTATGAAATGGATACTGGCAACAGAGAGCAACCAATACCATAAACATAAAACAGCAAAACATGCAATTAAAACCAGATGTGTTTTAATGGGCATGCATTGTACATGTTCAACGAACAATAACTTATTAGCTTTAACATTGAAATCATTCAGTAGTCCATTTGCACATTGTGTAGAAGTGACAAGAAAGATGATAAGATCACCCAAACTTATCACGGGCATTTTAGGGCTTGTTAGAACAAAGATAGATGGTTTTTCCACCTGCAATTTAACCAATGCCTGTCTGATTGCATAAACATCCAAGGTGATATAAACTTTACAGCACAAGAGAGAGAATTGTGAAAGAGTTGACCCAATTATCTATTTCTTTTTTACTTCTGGTTTTCTTTTTCTATGTCTTTTAACTTCACAAAGGTAAATTCTCACAAAACCAGGTATAAACAGGCACTGAGGAGTCCTGTCCATACATGCTAACACACCAACTTAACAGTATATGAAGACAGTTAATCAATACACCATTAAACAATAATATATAAGCTCATCAATATATTTGTTAATTATTGTCACTGTCACCATCACTATCACTATTGTTACCAACTTATCCTCACTTTTCATGTCACAGGAAATTTCTCAACTTGATTACATCCCTAAGTTATCATCATCCACAATTGTGAAGGGCAATGTAAGGGCCAGACAACTAATTTGCATCTGCAGAATGGTCATTCTATGAAGCATGGCCTTAACAAGCTTTGAAGGATCTGACATTCTGCAGGGACATGCAACATCCTAAGTCCAAAGTGGCTACCTCCCCTACAGTTTCTTATTTGTTTATTCTGTTTTCAACAGAGAATCAGCTCTCACCTCTACAAAATCTGTGCCATTTGCTGCAAAGAAAGGCAGTCCTGCTTCACCAGCAATAGCTTTAGCTAGCAGTGTTTTACCAGTTCCTGGAGGTCCATGAAGAAGGACACCTTTTGGACAATAAATACCCTTGTCCTGGAATTCTTCATCATTCTTTAAAATCCGTACAATCTCCTGTAGTTCTCCTTTTATATAATCCTGGCCAGCAAAATCATCAAATGTGACACCAGTAGTTTCTTCTGCTGATATAAACTTTGCCCTGATTGAAAGGCAGTAAAAAAAAAAAAAATTAGGCTCCAAGAGTGTCATTGGAAAAATCACCTAATTATGTTCACAACAGATTTATTCCATGTTCTCGTTAGTTTGTTGCTACGGTAGACATGACTATGAAGATCAAGCAATCTTCCATTACTGAAAGCTCAACTATTAGGCAGAAACCTTGTTGTGCTTCTAAATAGGACCATTTGGAAAAATATAAAAATAAATAACACTAGAAACAGGAGTCTGGTGCACATGAATAAAGCTTCAAAGCAAAGGAAAGGTATAATCATGATAGGATTAGTTAAAGATCAGTGCAAATATGTACAGGGAGGGCTTCTATATCAAGGATTTTTGTGTGTGTGTGTGTGTGTGTGTGTGTGTGTGTGTATGTGTGTGTCGTGCAGCAGCTGGCTTCAAATGTATGGAGCCTTCTGCATTTGAGGGGCAAGGGATGGTCTGAAATGTATCTACCTTTCTGCAGTCCCCCTTCAAATGCAGAAAGATCTCCATGACTTAAACTTATGACCTCTAGGGACAGTACATGGGGCCCAATTTTATAAGCTTCTGTGGGTACTTAGCTGCTCATTAACACATCATTTCTTCCATTTAGTTTCAGAATTTGCAACACCCCACTAAATCCAGGACCGTATATTTCAATTCCAGACTCCACTAATCTAATTGGTGCACAACAATAACAAGGTGAAGCACAAAATATAAAACTCAAAGAGACTCAAAGCACAGAAAATTTGGGAACTCCAATGATTAAATATTGCATGGTTGCATTTAAAAAGTGCAGATTCACAGTTCCACTAACCTACTCTTGCCCAGCGACCCAAGTGCATGGCGCTTGAGAGGCTGCCCAACTGTTTTGCGTGGTTTACCCAAATCACATGGTATCAACTTTGCATAAATTGGTCTCATCATATTGTCAATCCAGAGATACAATGCAACAGAGAGAGCAAGCCGCATAGCCCATATGACTGCAGTTGCAACTGTTGAATAGACTTCTGCAGGAACTGTGTCCACATTAATGACATCGACATTCACTATTTGTTGGTGCAACTTATGCCAAACATCATTCCAACAATCAATTGGCATACGGTCAACGACATGGCGCCGAAAAACAATCTCTTTTGTTTTATTCTCTTTTGCTCCCTTGAGTTTCCCATCTCTGTAGTATGGAAGGATCACTACAAAAATAAGCAATGCATTTTTGTTGAAAATTTCAATCAATCTTTCTTTAGTTGCATATTTGGTGGAAGAAAATGCACTAGAAGATTCAGCTAGTTAAAGCACGAGTGGATCAATGCTTGAAAAAATCAATTGACTAATTCCGATGAAAAATTTAAAAACTAGCAACAATAGCATGGACAGCTGTGTAACCAAGAAGCCACTTAAAAGTTACAGTCAGATACTACACAATCTACATAACAGGGACACCAGAAACGAGTAGAGAAATGCTACAAGAAGTAGAAAAACATTACCTTAGTCTAAAGACTCAACGGGATGGTAGGATGCCAAAAAAAAGAAAAAGCATTTGATTAGAAGAAGACATATAATATGCACAATTTTATTTACCTCTTGACCTAAACATACTCAAGAATCAAAGTCCTTGAAAATGAAAATAAAAATTGAGAAGCAAAGCATTCACCGAAAATGCAAACAACCACAAAACCTAAACAAAAGTAAACACCAATTAAAAACACAAAAAGGAAGCAATTGAGACTTTTGAGAAGACCTGAGACAGTCTGGCCATAATTGGAGTACTCCATGAACTGCACATTATTGGAGTTGAGAAGACTCAAGAAATCACTGAAGTTAATCCGATGGGAGTTCTCCGGGTCCCACTCCGTCCCCTTGAGCTTCCCTCGCAATGCCAACAGGGACCTGCTCCAGTTAGAAGCCAAGACCAACTGCCTTTCCAGTTGTACATCAGCTTTCCTCTCCAGCTCCTCCAACTTGCCAATCCTTTCCCTCTCCGCCTCTCTCAATCCCTAAACAACAACGACGACAACAACAACAACAACGCCTAATCGAAACCCTAAGAGACCAAAAGAAAAAAGAAATAACGAAAAAAATGAAAGAGACAAGACAACACCTCGAATAACTGAGTGGACTCGGAGTCGTCGTCGTCGCCGTAGTCTCGTCGTGCTTCTACTGAGTTGGAACTCGAAGAGGCAGCAGCAGCAGCAGCAGTGGATGCAGAAACAGCAGTAAATTTAAATTTGAGCTTCGGAGAAGAATGGTTAAGCATTCTGATGGAAGAGCTTAATTTGGAAGTGGTTCTAGAAGCAGATAACGACTGATTTACGTGACATAGGGGTTTTGGAAACTGCATGCAATCAAGAGGCTTTTGAACCAGAGATTTCATTGTTTATTGTTTTTTTTTCCTTCTTTTTTTTCTTTTATTCCCTTCTTTCTTAGTTCTCTGGTTTATTGCAGCAAAATCGGAATGGAAATTCCTCCCAAATTCGGCTCTTAGCCCGCCACCATTTCTGCTTCTGATGTGCCGGCCTTCGCAGCTCCGTTGCCTGCGCGCCGCAAATGGATACTTCTTTTGTGTGTAATTGGGGAGGTGGTGGCTGATCAGTATAAAATCTAACGGTGTCGTTTTCTTTTTTTTTTTTTTT
>JAHLGO010021107.1:5659679-5674440 GCA_020615895.1 Ceriops decandra
ATCCTTTCCCGTCGGATTCATTTGCATTCCACGTGTCATTTAATCCTTGCAATAATTTTGTTACTCAATTTCACGATTATCAAAAGGACAAACTCTTTTTTTCTTTTTTCTTTTTTTTGTTTTACCAACAAGAGAGAGAGAAGAGAAGAAAAAAAAGAAAAAAAAGAAACTTTTGTTTTAAGTGATAAGATTTTATTTCTCATCTTAAGTATATGTTGCCACGGAACATGAAAACTATTATTTGTTGTTTAAATTACCTTTTTTTATTTAACTAAATTCTATTGCTTCTATTTTTTTTATATATACAATTAAACGACGAGGGTTAGTTAATTTATGTTCGATAAAAGAATATTATAATTATTGATAATCATAATTATATGCAATAAACGTAATTGGGATTTTTTTCCAAAAGATTCTTCATGTTATCTGTTACTCTATTTATATATATATATATATTGCAATTTGGTTGGATTTTAGGTGGCATGCGGCGCAGAGCAAGGCATCATAAACTCCAGCGCCGAAGATATAAACTGGAGTCTCATTCGGGCGAAACGGCACCGCCCCCATCCCGACCCCCACCCCCACCAAGTAAGTCTGTATTGTAAGACACAAACGCCCCTTGTTATTCTGCATTGCCAAGAATAATAGCCTTATATCGTCACTAATTACATAGGTTCGATAGTAGTAGTAAGTAAGTAAAAAAAAAAAAAAATCAATTTTAAGGTACATTTTTCATTAGACAAATATGATTCCTGCTTCTTACAACCCCCAACCCCCAACACCCCCCCCCCCCAAAAAAAAAAAAAAAAAAAAAGAAAAAAAGAAAAAAAAACCATAGCCTTCTAACCATCAAACCGTCCGTTCACAAAATGCATACACACACATAGCCCCCCACACTGCATAATAGAACCCAAAAGACAAGCCGGCGATGAAAAGCGGGGGGAACCAATGCCAGACCAACGAATTTGCACGCCAGAAAGAAAGAAGTGCGGCGGCAGAGGAGGAGGAGGAGGAGTACTTTAAGACGCCTCTAAAGCATTAGATGCATAAATTTGATGGCTGTAAAAAGGGGGGGGGGGGGGGGGTGAAAGGGAAACGGAGGGCCAAACCACTGCTTAGCTCCTGGAGTTATGTACCATGTCACAAAGGATATTCAAAAGAATCGTGGGCATTTTGAGTAATGCACCGCCTCTCTCTCTCTCTCTCCTGGTGGAGTCTATACCAACAATTAGATGGGGCAAACTGAAATTCCCAACCAAAAAAGCCTCATTAAAAAAATCTACGAGTCTGGGATTGGAATTGGAAGGTTAGCTTACCCTTGAGTCAAACAACCGAGTCAAACAGCGTATATCGTTCTAAAAACTTCATTAGCATAATAAACTCACATTAAATTATGAGCTTGCTCAGTATGACAGTATGAATTGGAGGTTCTTTGTTTCATTTGTCCTTCTGCAGTTTGTCCACATATGCCTGCAACAAACATTGAGAAATAGACGAATAAATATGCAAAGAAAAACCATAGCTTGGCTAGCATGGACAAGCAAACATGAAACACTCTTTTTCTTTTTTTTTTCTTTTTTTTTTCTTGGTACTCAACAAGCAAGGTGAATCTGAAGCAAAACACTGGATATTAAATCTTCTCACTTTCTTTGCAATCAAATACGATGGGAACTACTAGAGTTCATCCATTCTGACCTGTATAAGTTTTGTCAGCTTTGGCTTTGCGAATGACAGGTATTGCTCTATTTTCTCTTGTGTTTGGGGAACATTAGAACCCTGCATTGTGCCAGTAACTTTGTCAACCACTTTCTTCACTATATTTTTGTAAGCATCTTTGCTCATTTGACCTTCCTTCCACTTAGGTTTCAAAACCTCCTTCACAAACTCAACGAGTGCAAACTTGAAGGCACGAATCCCCTTCACGTCCTTGCTTTTCTTGCTCTCATCTGGCTTTCCATCTCCATCAATTTTATCTAAGGGATCATTCTCTTGGGCATTCCTTAACTCCTTTTCTACTTTTGCGCTCTCCCTTACAGCCACCCCATTGCTTTCCTTCATAACTTCTGATTTTGTATCTGGTTCCAGCAAATCCGGTGGGTACCCCTCATTGTGAGGTTCTCCTGAACTGCAGAGCACGTTATTATCACCATCATTTAGTGCACCAGAAGAAGACGGAGTGGGCAAGTTTTTCGATGACATTTCTTGCTTTCCATCAGCAATGCTGTTTTGTCCAATGGCAACAATTCTGCAATCATGCTTCTCAGGCTCAATGCTATCACATATGGGATCATACTGCTTCTGTGGTCCAACAGCCAGACTTGGCTGAACCATTGCTGCAGATTCTGGTTTAACACACCCCCCACCAGCAGACAGGGAAGGTACATCTGCACCATTATGGGAACCATGAGCAGCAAAATGTTCCGGAAGCTGCTGTTTATTTGCAAGTAACTGAACCAGAGAGGCCTGAATGTCAGTGGCAAGTTGAGCCAGCTGCTCACCACTCACCGTGTTTGGACCCATTGGAATTCTGGAACTCAAATTGTCAACATTAGCTCCCCCAGCATCTGGCTTGTTAGCCCCTTCATTCTGAAGCAGTGACTGGTGTGCAGCATCAACCATATTTCCGACTCTTGGCAAGCTAGCAGAATCTGTTACCTGACTTAGTCCAATCACCTTCAAGCTTGGAAGTGGTAAAGCGTTGGAACTTGGGCCATTTTGGTTAAAGATTTGTGATGCAAGGGAGTTGGCAGAAACATCTATATGACTAACGGTTTTTCCGGTCACAGCTCTGTCATCGTGTGGGAAGACAACAGCATCAGCCTCCCTTGAATTGTAGTCATGCTGATGAAAAGATTTTTCATGGATCCTTGATCCAACTGCAACAGCATCAAGCACTCTACCGGAAGCATCTTGAGTTACTCCTGCTTCAGAAGTATGTAAAGGAGCATCCTGTCCTTTTTCAATATAGCTTGAAGGTTGCAACCCAGGATTCCATTCGGGAGACATTTCCATGTCCCCAAGCCAATTCTCTGCAGCTCTCTGCTCCAGAGGACCCATGCTATCATTAGCTTTATCCATCTTCCACTGAATGGTGCCCTTTT
Source organism: Ceriops decandra (assembly GCA_020615895.1). Taxonomy (NCBI): domain Eukaryota; kingdom Viridiplantae; phylum Streptophyta; class Magnoliopsida; order Malpighiales; family Rhizophoraceae; genus Ceriops; species Ceriops decandra. The sequence continues at coordinate 5,662,781 of JAHLGO010021107.1, forward strand.
TGTCATTCTCAACTGTTTTATGATCAAATATTCTCTTGTTCTCATCCAGAATGTGGCCCCTTCTGTCCTCCATAGACCATGTATCAAACCTTGGATCAGAGGCACTCATCCTTTCACTTTTATAATCACCTATCTCTGCAGCATGTGAAGAAGTGGCTGTATCGCTCCATTTTGGGCCATTCCATGTTTTTGCCACATCGTCTGAATCTCTGCCCAGAAGCCACTTATCATTCCGTGACCTGTCAGGGCTTGCACGCGTATCAACTTGATGAGAAAACCTACAGTATTTTCCATTTCGACAATTACCTGCAGCAAAAAATTTGCAGGGAATATCAGCTGTTCTGCGGGTTTCTCGCTCACTGCGCCTGTCAGGAGATGCATCTCTGTTCCTCCTGTCATTGTCTCTGTCTCTGACCACCCCATTTCTGTACCATAAGCCAGATATATCAGGAGTACTATCATGGGGAAACCTGCAGGAAGCACCTCTCCTACAGTTGCCCTTGAGGAAATCATTACAACAATCAACTTGTCTTCCACCCCCTGCAGAGTAATCCCTGGTGTCAGGGGGGCTGGAATACCTTGAAATTACAGGTTTTCTGTGTCTTTCCCAACTATCCTCATGCCGCTGGTGAAGAAACTCGCAATGACTGCCTCTCCTGCATCTCCCAATGGAAAAATCCTTGCATAATTGATCTGATAAGCTTGATCTGCTTCTACTTCGGTCATATGCTCCAGATTCTCTACTAAATCCATGGACTGGACTCCTGCTCCTGCTCCCGCTTGGGCTCCTAGGTCTGCAAAGCAACCAGAAACTGGATAATACATCAACAAAACAAAATAATGCCTCTGGGGCATCTGATATAAAGTTAACTTGAAGTTATGCAACAATAACTTGTACTTTTTTTTACGTTTTTTTTTTCTCCAGTCTGACAAGTAACAAGTACTATTCAAAAGTGGGGGTAAAGCACTATATTTACACTTGTAAATGGGCAGTATACCAAACACCACAGGCTGCAAAAAGCCAGAAAAATCTTAAGTCAAATCAAGAATTGAAAGATTTGCATGACTACCTACAAAACCACGAACTGGATCACAAAGAGGGCAGTTGCAATATCACAGAGAGTAACATATGCTAACTAGATAATCCAACCTTCTTGATCTTTTCCGTTCATTTTTGGGAGAGTGGTGAGGGATTTGCTGTCTCCAATCATCCAGACCAGGAGACATTCTCATCCCATAGCTCTCATTTACATCCCATTTAGTCATGGCTTTCAAAGCTCTGCTATGGTCTTCATCAATTGCATCATCCCTACGAAAGTTTCTTCGACCAGACAAAGTTTCCACAGAGGAGCGCTTCGGGTGATCAACAGCAGAGTCAGGGGAAGCCCAGCCATGGCGTGATTCCTTGTCATGAAAAGATGTGCCCGATCTCCCAATCCAAGCATGGTCTTGTATATTTTCAAATGAACTCTGGGACTCTTCCTTCAAATCCCACTTAGAATCACGTTTTCTGCCATTCCCACTCATTGCACAAAAGCAACACCACTTTCTCTCAGTCAAATGCAGTAGAACCTGAGAGAAGGGAAAAAGTGAAAATATTCATAAATCTTGATGATACCAAACATTCCCAATTGACATTTTGCCCATCCTGATTCTATTTTAGTTAGTTGCACAAAATATTCATCAAACTCAACAGTATTCCAATTTCCACATTCTAGAAATAGCATACATTGTGAGATGATAGGATGGAGGATAACTACACAAAAAGATATTGTTATCCTACATGCAGTATGTCCTGCATGTAGAGAAGTTGGAAGTCAATCCTACTAAGCATCTTCCATTCCAGCTAGTAAAAAAGTATAATCAGGAAGGAAAGGTGAATAGTAACAGCATTGAAATATGCTAGGCTCCATTAAAACCATGCTGATTGTTCCAGTAAACAGGATCAAATTAATCAATCAGCCATGTGCAATTTAGAGGTATTTTATTCTTCAAATGGACGTCCCTAATGTATTTATATTTATAATATTAACAAATGCAAAGTGGTTAACATGCAAGATGGTTTTTGGACAGAAAAACACTATTTATAGTAGTTTGTCCAGAATACCATTAGCATTTTAAAAATACAGATATTCATACATACATAGTTAAGTACATGTATAATTTTGTACACCCAAAACAATCTTCTCTAATTCAACTTAATAGCACATACAAATTGCATGTATTGTTATGTGTTTCCCATTTTTCCTTATTAAATAGGACCAAAGAGAACTTTGAAATTTTTTCTTTTTCATTTGGATCAATATACAAATTATTTATATCTATCATAAAACCATTCCACCCAAAAGCTTAAATTATTGAGTGAGACCCTAAAATGAATCATATATTAAACTCTAATATGCCCTCTCAAATGAAAGCCCAACTTTTTTGGGCTAGAAGCATGAACAAACAAGACTCTCTTGGGCTCCAAAAATTCACAATTAAATGTGAAGGCAGTATGATCCAAACTCATGATTTCTAGATCAAGAGGGATCTGATATCATTTCATAAAACCATTTCACCCAAAAGCTTAAGTTGCTGAGTGATGTCCTAAAATAGATCATCCATTAAACTCTTAAGAATATCCACACCAACATAACATTGCCCTTGAACTTTAAGCTCAAATTTAATCACTCGCACATGTCATTGCACATTTTCATCGTAGTTCAAGGCTTTAAGCAGATTTATACATTTGAAATACAGCAAGACTTAATTAAATTTCCATTATTACTGAATTCCTAGAAGAAAATCATGTCAGCTTGATAAATGGCACAACTTTGTATTTGCAAAAGTGGATATATATATATATATAATAATCAAAAAGCACCTATTAGCCTTTTTGAAGCATGACCAAAAGACAACTTTAAGAAATTTGAAGGCCCTTTGATGACTGTCACTCTCAAAGAAATCTAACACAACTAAACTAGGACTGGGAGGATTGAAACTAGAAAATGTTTCAGGCCAAGGATTCTCCTTTAGCACATTGGACAATGAAGCTAAAATTCTGAACAAATAGACCCAAATATCAAACAAAGTCTAAACTGCCCACACTTCATTGCAAAGAAAAGTCCTGCTCTCTCTTTCTCCTAATCATCCACCAGGATTTAGTCCCCCTTTTAATTTGAACATTCTAGATCTCAATTGGACATGTCCAAACCAACCAAATGTCACTCATTGAGCTTGCCTCCAATCATAGATACACCTATTTTGCTACTTTAATACACGAATCTTTCTACAAACCATAGAGTTAGAAAATTGAAATTCAATATTTATGTCTTTATGATACCTATTTTGTGTTACAATAAAAGACGACCAACCCTTAAATTTTTTGCAAAACTAGATAGCATATCCTTGTTCAAGACAAAATGTTGTACTTAAAAAACTCCTTTCCACAAATAATTTTATTAAGAATAGGAAGCCATTTAAACAACATTGATTAAACAGGTAAAGAATTTCCCATGAACCATAATATACCATCACTAACTGAAACACAGCTCTTCCTTCCAACCTCAAAAATTCTGATGTGAAATCTATAATTACAATCCATTCAGCAAAGGCAATATAAATTTTAATGAAATTAAGAGTATGAAATCTGGTTTAAGCTTAATTGAACAACCCTTATCAGGTAATTTTTAATCTGTATTTACCTGTAATTTAAAAATAAAAAAATAAAAAACCACTACTTTTGATGGAAAACATCCAAATCTCCTTTTGTGAACTATGTCCCATTTCACATTTTTTAAAATCTGAAACCAGATATAATGCATCCATTACAAGAAGAACCACAACTGAAATGTCTGCTATTCCTTATCATCTTAAATCTCCCACTAGATAACAGCAACATGAAACCACAAGAAATGGATTCTATGATTCAAGAGGGAACAGTAAAAACTGAACTGACTTATTAGTATTTGAATTTTTATTTTTTCTTCTTTTACATTACCAGAAAAATACCAAAGATGTGCCCTGCCTATTATTACTGATGTAATTTCATAAAATCTTAGGGCTAAAGTCCTCAATTTTGAAGGACAGCCACCAAATTTGAGTAAATTAAACTTAGAGCACGCACAATGTAGGGACATCGATCAAAGATTACATTTTATAACTAGTTCAATAGACTATATCAAAAAAGCATGCAAAGCAAAATACACTCATTCAATAATGGGAACTTGTAAGAAATTCATTATGGAGCGAGGAGCTGAGTTCAAACCCAATCCCCTCGCCAATATCAGTGCACAACAACAGGTAGTATGCACGCGATAACAGGAAATTTTCAAATGATAAGTTAAAAAAAGAGAGGTCAGAAACCGTACTCACAATCCGCCGTGCCAAAGCCCAAAAAGGGAGTCTCCAATTGACAACAGATGGCAATCGCGCCTTTTGGAGACAAGCCGCGCAATGAAAAACGCCTACGCTGTTTCCCTCCACACTGTATGCTTAAAGACCCGCAGAAATAACGTGCAAGCTTAAATCTTTTTCTTTATATATATATACACACAAATAATCCAAAATAATATGAGAGTCTGGAGGGAAGGGGGGAATACAAGAACAAGTTAAAACAAAAGGAAAGACTGCGACCCAATTAGCGATTTCAGCTGGATGTTTGGGCGGGCGCTTGATACCTTGAGTGAGAGGAGCTGGTTTCTGGGTCTCCTCCGAATTTAAAGATTTCGAAATACTGGATAAGTAACTGTGAGTTGCTGACGCTGTTGGAAACAAGCGGCTGCCAAAAGGCTAGGGGGGGAATTCTTTATGCGTACTGGAAGGGTTCTTGACTGTAGTCTGTGCAAGCGGCCGATTGGAGTGACTCCCTTAGCGCGGAGGCCATGGCAATTGAGCGTTTTAATTTTTAGGGAAAGAAGAGGTCGAAGTTGGCGTGGAAGTGAGATTAGTGAATTAGGTGTGTAAGATGCGACGCCTAACGAATATGGTGGCGGCGGCGGTGGTCGGCTCGACAAGGAGGGTGGAACTTGCGTCTCGACGGACGGCGGACGGGAGAGGAGGCGACTTGGTTGATGCCGGTTACTAACTGGTCTAGGTGAGGAGGGGTTTCTGATTTTGGGCACAGGGAATGGTCTAAAGGCGTCACTTGTCATTGCCTTTTTTTTTTTTTACTCTCTTTTGTTTTTTGGTGACTTTAGGGCTGGGCCGGGTCGGGTCACTCTGTTTCGGCCATGTTCGGTTTAATTTTAATATATTATTTCAATTTTAATTTGATTGGTTAAAAAAATATATTTTTTTAGAGAAAATCATGTGGGCATTCATTTTTTATATTAATAAAAATAATAATCTGATTACTTACCAATAAATAGTTGTTAGGATATAAGATCCAGGATTACCTAAAAATAAAAAAAGTAAAAATGAAAAATCCAACAAAAAAAAGTAAAAAAAAAAAAGGTAAATGGAGAGATCTACATTTACTCAATGTAGAATAACATTACAGAGTGACTAATTCAAAACATAATCCTAATAATTCTCTAAATTGGCTTAAATTACGTGAGGTAGCAAACCAAACAAAATAGCCTTTTAAATGTATTCTCCAAGGCCTTATGCTTCCATGGTTTTCAATTTTTCGTTCATCCTTCTGTTTTCAATCATCCAGTTGCAATCTATTTTTTGTTTATGCTGCTGTTGTATAGACTTACTCTTCACTTTCAATCATCCACTTCTTTCTTATTACATTTACATTACTTATTAGCATCGATTAGAGCTCAGGGTAACTGCATACATAATTTTGCCTAGTCAATATTTGTGGATAGGGATTGTTGGCAACTATACTTGTATACTTATTATAATACCTAAAATGGTGCGATGCATTAATTTAAGCATACATTTCTATGGAAAAAGCCAAATTGGTAATGTAAATTTGGTATTATGAATATGTTGGAGAGAGACTAAATTTTGGTGTTGTCCTACACATAATTTTCCTTCATGAACATGATCATTTTCAACCTTTTGTCACAAATCAATTTTTCAAACATAGTGAGGATGCAAGCTTCTCCTCCGTTAGGTATCCCTCCTAAGTGGAGGGACCTTTGAAAAAAAAAATTGACTTAATGAGGTATAATACTTCATTAAAATTATATTTTTGATAAGACAATAGGTTAAGAAAGTGAGAGAAAGGAAGAGGCTACCAACGGGCCGAAGGAGAGAAAAGAAATAAAAGAGAAAAACAAGGTGGAGAAAAATTTAAAGGAATAAATGAAAACTATAGGCGAAGTGTTCTTTGATCTTACGTTTGGAAAGGATATCGATGTCCAATCAGCTTAAAACTTGGATGTTTGATAGAGGGCGTTTGGTTCTTATTTCTGAACGGTGGATATTGGGTTTTGAGCACTGTATGTCCTACTTTTCTTCAGTTTCCATAAGTCTATTTTCTGGGCAATATTTTGTGTACAGAATTGGTTAACCATGCAATTGGAAGACTGTTTGTGGTCCGATCGAGCTGATTTTTGGTCAGTAGCTGGAGGACACATAGATCTTCTTTATGGACAGTTGGATTAAGTTTCTATGAACTGCAAAGGCAGGTATTTCATTCGAACCAAAACCTCTCAATTCTAATAACTCTTTGCTCTCTCATCTGTGGCAGAATTGGTAAACTATATGATTGATTATTAACTCATGGTACGATTGAGCTGAAATTTGGATAGCTAGTAGGGAACATCTGGGGGTTCATCTTGAACGGTTGGATTACTACCTTGAGATCTGGTTGTTGAGTTATTATTAACAGAAAGTGTCTTTCGTGTTGGTTAACTCATTTAGCCTCTCACTTTGGTTCAAATTGAGTTTGTTCAATTTGGTTAATGTAATTGAGGTTGTGTACTTCTATTGTATTCACTTATTGATTATAGTGAAGTTGATTTCTGAACCGGTGTGTCCCATAATTTTTCCTCTTTGCTTTGAAGGGGTTTTTTAAGTAAAAAATCGGTGTGTTCTTATGTGATTATTTAAATTATCTTATTTGTTATTCAGTTAACTTCTCATAAATTTAAACAAGTGGGAGAGGTCTATTACCCAATTTGTATTCCGCTGTCCCTCTCCCTTCACTCTCTTAAGCATCTCTTTTTTTATACGAACATTCATCGTAGAAACGAAGAAGTTGAAGATAGATATCAAATTTTGTAATTAGTGTAACGAATAGTTTCTAGATATCTTAGAGTAGGGTTTATCTAACTCTTAAACTCCTATTCTTTACATTCATCTTAATCCTACTTGTATTTTTATATCCAAACACTAACAATTGATGATTTTTAACCTGAAACCAATTCGTGAGATAGGATTATAAAACTGAGTATAGGGCATTAGAGTTCAAAAGCAATCCAACTGACATTTTGTGACAATTCTCCAGCCTACAGTGCATCACTTGGTTTTATGTTCTGGTTAGCATGTGTATTATGTTTATTCAATGCCTTCGGCAGCTTGTGCCTATAATTACCTGGCCACTGGTCGGTATAAGAAAATGCAAAGTTGTCGTCCCAAAAAATTTTCTTAACAACATAGCTTAAATGCAAAATTGTCAACACTAACACTGCAGAAGTAGAAATTGCAGTGCAACATAAAACAATATGCTGCAAAATGGAAAATTACAATAGCATGAATTTGCATCAATAGATTGCAACAATGTGGCTTGCAGCCTTGAAACAAAAAATCTGAAAAGTAATGAGGGTTGGAGTTAAAAAATAAAAAACTAAATTTTTCATTAATTAAGTCGTTATATAAGCATAAAGATAGAACAGAACTATTAGTTAGTGCGCGCATTCCATTACATTTTAGTCAAAATTATAAGATAATTTATCAAAAGAGAAGTAGAAAAAGATAGAGAGCCAATAGAAGAGAGAACAAGATATAGATAGAGAGAACAAGAGAGAAAGAGAGAAAGAGAGAGAATGATGATGCTACAAGTTAGGCAATTGAACAAACTATTATCATTCCTTTCATTGTCATGCAGCTTCTATGCTCCTAAAATATCATACAATTTTGACCCAAAAAATTATTGCATGATTGGGTGAACAACTTTATTAATCAACCTCAACTGTGTATGACTATGCACGTATCTAACTTGATAACACCATACCCATTCCAAAACCAACTGTCATCTAGTTGTAGATCATCATCTATTCTCAAGGTTATTGATCGACTTTACAACTTCCTAATATGCATAGATATGCTTCTGCAACCACAAAGCAAAAATATTCAATATAAGCAATAACTTTGTATTGTGGGGTTCATTGATCCCAATAGGCCACAGTATGTCCATCTTCCAGCTCTTTACCTAATGACTTAAAACTAAAAATGAAGTTATGCACCGCCTTGAGTTGTACATGCGGAATCTTCCTATCATCTCATGCTTCCATGACTCGTAACACTTACACCCACATATGGTAGATGGCTCCAAAAATAAAGGAAGGAAAACAGAGAACAATTATGGTGAGTGTGTATTCATAAACGACAGACTTGATATTACTTATACACGTGCAAGGGTTTAAAATACAACTATTAAGTTTCAAATATTGCATACTTGTTCATTCATTCTGGCACAGTTGCATTGTGCCCGACAAAATGGTCCGTCACAAAGATTTTTCCATCGAGGTAGTTTAACATCTTACTCATGATTGATGGCTGCAACAAAAAAAGTAACCCGCGAGAACATGTTTTTACTAACTATCCTCGTGATTCTTTTTATCCTTCTTCTTCTTCAAGGTCACTTAAGACCTTATTTGATATTTTTTAAAAAATATAAATTTGATAAAAGATAAGATATTTACATAATTGTTAGTATAATTTAAATTTTAAATTAAAAAATCTTATTATAATAAATATGAATCAAATAATAACCATTAAATATAGTTCACATACTTGATTAACAAGTAAATAAAGAATAATATAAATACATAGTCATTGATGACATTAATTGAGCATAAGTGACACATCAAAATATAAAGGAATAACATATACCATATAATTCCATTAAACTCAACAATCTTAATAATTTCATAATTTTTTTTATGATGACAATCATGACTAATTAATGGACGATAGGATAAACAAAAAATGCAATAATTCTCTTTAAATGTATGTTCTTCCCTTGCTAATACAATTGAGGTAATTAATCAAGCATATTAATCAACCTATGAACCTAAAAAGTGTCAAAAGAATAAAATATCAATTGACCAATAAACAATTGACAAAGCAATCAAAATTAAATATCATTAATCAATCAAGCAAAGACATATATCAAAGCACATATAAGTAATAGAGTAATATAGTATTAGTAAGGTACAATCATCCAAAAAAAAGTAAAAAGGAATTAAAAAGTTAAATGTTCAAGGGTATCAAAGTCATTAATCATATTTGTTTTCCTTTGGCATCATAAAAGATATTCATAATTGGGACTTTAATGCTTCCTTTTCTTGGAGCTCTTCTTAGATTAACCTTCTATCTTCAATAGTCCAAGGATAGAGGCAAAAGTTTTTCTTAATTTTTTCATGAAAATTTATAACTCCATTAAAATTTGATTTATATTAACCTTAAACTTATTCACAGTCTTTTGAGGCTTATTTACTTTCTTAGTTAAGAAAGTTACGTCAACATCGTTGTAGACTTAAGGAGGAGTTGATAATCTTGTTGTTGTTGGCATTATACTAGATAATTATTGACTTGATCTTTATTCTCTTAAAGGTGTAAGATATTTTTTTTCACTTTGTACCAAATGCATCTATTTAAAGGTGGTGGTACTAATGAATTGACTCAAGCTAACATAAGAAAAGACTTATTTAATTGTATGTATACCTAACTTTTGTAGTAAGAAAAATATATGCATAGTATAAGGGTTTTTTTTTTTTAATTTCCTTTTGACCTTTCCTAAGCACTTTCATCATGTACTTCAACATATTAAACTTCTCATTCTTCAATAGATAGGTCAAGAGGTATATGTCAAAATAGGTCAAGTAATCATAATGGTCACTTCTAAAATTAATGTTGTAATGAATTATCCTTAACTTGATTAGTACGAAAGACATTTTAAATGACTACATACTATTATCACTTTCTTCATAAGATTAACATGACCTTCAAACATGGTTTTTATTTGCTTTTGAGCTCTAAACTTGCCCAAATTCCATGAATCAGTCTAGTTAACACATTTATCTTATAATTAAAATTCAAGCAACCCACAATCATCTTCAGAGTGATTTTCACCTTTTTTTTAGAACAATTCTTATTTACTTCCATATTTTTAAATAAATATTTTAGCATTTCAATATAAAAATAACATTTAAATATGGTGAACCTAATCCATTTCTAAAACTCAAATCCAATGAAGAAACCATTGGTCTCAAATTCAACAACTTTCTCTCAAGTTTATGGTTTACCAAATACATAATCCTTTTTCTTGAATTTGTAAAATTTATTCTTAATTTGAAAAGATATAAAATGAAAGCAATAGAACTTTGATAAATTATAGAATTAAAAAGATGATTTACCTCATATGGTTGCTATTTAAGGTAATGGACTTGGTGGTAAAGGCATGGGTGGTGTTTTTGGAAATGACATAGGCATAAAGGAGGATGGTGTTGGTCTTACACTCTTCGATTTTATTCTCATTTTGGTAGTTGTTTAATCCTTTTGGTTGATGGCTGATTTAGGTCTTTCCTTTGGGGCTTGACAATTAAAAGAGGAGAAATTGGTAGTAATAAGTTTTGGTATGATAGTCTACACTTTGCAAAGATGAACAAGAAGATATAAAGTGGAAAATCTAGATGGCAAAGATGGATTTCTTTTTTGTAAGGCAAATTAATAATTAAAGGCATTTGGAAAGAAAGTTTTAAATTAACACTAGATAATGCAAAAGCTATTTTTGAAAATTAAGAAGTAATAAGGTTTCTATCAAAAATAAGAATAACTTTTCCATTCAAGTGTTATTTGACTTTGGAAAGTTTTGTATTAGATTCAATTGGTGGCTTAGGTTAAAGTGGTATAACACCTTCTAAAGCCTATTCCTTTGATAAGGTAAGATTCGTTTGTTATATTGCTTTTAAAATAATAGAATGAGATTTTGTAATATCAATTTGGAGTAAGAAGGTTTCTCTGAATTAAAATTTATGTTTTGATGTATATGTAGAAATTATTACCTTGTAATGAATTTTAAAAATTAAAATTACTACAATTAATCCTTCTAGCATTTTATATTACCATTTTAAAATTAATAGAATTTGTTTTTATAATATACTATGATAAATCATTATGAAATCATGTATATTTTGTGAACTATAGATGATAAATTATAAGTATTCTAGAATATGAAAAGGAATGTTTTGAATAAAGAATCATAACTCATACTTAGTATTTTATCATATCATGATATTATGATAACATCACTAAGAGATTGTTATTACCATTTACATAAAATGATTAATATATTCTACTTAGATAAAGTGAAAGAATGTTAAAATATTTTTAATTAATAACATGAGAATATTTTCAAGATATATTATTATTAATGATTTAGTGATAATGTAATTTAAATAATGATTACTTTATTAAGAATTATAATTTTAAATTTAATTTTTGTATTGAAAGAAATATTTAATCTAAGTTATATAATTGTGTGTGTATGTGTGTGT
>JAHLGO010021107.1:5678116-5696319 GCA_020615895.1 Ceriops decandra
TCACCTCAAGTCTGAGACTAGGGTATCTATCTCTCTGGTCTGGCCAAAAGCAGATGCGGATACTGAAGAATTACCTAATAAGATTTGCATTAGAGATGATATGGGAAATTCAAATCTTATCATACTTGAGTCAACCCTTGAACTAATCTAAATTCTAAGATTGTAAAATTTAGAAATTTAATTTGTAGCTATCTTTCGGACCTCCCCCACAAAGCTTTTACACCATGACAAGCCCTAAAGTGTTGCATATATATATATATATATATATATATATATATATAAAATGCTGATCCAAGTTTTACATTCATCATCGTTTACAGGTTGCCGACCAACCAAAAAAGAAGAGAGTGCTCGGAATTAAAATTACTGACAAGGAGGTAAATATGTTCCCTTTATGATTGTAGCTTCTAGCCAGTACCTAAATATCCACCCCAAAAAAAGAAAAATGTTCTTAAAGTTTCCCTGGATAGGCAATTGAGTCTCATGTCTCAAAATATTTAATCAGATCCCTAAATGTTTATGAAGTAGAGCCATCAAGTACAATTAATTATTTAAATTTGAAGGAAAATATCATCACGTAACGTGATTAAAGCACATGGGTTTTAGAATTTTTCAAGAGAACAATCAAGGGCTTCTTCTACAAATGGCTTTGTGTCCTCTCAGCCCCTTTCCCCAAAACTTATCAATTTTCTTTTTCCCCCCCCCCCCCTCTCTCTCTCTTTGCTTTTTTGGTTTTTAATAATTGCTTTAACCCTGTTCTAACTTCTAAGGCCTCTTTATTTCCTTCATTTTTCCTATTTAGGTACCTTTTTGTTTTGCCTAATTTTATTTTAATTATTTATGTCCATGGCCTATCCTTGACCTTTTTGTGTGCTTGTTTGCTGAAAAAGTGACTAAAAAGCATTTTCTTTACCCAATCCTCAGACTTGTTTTGCTTTTTGCCATTTTTGGCCTAAATAATTAATTTCCCTTCTCTTGCCTCCGTACGGTGAATTTTGAGGTTTCCAAACATGCTATGGAATGGAATTTGGTTTTCTCGAGACATGAAAATAGAGCCAAAAACCCCCCATTATTTTGTTTTTATTTCCATTTGATGGGTGCGACAAAGTATATGCAATGGGAATTGGTTGCTCTTTTGACGTTTATTAGTTAATTAAGCCAACATTCCCATTATTTTATTCGCTAGGCTGCCACATCATTGCTTATATGACATATCTTTCACAAGTTAGCTTTTGAGTATTTTATTTTTACATCCTGAAATTCAGAGATATTAAGTATCCAGTTGAAAAGTTTGAAATTTGAGGGACTCAATCGCACATTTTCTTTTGGTATTCATCAAGCCTTTTCACTTTTTAACTTGCTATGCTATGCCTTTTCTTTGCATGCATCTCTCTTTCTTATATATGTACATGTAGATGTATGTATGTACGAACGTTCAATAGGCATGCATTTTGTTTTTCTGTTTTGATCAATAGAAAAGTGCATGAAGATTGTTTAAATATTACTTATAAATAGATAACAAATCTAGTATGTTATCAGTGTCAAAAAATTCAAATTTTAAATTTTTAGATAAGGTTCATAATATATTAAATTTATAAAAATTTTGCAATGAAATATAAAAGTAACGTAAGTGAATACAAGATTACTTAATCATAAAAAAATTTTAATACTATATCAAAAAGTTATTATTTTTTAAAAATTTAATCTATTAAATAATTTTAAAAATATAAATTATATATTATATTTTAACAGTTGATATGCAAAAAATAATTTTAAAGTCAATTATGCTTGCCGTCAGTAATGGTGTGGGTGGAAATTGTGGTACTAGTGGCAGCTTTGATGGCATCATGTTATCACACAATAGATCTTCTTCTTTTGTGCTTTTTTTTTTTTTCTTTTCTTTTTTAAGTAAATAAATCTTCCATTTTTTTAAGCAAAGCAATAATATTGATTTTAAAGCAATATTTCTACTTTAAGCGAAAGCAGTATCTCACTCACAATGGATCAGTTTTAGTTGTTTTTAGTTGCTTTTTAATTTGTAATTCCACATAATTCATGCATAACATCCTCATTCTCAATAGAGCCCACCAAATTGTGAGTGATAAACGATGAACAAATAAATAAATACTTTAGGGTAATGGTAAATAAATTTTGAAAAGGTAAGGGAACAACCTGTAGAATAATGGTAAGATATCTTAATTGTGATATGAGTTACAAATTTAAGTTGTAATTATTTATTTATTTTTTTTTGTAAAAATAAGAGTGAACCTTCCCACGTTTAAATTTTCCCTAGACTTTATGGTGTGTGATTTTTTTTTTCCCCTTTGATGCTTTCAAATTTTGAAAAGATAAGAGCCAAAGCGCCCATCATGATGGTGTGGAAGGAAAATAAGGTCATGCCCTCGTGCCATGCCAGTATACACTTCATGGTTGCTGACACCTTTGCTTGTCCTGCTAGGAGTTCCGTTACCTAGTGTGTATGATAAGGTAGTTTTAATCTTGACAATCAATATTGAGAGTATGGTTGGCTTTGCATTAAGAGTTGTGCAATGCTGCGGGCACAGTACTTGAACAGCCTTTCAAGCCAATACTTGTTTATGCATAGTTCCACCAACTGTTTGCTTATCGTGTGGGGTTTGATCCATATTGAATTCAGTCTAACATTCGAAGCAACTTACAATATGCGGCACTAAGTGCATTGAGAAGGCTTCCTTTCGATCCTGGAAATCCTGCTGTTCTTCATTATGCTGTACAGGGGTAAATTTTCTTAATCAGTTCAATTTCCATTGAAGTTGTGTCCATCACTCTGGCACATTGTATTAGTTAGTTTCACGGGCTTCTTATACATGGAGTATATGGAACGTGAGAAATGCAAAAGGCATGTATACTCCACTTTTACATTTGTGTGTTTAGATGACTTACTTTTTATTGACTATGTTCGCAGTTCATTTTTATAACTCTTAGGAGCTATGAGAAAATATATGAACTTATAATCTGCGTTTGTGTTTGAAGCTTAATTTTCTGAAAATTTTATAGTTTCAGGTGAAAATAATGTGAAAGAGTGGGTCTGTTTCAGAGTCAATAACAGCTAAAGACCTTGTTATTGGAACTCATAGAAGAATAATGGCCTAGACATTGTGGAAGCTAATTTAAATTTCAATCCGGGAATTCTAAACGGCTCATCTTATTTGATGCTGGGAAAAGAAACATTGTTTGGCTGTGGCATTTTCTCATTGTGTCCCTCCTCTGAGTGTTTTCTGTGTTATTCAATGTCACCACCATCTTATCTTAATATAATGTACAATCCGAATTTGAACTTCTGTTACTACGAGCCTTTTAACTTTGATGTGATATAACAATTAGTATGAAATGATTTTAAAAAATGAATATTACTTTTTTTTTCTTCACCAATTGAAGTCATAAAGGGCACAATCTCAGATGAATATTATTTAGGGATCTTGTTTGTGATAAATCATCAATAGCCTGTGAAGGCAAAGCAACTATTTTCCACCTATAACATACATGCCCAAGGGTGACTTCCTATTCACTGTAAGAAAATTAGCAGCACAAATGTGAAGTCACTGGGGGTTTCAACCTACACTATTGTATACTAGGATACATAAAAATGAAAACCAGGCATAATCTTATTATGTAACATACTCTTATGCGGGGTGCGAAAATTTGGTGGTTCTTTGCAATAGTTACACAAGATTGAAGCCATTACAATCAACAAAAAGCCAAATGTTGATAATGTGCTGAAGCAGTTGATCATAGTTGGACCTCTTTTTAGGAAATCTCTTGATCGACTGAGCGGGATCAAGTGATGCAGCAATGATATGGTGCATTTAGAACATGTGGCATCTCCATCTTGATGGTTGCTTTTTTGGTCTTGTTCTCCTTATTGGTCTCCTTGCGCCACATGCTTATGATACGTCACAGATTTTTTTTAGGCTCCTTTCACATTCATTGGTGACCTTCTTTTTGGTTCTGCTTGTCAATTAGAAGGTAAATTCATATCTCTTTGCAGGGTTTCATTTTCTGATCCTGTTGCTGTGAGGCATGCTTTGGGAATTATATCTGAGTTGGCAGCTAAAGACCCTTATGGGGTTGCAATGGCATTAGGTGCCTTTTTACTTATAGAACTCAGCCATTCTTATAGTTTTGTCCTATCATGATTCCAAGTTTCTTTGCCTGATGTGCCATGGAATTAAGATTGGTTGTTAGTGCCTAACATTTGCACCTGCATGGCTTTCTGCAGGAAAGCTTGCTCATCCTGGAGGTATGCTTCATAATATTAGGCTTTTTTCCTTTTTCTTATTTTATTTATCTTTTTTGATTTTGATTATGTCCATTGCTTAGCATTACATTTTCCACAGTGTATTGGGCAAAATTGAAATCAAACCAGGATAAGAAAAAAAAAAAAGTACGTGGTAGCATATGGGCAAAAGTTAAGCAAGGAGTGACTGGAGAGCCTGAAAGCATTTAGGCGGGTATAAGCTAATAAACAGTTAATAACCTGAACGAAATGTAGCAATGAGTATTAAACAGTATACTTGAGTCAAGTAAGTAGATAGAGATCAACGAACAGAGTTTCGCATTGTAAGCATAGCTATAAAACCCAGATTAGCCTGGACTGTCAACCACAGACAAGGCACAGACTAGGACTGTAAGTATCAGTTACTGTGTAGATGGACGTAGATCAGCACAACTATGAGTGTAAGTGTAACCAAGTAGTTGTGAGATTTGCAGCACAACCAATTTGCATGCTCCAATTGAGGTGCTTAAATTGATAATTAATCCTTATGGTAACTTACCTCGACAGGATTTAGCTGCTTTGAAAAGCTTATCCAATTTTTTTTGCCATCTACGTAATCTTTATGTAAACTATTTTATTTTCCTAAAGTACACTTTTGTGGAATGGTGTAGAAAATATTTTGGCAGCCTAGTGCTTTAAGCATGAACTGTGACACTATATTATTTGATGTGTGGAGAATTCTTGTGGGTGATTAATAGGAAGCCTCATTTGATATTTTGGTGATTTCTCGTTGCCCTTTGTTTATCTCCTACCAATCATAAGTTTGAATCTGTCAGGGCCTTTTAACTGGCTTCATAATATGAGAATACTGCATTGTAATCAAGTTATGTAACCTCATTTTCTAAGGAAACCCTCAAACTCCTTAATTCTATAATGTTCAGGTGTTGGTGTCTGAACAAAATCCCACAGTAGCAGTGATCTTGCAAAAAATTTTCTATTCTTTTCTTTTCTTTTCTTTTTTCTTTTTTGTTCTGTATCTGTTTAGTTGGATGATTGCTTGGACTTTTTGGTTGTTAATTGCCGCAATCTGCTTGAAGATTATGCAGAATAAGCATTTATATAATATTTTATTTCTCCATTTAGTTTCTTTTAGCAATTTCATTTCCAATTGGTTACACTGTCCCTCAAGCATCATACTTTGATCTTTCAAGCTTCTGATATGCATGTTGTTTAAATACTTTTCCTTTGACATTAGTTTAGCGTACTTTTCCTTGTGCCTACACTATTCTTATTAGGTGATCCAATGGAAATGTGTGCTTCCATTTTATTGCCAGGCTTATATGTGGTATATCTGTTTACGTTATGATTACTTCTACGCCGTTATGTGGAATTTCGCTGTTCGTGGTGTTATGCCCACCACCTCACTTCATTTAGTGGTTTCTGATGTGAAGTTTCTGCCTCCCTCTTTTGGTCAGGAGCACTGCTAGGTGTCCTCCACTCGAAGGATGTGCTTGCCAGAGCTTCACTTGCAAGATTATGCCATTTAATATCTAGAGCTCGTGCCTTAGATGGTAAGGCGAATCGACTTTCTTGCAGTTTGAGAGTTTGTATAGACAGATGGGATTGATTGGCTTCTCGATGTTTCTGTTATCAGAGAGACATGATATAAGATCTCAGTTCAATTCGTTGCTATACCAACTCCTCGTAGATCCCAGTGACAAAGTCTGTTTTGAGGCAATCTTATGTCTACTGGGGAAATATGACAACACAGAAAGGTGTTGTTTCGACCTTTTTTACTATCATTTCCAACCAAAAGGTTTTGACACGATGGGTTTTATGTCGCATGCAATTGCCAGGCATCACTTTTCTGAACTTTTATTTATGAGCTAATGTGGCATGTTTTCTAATGGATTATCTCATACCAAGGGGCCTACACGTGAGTTTAGATACGTAGGCTGTTTAGCAAATAAGAAATATTTATTATGCAAATTAGTGCCGTGTTTATGAAAGTTTCAGCATTCCTAACATTGTTTGAAAGGCGAGGATGCAATGTGGATTATGATACACCTAAGTGGATTCATAGGAAGGAAAACTTGAAAGAGTCTTCCCTTCAACAATTTTGCACATGGTGTCTGCTCCAGGAACTTAGAGATATCCTCCCATACTTTTGTTGTCAAATAAGTCTGGACCAAGTTGGGTTGGATGCATGGATCCCTTTTCCTTTTCCCCCTTTCCTTTTGTTTCTTTTTGACAACTGGGTAACAAACAGTCTCTGTACATGCACCCCTAGGAATGAAGAGCGGGCTGCTGGATGGTACCGCATAACCAGAGACGTTTTGAAGTTGCCAGAAGACAATAAATCAAAGGCTTCCAGGGATAAATCTCTAGAGGCCAAGCGGTCTCAACCTCTCATTAAGCTTGTGATGAGAAGGTGACAGAAAACTAATCTCTCTCTCTCCCTCTCTATGTCACACACATGCACACACACTAACAAAAACTAACACTATTCAGAATA
Source organism: Ceriops decandra (assembly GCA_020615895.1). Taxonomy (NCBI): domain Eukaryota; kingdom Viridiplantae; phylum Streptophyta; class Magnoliopsida; order Malpighiales; family Rhizophoraceae; genus Ceriops; species Ceriops decandra. The sequence continues at coordinate 5,684,887 of JAHLGO010021107.1, forward strand.
ATTTGGGAACATTTGTGACGTGCTGAACCATGCTGTGTCCCTATTAAGATTATCATATAGCACTTTTTTTTTTTTTTTGAAGGTTGGAGAGTTCTTTCCGAAGTCTCTCTAGGCCAGTGCTTCATGCAGCTGCGAGAGTTGTGCAAGAGATGGGAAAGAGTCGTGCTGCTGCATTTGCTTTGGGCTTACATGACATTGATGAAGGGCTTAACATTAATGTATCGGATGATAGCGATTTTAACGAGAACCCCTATGCGAAAGGTAAATTTTAAGTAAAGCTCCTCTTGTCTATCTAGTTTTTCTTTTCCTTTTCTTTGTTTTTTTTCTTTTTTCCCTCTAAGTTTACTTATTGTCATGGATGATACACTAGTAGCACAGTTCGTGTGTGACAAGGCTCCTCCCTCAAGGAAAGCAAAATTCTGAACTGTCCATGATTTTGGTCTTCGTTTTATCTTCGTCGTTTACTTGAGGTGAAGTATCAGATTAATGATGCTGATGATAGAATGTTTATGCTGCCTTGAGGTAGAAATTTAGATGAAGCCTTAAATGTCCTTGGAAGTCTTAGAAACTGAAGTTCCACCGGACATTCTTTGGTAGATATAAAGATTGTGTGTGAAAATAATCTTTGACAACATAAAGCAGGGGAAAGACCAATGCCAATTGGTTTTTTATTTGTAAATTTACTGGGGACTGGATGATATGCTACTTCATTGTCCGCATTACAATAGATTTGTCCTTCGATATGCTATGCATTTCTCACTAGCAAGACAGATTTGTCCTTTGGTACTCTTGACTTTGTGAGTTGTGACAATTTTCCCAACTTTTATGGAAGTAACTCGCCGAATCAATCTCGCGCTTGGTCTGCAGCTCCAGAGTGTTTCATATAAAGTTTATGGTTTAACTAGAATAGGTGGATTTAATCTTTCATTGCACAATAGTACCTTTTTGTTTGGTCTTGTTTTTTTTTTTTTTCTCTCTCTCTCTCTCCTTTTCTTTTTAATGGTTCATGGTGTTCAGATTTTTCTTTCCTCTAACGATTTTCTTTAAATTCTTTCTCATTTAGTTTAATGCTTCTTTATGAGGTGTTACAAAATTGAGGGAACCAATATGATATCTCCTTGCCCCAAATCCTGTCTTCACTGGAAATTAGCAATATTTAGTTCCTATAGTGTTAGCCATGATTACTTGTATGCCAAGAGGATTGGTCTTTTATGTCCCAGTGGCACCTGACAGTTCTGTGAGGGTGCAATTGAGCCAAGTTTGTGCTAAATCTTTTGTATTCATGACATATAGGTATATGATGAAGCTTCTTTTTCCAAGAAAACAATGATTATAATAATGGGAAATGAGAAAGAGTTTTCACTTGTCACAACCAAAGATCAGGCAGTCATTTTTTTTATTAGCATTTGGATTGCATTTTAGTATCTGGAAAACTTGGTAATTCTTTTATGTTTCTTATATGCTTGGTCAATGCCCTCGTATAGTGCTTGAGGTGAAATCCATATGGTACGAAGTTTTGGTTCTTAATTGACATTATTATTATTTTTTTCTAACCAAAGCATGATTTTTAATTTTACGATACACGCATTCCCCAAATTAAAGTATATAATTGTGTTCCTATACTTTAATATGCACACAAGACATGTACTTTCCCTATCTTCTTTTGTTCTATGATCTATTGAGTTCCACCAGTACTAACTTTCTCTTTACTTATTCTCTCGACCTTTAGTGAATCTGTTGTCTAATCTAATTCCTTGGACTTTGGGTTCTATGAGTAAAATATAGGTGGTTAAGTTGTTTAATATTTGATGGATATTAGTATTGCTTGTGCTTTATTTATGTGCACAAACCTCGGCTGATATGTTTCTGTACCGGATTATTATTGCTGTGCTTGGACAGGTGCCGAGCCAGCCTCATCAATATCTGGTGATGAGGATACCATTGGAAGTTTGTTAGCTTCTTTAATGGAGGTAGTGCGCACAACTGTTGCATGTGAGTGTGTTTATGTCCGAGCAATGGTTATCAAGGCACTAATATGGATGCAAAGCCCATACGACTCGTTTGATGAACTAGAATCCATTATTGCATCAGAGCTCTCTGATCCAGCTTGGCCTGCAACACTTGTTAATGATATTCTACTCACATTACATGCTCGTTTTAAGGTATGTAATTGAAATTGAAGCGCGTATGCTATCTTAAGAACATGGTTTGTTTATTTTGAAGTCATCGTTCTGATGCGGCATCATTAATCCAGGTGCTTCCTTCCTTTTAGCCACGTGCTTTGCATTATAGTTTTAGCGCAGTTTCCTTCATCCCAGGTTGTGGGGTTTCCCTATTTACGTGGAACATCTTGCTTGCACCGTGTCATCAGATCGCTTACAGTTTATTGCTACTAATATGTATTTATATTTTAGTCAAGGTTTATTGTCCTTTTTTTTGTTTGTTTCCTTTTACGTTCCATATTTGCTTATACACAGTTATGGCACCAATACAACTCTAAGATTCTTTAGATATTTAGTCAAATGCACATTAATTGCTGCTGGAAATGACCGCCTTTCACCATTTTACTTCATGAAATGAGGATGAAAATGTCTCAAGTAGAACAAAGAGTGTAGATGAGAAATGTAGTTGGGTAGTTTGAGCACTTACTTTGAAAATGGTGGCTCAAGTGAGCAGCTACTCATGGCTTTTGGTCGATAAAGCCCTAACGCCCCCCCCCCCCCCTTTTTTTTACGTGATGCTTACACTAGGTTGTGATGTATTGTTTCTACTAATTGACCAGGCAACTCCAGATATGGCCATTACCCTGCTTGAAATTGCGAGGATCTTTGCTACTAAAGTTCCAGGGAAGATTGATGCTGATGTTTTACAACTACTGTGGAAAGTATGCTTTTAACTCAATGCTAGATCATTGATTTCTCTAATATTTGCCTAATTGTATTATTTTTGCTGTCTTATTTCTTAGTTGCCTCACTTAACTTGTGGCTTCAAGTTAACACCATATTCTACATGTTCACCCGCTTGATTAGTGAACTATGGCCAGGGATAAAAAAAAATCCCTAACATAATAACTGCTAGCATCAACTGATTAAATTAATCTATTGTAGACATGTCTGATCGGAGCTGGTTCAGATGAGAAGCACACTGCATTAGAAGCAGTTACAATAGTACTTGATCTACCACCACCACAGCCTGGGTCAATGTTGGGACTTACATCTGTAGACACGGTTTCTGCTTCAGATCCAAAGTCAGCTCTGGCACTACAGAGATTAGTCCAAGCAGCGGTAAGCATCTTCTTTCTTCAGCAATATTGTTTATTGTCTGTCAGTTAATTGATAGTGGAAAGAATATTGCATTTTTTGCAGTTTCTTCTTTTTTTTTTTTGAACTTTCCTTATTCCCATTGTGACCCCCCGAATTGTTTAGTATACAGGTATGGTTCCTTGGAGAAAATGCCAACTACGCTGCTTCTGAATATGCTTGGGAATCTGCAATCCCTCCTGGTATTGCATTGATGATTTTAGATCCAGATAAAATGGTCGCTGCTGCCAACTCTCGTAATCCTACTCTAGCTGGTGCACTGACTAGACTGCAGAGATGTGCTTTTAATGGCAGCTGGGAGGTATAAGATTCCATCTCATCTATTGTTGGGGCTCGGTTTAAATATGGGATAATTGATGTGGGCTAGATGGTTTTATCAACTTTCAGCTGTGGTTTCAAGCACTTCAATGTTCTGCGTGCATATACATAAGAGTGGGCTTAAATACTGGCAAATCTTTGCTTGGTCATTGCTTAGGTAGAGACTGCACATGCTAACAATTTATTTTAAAGGTCATGTAAATATTTAAAAGATGTATAAAATCCTTCTTAAACATGTGAAAGATGTATAATGTTTCTTGTCTCCATAACTTGCACTTCGATTTTGCTTAGTTAACCACTGGATTCATATACTATTCATGCATATCATTTTTTTTTTTTTAAATTTCAAATTAACTGGATATCTATAAGTTCATCAGCATAACCCGTTGAAATCCAAAATTATTGTTATAATCATGAATTATGACCATATAGATGATAGGATTGGATCAACTCAAATTAAGTAGCATGGTGAACATGAATGGCTTGTGAATGCCATATAATCATGCTAATATGGCACAATTCCTATTGCTTTTTGGGGTTGCTGGTAAGACTATATTTTAATGGTTATTGTTGACTAAGAAGGTACCTTATCTTTTAGTTGGTTGGAGACTTCGATATCCAGTATAGATATCTTCAAGTGCTACTGCTGAAACTGCTGATATTTCTTTGCTATGTTTCTGCATTGTTTTTACCCTCTTCGTCAAAATTTCCCTCCCCATTAATCTATTGTTTCCCTGAGTGCACCTCAGGTCCGCATTGTAGCTGCGCAAGCCTTAACAACCATGGCAATCAGATCTGGTGAGCCTTTTAGGCTACAGATATATGAATTTTTAAATGCTTTAGCACAGGGTGGACAGCAGTCTCAATTATCAGAAATGCATCTCAGTAATGGGGAAGATCAAGGAACCAGTGGCACTGGCCTTGGAGTCCTGATCAGCCCCATGATAAAGGTACTCGATGAAATATACCAAGCACAAGATGAACTGATCAAGTAAGAGCCTAAAAATATCCGTCTATGTCATCTACTTCTGTTCGTGGACACCTGTTTAGTTTCCCTTCTGCAGGGACATACGTTACCATGATAACGCCAATAAAGAATGGACTGACGAAGAACTGAAAAAACTTTATGAAACCCATGAGAGGCTGCTGGATCTTGTTTCACTGTTTTGTTATGTTCCAAGAGCAAAATACCTACCTTTGGGGCCAATAAGGTAGAGTACAACAAGAAATTCTCGGTTTGAATCTGTTGGAATTGATGGCGTCTGTATGGTTTCGGGTTAATGTAAGGTAGTCGAAAGTGGTTTATTTTCATTATGCTGTTCATGCATTACTTTTATGTCCATTTTGTGGGTTATTTCAAACATAAATATGCCTTATACTTCTTTTGGCATTTCCTTTCTTTATGTGATTGTCCTACTGTGGAATTTAATGACAGTGCCAAACTTATTGACTCCTATCGCGCAAAGCATAACATAAGTGCATCAACTGGCTTGAATGATCCGGCTGTTGCTACTGGAATTTCTGAACTGATCTATGACTCTAAGCCAGCTCCTGCTGAGCCTGATGCACTCGATGATGACCTAGTTAATGCCTGGGCAGCAAACCTTGGAGATGATGGCTTGCTAGAGAGCAATGCTCCTGCAAGGAACCGAGTAAGAATATATCTTCATTTTACATTTAATTTAACTCTCAGTCAGAATTGGAATGCAAAAACTAGCAGGATGGCTTGTACCTCTTCATTGAAGAAGGACATAATCAGTCTCACTGTGAGAAAAAAACCCCTCGTGGAATTTTAGTTCTCTGGCGTTTTTGCAGAACTGAACAGGCTGTTTAGTTGTGTACGTTACATAAAGAAATCCTACTATTTTACGCATGAATTCTGGTATGGCATTATAACACAAACATTTTTTAAGCATTTCTCACTTTGAAAAATAATTTCACGTCACTACTCAAATAAAACACGTGGAAATGTGTTTTGCTGTTGCATGGTTATTGAACACTGTTTGTCAAATTTTGGCCCTTTTCCTTTGCACCTTGTACATAGAACTCTCTTTCACAGACTGTAAAACTGCCACCTTCTTTCCTTATCTCTTCTTCTCTCTATTCCTGATTATTTCTTATCAATCATAAGTTTGTTGTTGAAAGCAAGGTAAGGATTTAAATATATGAGATATATTTGCCTTCTTTGTCATCATTAGAGGTCCTTTTGTGTCTCTATGTCAGGTTAATGATTTTCTTGCGGGTATTGGAACTGACGCTCCAGATGTTGAGGCGGAGAACGTCATCTCTAGGCATTCGGTTAGTTATGATGATATGTGGGCAAAGACCCTCCTTGAGTCTTCAGAATTAGAGGTATAGGGATCGTGACCAACACACTTGTCTTCCCGTTAAAGCAGAATGAACCTATTTGACGAAATGAAATTCATTGGATTTGCAGGAAGATGATGTGAGGTCGTCTGGAACTTCATCCCCAGATTCAGCAGGATCTGCCGAAACTTCATTTTCCTCTCACTTTGGTGGAATGAGCTATCCTTCATTGTTCAGTTCACGGCCAACTAATTATGCAAAAGATCCTTCGGTAAGATGGGGCATTGGTTTTCTTTTCATGCATCACGTTATTTGTTGCCGCTTTAATGTTTGAGAAATTACTATCATGCGCAGTGGTCTCACAGCCACATGGACAAAATATCAATCTAAACTTGTTTATAGGGGCGAGAGCAGCTCTGTACATGTATGGGTGCAGGAAAGTACCATCAGAAGTTCCTTATTTAACATTTTTCTCCTTTGCAAGAGTCAGGTGGATGTCCCCATTAAGTAGATCTTGTTTTGCTTCTCTTTTATCCCTTTCCAGTTTCCTTTCATCAATTTCATGAATCGAAAAGATTTTGAGAATTCAAATGCTATGACTACATTAGACTGGTAAATTAATTAGCCACGTATGGACGACTTCTTTTGAGAACAAGCAAATAGAATAAGTAAACCAAGTCAATATCTTAATTGAATGGCAAGAAATCAGCTCTTATATATTGCTAGACTAAGCCAGGAAGGGATCAAACATACAACATTTGCCAGACTATCTGGTCCACTTGCTTTTCATGGAGAGTGCCTAGGGTCTTTAATTAAATTTGATGAACATGAACATGTGTAAGTAGCAGTGTGTCTCTGTGTATGTTTAGCCAAATTCAGTTGTATATAACAGAGAGGTCAACAGGCTGCCAGCGTAGAAGCCAGTGAATGAGGTTCTAAATTCTCCAGGGAGGCTCATGTAACCTGATCTCTCCCTAATATTCGTATCTCACAACTAAATTGAGGCATAATTATCGAAACCTTTTCAGATAAGAGAAGATCCCCCATCATATGAGTCATCTGTCATGCAAAGCTACGACGCATTTGAGAACCCCTTGGCTGGATCTCATGGTTATGAATCTCATGAGGAGGAACCCGCTTCATCTGGAAGTCCACAGTCAGGAACAGCACTGTATGACTTCTCTGCAGGTGGAGATGACGAAGTAAGTTAGAGAGCTTCTTTAGTTGGGGACCGGTAGTTCATAATTCTTGAATGAGACATGCTAAAGTTTTCAAATTGACGCTTATTTTTTGATTCGTTCTATGTTAATGTTTGAACACTAATCACTGAGAGTAAGAATCCAGCAGCTCTACCACCAGACAGCATAACTGGTTGCTTTTTATGTTTTGACTTGTACCGGAAGTTTTGTTTTTTTTTTTATCATTGGAGGTTTAATTATCATAAGTTCAAGTGTTGCTTTTGAAGTTATGGTTTTTTTTTTGTTTTGGTTTTTTTGCAGTTAGACATAACAGCAGGCGAAGAGCTTGAAATTGAGTATGAAGTCGACGGATGGTTTTATGTAAGTTTGGGAAGGGTTGAGAATATCAAGGGTTATATATATATATATATATCTTTCAAGCTTAATCTTCGCACAATGCTTAGGCAGTCAATCCATTCCTTTTTTCGCTCTGCCTTTCCTGAAACCTTTTGAGTTTCAACAAGTAAATCCCAGTTTTGGTTTGGGGTTGGAGGCAATCAATTTTTTTTTTTTAACTGGGAACATGTTACATTGCAGGCGAGGAAGAAGAAACCGAGGAAGGATGGGAAGGCAGCTGGCCTTGTTCCCGTCCTCTACGTCAGTCGTCAACCTTAAAAAGATAGATGCAATCAAACTGCTCAACTGATCTCATCTTTGTCTCAAATTATAATCTTTTTAATATATTATATTATTTGTGGGGCAGGGGGGAGATGATTTTCTGAGATTTTTCGTTTTGTATGAAGGAATCCCGATTTTTAAAATGATTTTCTTTTCTTCTCACTTTATTCTTCTAATTTGTTTCTTCAGAAAATTTTCCTCAGAATAATGACCTCTGTGTTTTAGAATCGCTGTCTACCCCCTTAAGACATCAACCAAAGAAAAGAAAATTGAAAATAAAAAAAAAAAAAGAAACAACAGAAAAAGACTTGGTTCTATGTTTTATTAAATAATTTTCTTTTTGATATATTTTTTTTTATTACATGAACACCCAATGGATGTGGCCAAACTTTTGGAAATTGATTGAGTAGAAACAGACACTGCAATAAACTGAGAGAGAGAGAGAGAAATTTGGGGCTGCCTTTTTTTTTTTTTTTGGGAAAAGCGAAAATAAATTAAACTTACAAAAATGGGTTTTTATTTGTATAATAAAAGGAAACGGGGAAGTAAATAAATTTTAAAATTACCTTCGTTTATGCCCCATAATCTCTAAAAGCCCCATCAACAACCAAAAAAAAAAAAAAAACTCACAGCTTGGGGATTCAAGGTAAGAGGTTCTCTCTCTCTCTCTCTCTCTCTCTATTTGTTGGGTTTAATATTCTTCAATAATTTTTTTGTTTTTTTGGGATGCAATGATATGACCTGTGCCGTTGCGTTTCCAGTTTTAGATTACATGGTCAGTTTGGGATTCTGGGCAACACACCGTGAAAGGGATGATGTGATGGAGTTAATAAAATTGGGGTTTCGGGGTTGCCCTTTGATGCCTGTAGATTGATGGCGGTTATGGTTTTCTATAGCTAGAAATGAATATGGTTTTGTGAAAAGGGGGAGTGAGCTTCACTCACACAACTGTGGGAAAATAAAGGGGTGGTGGTGGTTGCTTGAGTGAGAGTGTGTGTGTGAGAGAGAGAGAGGAAATCGAAAGGACTTTGGAAACCAACTCTCCACTCGTCTTTCCCAGTTTTTCTTCAAAATGGCAAGTGCAAAGCTCTTAAAGTTGTTCAAGAAAGCCATTCCTGCAAACCCCCGTTCAACGTCAAACCAACAAGATATTGCTGAAAAGATCACTAAAGCCATCCTTAAAGCAGGACCGAGTTCCCTCAAAACTGCTCCATCTTTTCTTTGTAATCTCAATTCTGATATCATACATCTTGTCCTCTTAAACCCAGAGCTTCCAGCTCAGTCATGTTTGGGTTTCTTGAACTTTCTTCAACAAAACCATTCGCTTGTTTCTTGTAAACCTGGTCTCAGAGCTCACGTGATCCTCATTTCCAGATTATTTAAAGGTAGAAAGTTTGCAGAGATGAAGAATATTTTGAGTGTTATTGCTATGGATGATGATCTACGATGCCCTATCATGGATATGGTTGTATTGGCTAGCAGTGTTGATAATGAACCCAAGTTTGTCGAGAAGCTGTGCGATGTGCTGTTCAGGGTCTATGCAGATTGTAAAATGTTTGATTTTGGAATTCATGTCTTTGGTTATATGGTGAGCAATGGGATGAAGATTGATGAGAGGTCTTGTATTGTGTTTTTGCTCGCATTGAAGAGGTGTGATAAAATGGAGGAATGTTTGGACTTCTTTAAACGAATGGCAGAGTCTAATGCAGGGGTTACAGTTTATTCTCTGACAATTGTGGTCGATGGTATGTGTAAGAAAGGATGGATTAAAAGAGCTATGTATTTGATGAACCAAATGGATTGTAAAGCGATTAAACCAAATGCTGTGACGTATAATACACTCCTAAATGCATATATCAAAAGAATGGATTCTGAGGGTGTGAATAAGACGCTAAAGTTGATGGAGATGGGGGAAGTTGTTTATAATGCTACTACATATACACTTTTGATCGAATGGTACGGTAATTCTGGCAAAATTGCCGAAGCTGACAGGGTCTTTAAAGAAATGTGTGAGAGAAACATAGAACCTGATATTATTGTGTATACGTCAATTATTAGTTGGAATTGTAAAGTTGGGAATCTAAAAAGGGCATTTGTCTTATTTGATGAATTGAGTGAGCGAGGCCTTGTTGCTAATGCTCACACATATGGGGCTTTGATAGATGGTGTTTGTAAGGCTGGGCAAATGGAGGCAGCCGAAAGGTTGATGAATGTGATGCAAAGCCAAGGGTTTGATGTGAATCAGGTAATTTTTAATACACTTATTGATGGATATTGCAGAGTAGGGATGATAGATGAGGCTTTGAAGGTGCGAGATATCATGGAGAAGAAGGGATTTAGAAGTGATGTCTTCACTTATAATGCAATTGCTAGTGGGTTGTTCAAATTAGGGCAACGAGATGAAGCAAAAAGGTGGTTGTTGACAATGATGGGACAGGGTCTGACGCCTAATGTGGTGAATCTTACCACCTTGATAAATATGCATTGCAAGGAAGGGAATTTTGTGGAAGCAAAGAGGCTGTTTCAAGACATGGAAGAGAAGGGACTAAAGCCTAATGTTGTTACCTTCAATGCTCTTATTGATGGTTACAGCAAGAAAGGAATGATGAAGGAAGCTTACAAGTTGAGAGACAAAATGGAAGCTCAGGGGATGATGCCAGACATATATACATACACATCTCTTATACATGGGGAATGTAGTTTTGGAAAGTTAGACGAAGCCTTGAGATTGTTTGCTGAAATACGTAGGAAGAATTTAACAACCCTCGGTTTAGCCACATACGCAGCAATGATTTCAGGATTGTCGAAGGAAGGACTATCTGAGGAAGCTTTTAAACTATATGATGAGATGATAGAAGCAGGCTTTATACCTGATGATAGAGTATATACTTCACTTGTGGGCAGTCTCCACAAGCCTAGCTTCAAAGCATTGGCCAGTTAAGTATCTCTAGACCTTCGGTTTGGTAAGATGACATCTGGCCAGATGACCCTTTCGGTACCTTCTAAATCAAAAGGTATGTGTTCCCGTAACACTTTTATATATATATATATATCCCCTACTTTAAATTGGCTGTGTGCCTCTGGAGGATGAACCCATGAAACCATTCCAACCATTGTGTTTCGTTGAATTTGTAGGAGATGATGTGGGATAATAGGACTTCCATCCCCAAGTTCAGCAGATTCGGTTGAAATTTAAAAGTCATCCAACTTTTGGGGTTTGGATTAGCCTTCGTTGTCAGCCCATTATGGGAATGTACAAACAACGGCACAGCAATTGACATGTGTTTGTTGTCCCTTCAGAAGGTTCAAGACTGACATTGTGCGAGCCTATTCTTCAGCATTTTAGTAACATGCAAGAAGAGCACGGTATTGAGATATAATGACTGAATGGATTTTTGAGTCCCCTTTTAGCAGAAAACGAAAAAAATTATTTTTTTATAAAATAAACAGAATATAATGTATGCCCTGAAGATTAAATTCTCTTCAGGCATTATCTTTTTCTTTTTCTTTTTCTTTTTCATTTTGGATGAGTTATCTTTGGGAATTTTCTTAGAGAAAATGTTATTTTGGTGTTGTAGTCTTGATGTATTATGATTAGTTGGTCTTTTGATTTCTTTACCTCTTTTTTTTTT
>JAHLGO010021107.1:5708764-5742602 GCA_020615895.1 Ceriops decandra
CAATTCCTTTCTTTTATGGAGCGTGGCGTCCATATCCTTTTTAAATATCCTAGGTTCGTGTTCCTTCAAAGGATGGGTCTAGGGTTTTGTGATATTAAACTTTGGTTTAACTTTCTTTGTTGTTCTTTGATTCCTGGTGTGCGTTGAGTCCCTAAGCTACGTCTTTTTGGGATTTTCTGCATTAGTTAGTATCAAAGCTTGGTTCTAAATTAGGTTGAATCCACTCACTTTTTAATTTTCTACCTTGTGATTTATTTATTTCTATTTAGTTTGTTTATTATGTGCATTATCATTCAAATGCACAAATCTTTTTGTTTGCAATCCTTTTCTCTTTGCTTGCTTGTTTAAGTTCATAAACGTGCTAATTTCAATTCCAATTGCTATATCTAAGTATTCTACTGTTGTTTTTGTGTTGAAAAAAAAAAGAAAAAGAAAAAGAAAGAAAGAAGAACAAAAAAAAAGAAAAAATCAAATTCAAAGTTATTGATAAGGTTAATAGTTTGGTCATATTGGCCACAATAATAATAAAGTTTTCTTGCTCAACTCCAATTCTACCATCTATTTTCTTATTTTGTTACCCAAATTTGTCTTCTAGGTTGGTAATCTTAATTTTATGAGTTTAGTTCATTAAATTTGTTTATCTTGACATCCTTTTTCGTTTTGATTCCTTGTTCTTCAATTTGTTCAATTCTACGCCATTTATCTTATTCTGTTCAAAATCAATATCCTTGATTTACGTTATTTAGTTCTTTATAGAACTAAAAGGGAAAATTTGAGTGGTAAAAGGTAAGAGTGAAAGGTCATATAAAGAAAAAGGCATAAAGAGTGTAAACATGAGGGAGTGTGACACAATCTTTTTAGTGACACACGTGAGGGAGTGTTCTGTAAGGTATCCCATTTGTTTTGTGCATAAATAATACTATGATGTTCAAAGACAAAGGTGTAGCTCAAGAGGGAGCTGGTGATGTATCCTTCATGATCAAAGCTATGTAACAACAATTTAAATGCATGAATACCAGATTTGATGATATGAGAGAGAGGATAAAGGAGCAAACTAATACAATAGCAAAGTTACAAATGAGACATGGGGAATATGGGGCTCCTAAAGCAAGAAGGCAGTTGAGACGTGCCTATGACCATGAAGATGATGTAAAAGATGAAGAATTTGATGATCAAACTACAATGGTTAGAACTGTTAACAATAAACAGGATTGAAGAGAATTTGGGAGGCAAGGCACCTACAACTATAATTTAGGCAGTATTAAAATGACAATTCCTCCATTCCAAGGTAAGAATGATCCTGATGCATACCTAGAATGGGAGAAAAAGGTTGAATTGGTTTTTGACTACCACAACTATTTTGAGGAGAAAAAGGTAAAGCTTGTTGCAGTTGAATTTACTGATTATGTTATTATTTGGTGGGATCAACTTGTTCTGACTAAAAGAAGGAATCATGAGCGGCCTATTAATACATGGGAGGAGATAAAGGCTATCATGAGGAGGAGGTTTGTCCTTAATCATTATTATAAGGAATTGTACCAAAAGTTACAAGGGCTCACTCAGGGCACTAAAAGTGTGGAGGACTACCACAAGGAGATGGGGATTACCATGATTAGGGAAAATGTAGAAAAAGATAAAGAGGCAACCATGACTCAATTTCTGCAAGGGCTAAATAAGGACATAGCAAATATGGTTGAATTGCAACATTATGTGGAATTAGAAGACATGGGGCACATGGTAATGAAAGTTGAAAGGCAACTTAAACAAAAGGGCTTCACATAGTTTGGGCAAAATTTGGGTTCTACCTTATCTTTTAAGCCAAATTAGAGTAAAAGGGAAGATATGGCCAATTATAAGTCCAAAGCCAAGCTATCCAAGCACAAAAATGTGAGTTCTAGCAAGGAGACAAGTAAATTTGAACCCCAACCGAGTAGAAATAAAGATGTTAAATATTTTAAGTGTTTGGGCAGGGTTCACATTGCATCTCAATGTCCAAATAAGCGTACAATGATCTTGAGAAGTAACAGTAATATTGAAACTGAAAATGAATCAGATGATGATTCTGTGCCATCATGAAAGGGTAAAAGTGATGGAGAGGAGTATCTAGTTAACGAAGTAGCTCTTGTTACAAGGCGAGCATTGAATATGCAAGTAAAGGAAGAAAATAAGGTGCAACGAGATAACATCTTTCAAACAAGGTGTCTCATCAAAGATAAGGTATGTAGTATGATTATTGATGGTGGGAGTTGCACTAACATTGCTAGCACAACTATGGTTGAGAATTTGGATTTACCTATCATGAAGCATCCTAGACCATATAAGCTTCAGTAGTTGAATGGGAGTGGTGAAGTGAAGGTAAATAAGTAAGTGCTCGTATCATTTTCTATTGGAAGGTATCATGATAAAGTTTTATGTGATATTGTACTTATGCATGCGGGACATATTATATTAGGAAGACCATGACAATTTGACAGGTGAGTTATGTATGATGGCTTCAAGAATCAATATTCCTTTGTAATGAATGAAAAACCTATCACTCTTATACCATTATCACCTCAACAAGTATATGAGGATCAATTAATGATTAAAAATAAGAGTGAACATATAAGAGAGATTGATAAAAAAGAAAAGAAAGGAGAAAACGTGAGGACACAAGAGAAAGAGAAGAAAAGAGAAAGTCTTTATGCAAAAGGAAGTGATGTCAAAAGAGCATTTTATGCCAAACAACCTATAATTGTACTTTTATACAAGAAGGCTTATTTTAACACTAACAAGTTTGATCCATTTTTGCCTAGTGTTGTTGCATTATTGCAGGAATTTGAAGATGTATTCCCTAACGATGTCCCAAGTGGATTGCCACATGATAGAGGAATTGAGCATCAAATTGATTTCATCCCAAGTGTATCCATCCTTAACCGGCTAACATATAAGAGTAATCCTGAGGAGACAAAGGAACTTTAAAAAGAGATTGAGGAGCTTATGTCCAAAGAATATGTGAGGGAAAGCATGAGTCCATATATTGTTCTTGTCCTACTTGTAGCTAAAAAAGATGAGACTTGGAGGATATGTATTGATTGTTGAACATCTTTAGGATTGACAAAGAGTCCAGACCTAATTAATATAATTAAAATACTTAATAGGTCAGACTAAGTAATAACATTCCCTCCTAAATAGGAGTTTATTATATTAGGAATTCTTCCAAAATAAAGATTTTTCCTAAGTAGGAATTTGTGCCTTTTTAGGATTGCTATCTTAGCCTATAAATAGGCACCCCTTGTAAGCTTTGGGAAATTAGACAACTTTGAGTGAAATAGAAAATAAGGGTTTTTTTTTTTTTCTCTCAATTCTTTTAAGGACTAAAGAACTTATCAAGAGGTACTTCTTTTTGTGCGTTCTAATCAATTTTTCACTCCTAATTCCTTTCTTTTCTAGAGTGTGGTGTCCATATCCTTCTTAAATACCCTAGGTTTATGTTCCCTCAAAGGGTGGGTCTAGGTAATGTAACGGGTATATCAAAGGCATGGGTAGGTCTTTAGATATGGCCTTACTCCCATAACGGATAGGAAGAAGGGAATCTTGGGCCTTATAAACATAGGCGCTACACACCCTAACAAGTTACCTTTTGAGGAAAGGGTAATTGCCCCGTGACAAAGTGGTATCAGAGCCAACCTAAACCCCAACTCCGATGTCTGCTGCCAAGCACTTTATGGGAAAGAAGTAGGTAAGGGAGACACCGATTCTCGATGAGGACTTCAATGGATTTGGTAGGGAAGAATGTGACGGGTATATTAGAGAAATGAGTTGGTCTTTAGATATGACTCGACTCCCACATTAAATAGGAAGAAGGGGATCTTAAGCCTTATAAACATGGGTTTTGTACACCCGGACAGGTTACCTTTTGGGGAAAGGGTAATGGCCCCATGACAAAGACCCCAAAAAATGTGGCTTAGGGACCTAACACACACAAAGAATCAAAGAACAACTAGTAAAGTTAAACCAATTTTTAATATCACAAACCTTAAACCCAACCTTCGAAGGAACATGAATCTAGGATATTTAAGAATGATATGGACACCACACTTTAGAAAAGAAAGGAATTAGGAGTAATAAGTCGATTAGAATGCCACAAGAAGAAGTATCTCTTAATAAGTTCTTTAATCCTTAAAAGAACCAAGAGAAAAAAAACCCTTAATTTTTATTTTACTCAAAGTTATCTGATTTTCCAGAACTTACAAGGGGTGCCTATTTATAAGCTAAGATAGCAATCCTAAAAAGGTACAAATTACTACTTAGGAGAAATCCTTATTTTGGAGGAATTCTTAAATATAGATAAATTTCAACATAGATAATAAACTCCTATTTATAAGGGAATGCTATTATTTAGTCTAACCTATTAAATATTCTAATTATATTAATTAGGCCTGAACTCTTTGTCAAATTGGAATTTGGACCATTTGAAGTTTGGTTGGCCTGAATATCTTGAATCAGCTTATTTAGTGCTTTTTTATTCTTTTTTATTCTAATTCGTGTTATTAGACCTTCTGGAATGTGCAATGGATCTCTTGCATCTATTGAAGTTCTAGCTCATGTTATTAGGCCTTCTGGGATGTGTAGTGGACCTCTTGCATCCATTGAATCCTTCCACCCATCATCTCTACGGTTCTCATCAATCAAAGAGTATAAATTGCCATTCCAACAAGTAAAGCTTGAATCAAAGAAACAAGGACCTCTGACATTTTTGCACTGTAAAGCATTTACCATCTTGGCATTAGTGGTTTTAATGCTGTCGTGCTTCACCAACTAGGATACCATTGTCCTACCATGGCACATGCACACATATTTCGATCATTCAATATGCGGGTCACAATTGATTGAAAATTTTGGATTTGTTTAATGCTAGGCTATTAGACTTTTCTAGAATTTCTCTTTATGAAATTCCTATTTCTATAATGTAAGATCTTTTCTTTATGCGAATACTAGTAATAAAACTGTAATGAAATCAACATACCGTTCACCATGATGCTGATGTCCCGTAACAAAGATGAGAATCCTTTTTCTGTTTCGTTCTTGAACGTTTTTTCCCTTTTCTCCTACTCTTCCCTTTCTTTTCTTTACATTTTCTTTTTGATGGTTATGAGAATAGGAAAAGTCTGATATAGTATATATATATATATACACACACACACACATTATTCCTTTCCTGTAACCATTACCTTAAATAAAAAGATCCTCCCTTTCTGTAACAGTTATTTTAAATGGGAAGATACTCCTCTTCCTGTAACGGTTATTCTTAATAGGGAGAGTGGAGAGATTTTAAACCCGATGACTCAAATTACCGTTATGCCTAACCGACTATCATGTTAGACCTTTTATTTTGGGTCATACCTTAAATAACATGAGCCACTCATGTTAATTAATTTAACAATCTCCCACTTGGCCCATGTTATGACTTGATGAATCAATAACAAATAAGTGCGCACAATCCTTAAAGATCATTAAATCACAATACTTAATTGAATTAAAATGATTGGATCATGGCAATCACACATCTTATAGCGACATGATTCCTTCCATGTATCACATAATCATCATAATTCATAATAACTTTACTAAAGAACATTGAAACTTTAAATTGTCATTCCCATATATGCTATTGGTTATCTCACAAACCATAATTGTATACATCTAAACAGAGATAACAAAGTACAAGTAAAACCATAACTTTAATTGAATTCACGAGTGTCATAATGATATGAGCATCCTAAAATATTGGCTTTCAAGAAAATAAGGACTTGTCCATAATGCCCATCCGATCAACGTGTCCAGTAAATATTTTCAATGGCAAACCTTTAGTTAACAGGTCCACTATCATCAACTCAATGCCAATATACTTAATGGACACTCTTTGGTTTTGCACTTCTTCTTTAACAGATAAGTATTTCAAATCCATATGTTTCGCACCTTTAAAATACTTATCATTCTTAGATAAGAAAACTACTGTGGAATTATCACAGTAAATTCTTAACGGCTTTTTTATACTATCAACCAAACCAAGCCATAAGATAAAATTCCATAACCATAATATATGAACAGTAGCCTTGACAGTGGAAGTAGCAATGACAGACTGCTTCCCACTTTTCCAGGAAACTGCTCATCCAATTAGGAGAAACATGTAACCAAATGTAGATTTCCTCGAGTCTACACATCCAACATAATCTAAATCCAAGTAGCCTACTACTTCAAGATGACTTAATCTTTTATAAGTAAGCATGTAATCTTTGGTACCTTGTAAGTACCTAAATACTTTCTTTCTAGCTTTCTAATGATCTATTCCATAATTACTTTGATATTGGCCTAACATTCCAACTGCGAAACTAATGTCTAGCTGAGTACATGTTTGTGCATACATCAGGCTTCCAACCAGTGATGTATAGGGAATTGATTCCATCGCTTTTCGTTCCAAATCATTCTTTGGACATTGCAATTCATTGAACACCCCTTTCTGAATTGGAACTATTCCTGTTAAGCAATTTTCCATTCTAAATCTCTCTAATACTTTATCGATATAGCCTTTCTGAGACAATCCTAACAATCCTTGTGATTTATCACGGAATATCCCTATTCCTATCACATAGGATGTCTCATTCATATCTTTCATTTCAAAATTTTCAGAGAGAAATTTCTTTACATCATGTAACAAACCTATGTCATTAGCAACCAAAAGAATGTCATCGACATATAGGACTGATATAATGAACTTACTCTTACTAACCTTCATATAAATACACTGATCAACAGTGTTCTCTACAAAACCATATGACGTAATAGTATTATTGAACTTAATATACCATTGTCGGGAGACTTGTTTCAGTCCATATATCGATTTCTTTAATTTACACACCAAATTTTCTTGCCCAGTGATGGTGAAACCTTTAGGTTGGTCCATATACATTTCCTCTTCTAAGTCACCATTCAGAAAGGCGGTCTTTACATCCATTTGGTGGAACTCTAGATCATTGTAAGCCACCAAAGCCATAATAATTCTTAAGGAATCTTTCTTAAAAACTGGAGAGAAAGTCTCCTTATAGTTAACACCATCAATTTAAGTAAAACTTTTTGGCAACAAGTCTAGCCTTATACCTTTCGATGTTACCTTTCAAGTTTCACTTGGTCGTGAAGACCCATTTACAGCCAACTCGTTTTGATCCTTCAGGTAACTCTACTAGTTCTCAGACTTGGTTTACATCCATCAATTTCATTTCTTCCTTCATGGCATTAAACCACTTTTCAGAATCACTACATTCCATGGCTTATTTAAATGAGACTGGATCTTTATCAATGCTCAATTCTGATTCATGTTCAAGTGAGTAAACCACATAATCATTCAAAATAGATGGCCTTTTCTATCTTGTAGACCTCTGTAATGTCATTTCATGTGGTATCACTTGTTCATTTATAAATTGAACATTGTCACTCGATTCATCTCTTATATCACTTTGCGTGTTTCGAGTATCAATTTGTTGTCCTTGCATGTCGCGTGACTATGATGTAACATAAGGAACAACAATTTAAGTAGAAACACTAGGTGTGGGGATACCATCCTGAGTAGGAGTACTCATTATGGATCTTTCATTTTGTAATTCATTAATATCCACCTTTTGTGATTCTTCACTCCCACTGAACTGGCCATTTTCAATGAACTGAACATTACCATACTTAACTATTCTAGTACTATGGTTAGGACAATAACCTATACCCTTTTAACTTTTCAGGATAGCCGATGAAGTAACCATTAATGGTCCTTGCATCAAGCTTTCCTTTATGTGGATTATATATCCTTACTTCTATTGAATAATCTCAAACATGAAGATGTCTCAAACTGGGTTTCCTTTTTATCCATAACTCGTAAGGAGTCTTAGGAACAACCTTACTAGGAACCCTATTCAATAGATATGCAGTAGTCCTTAATGCATACATCCACAAGAATAAAGGTACAGTACTGTAACTTAACATGCTTCTAACTATATCCATAAGTGTGCGATTTCACCTTTCTGCTACACCATTCTGTTGTGGTGTACTAGGCATTGTGTACTATGCATATATGCCTCGACTTTCAAGAAGTTTTGCAAATGGACCAGGACATTGTCCACTTTCATTGAATTTTCCATAATATTCACCACCCCATGTTAAGACATCAAGGGGGCCACAAATATCAATATGTATCAATTCTAAAGGCTCATTACTTATCATGGCTGGGTTCTTTGATGTATGTCTTGTTTGTTTTCCTTTTATACAATCAACACATACATCCCAATTAGTAAGATCCAATTGAGGCAGGACATGACCTTTCACGAATCTCAATATCCTTTCTTTGGATATATGACCCAATCTTTGATGCCATAAGAAAGCAGAACTTTCATCATGTACATTACGTTTGTTACCTATACTATGCTCAACAAGAAATATGGAATCAGTATACATAGCATCAAGATTAAAACGGTATGAATCATCAATCAAAGTACCATATCTATAATAGTACGAATGTCTATACAATGAAAATGCATCGTTTCCAATCTTAAAGTTAAATCCCACTTTATCCAACTTTGTAACAGAAACTAAATTTCTAGCACATTCAGGAACATAGAGACATTTTTCTAGATCTAGGTGACACTTAGTGTCCAAGATCAATCTGTACGTCCCAATTCCTTCTATTCATGCTTTCATTCTATTTCCTATATAGAGGAATTCTCAGTTCCTATTATGGGCTAGATTGAAAGGAATCCTTACATAATATGTAACACATAAATAGTAACTCCAAAGTCTAACCACCAAGTATTATTGGGCACTTCAATTATATTTGATTCAAAACATATTGATATACAGTACGTACCTTTCTTTTCGAACCAAGCCTTTCTTTTTGGATAATCTATCTTGAAGTAACCTATGCAGAAGAAGCATTTCTGATCCTTTTGAATCTGAACTCCAGTGACTTTTATAGAGGCTTTGTCCTTCTTCTTACTTTTCTTATGTGGTTTAGACTTGCTACCACTAGCATCATTACGAATGATGAGATGAATGGAGTGATCCTTCATCTTCTTTAATCTCCTTTCCTCCTGAACTAACATGACCTTAATTTCTTGAAAGTTCCATTTCTCTTTAATAGTATTATAATTCACTTGGAACTGGCCAAATTCAAGAGGCAGTGAGTTTATGATGAGTTGAACCAAAAAGGATTCACTCATATCCATACCCATTATTTTCAATCTTGCTGCTAGATTAGTCATACTGGTCACATGATTATGAATGGGCTGTGATCAATCAAATTTCTTGGTTGTCAACTCACTCATTAAGATTCCTACGATGGATTTATCAGTTATTTCTAATTAAGAGTACTCCTTAATTCTCATCATAAATTCCCTTGCATTTTCTGTCTTAGGCATCAATGACTTGATCTTTTCAGCTATCGTCATTCGCATCAAATTTAAACTCTGCCTATAAGACCGTACCCAAGCCTCATGACGAGACTTATCAAATTTTGTACCGGTCCCAGTAATGGCTACTGGCTTTTCATCTGAAATGACTGCTAAGTCCAAGCCCAACACACCTAAATGAAATTGAATATGCTCAGACCATTCTGTATAGTTCAGCCCATTGAATTTGATCATCGAATTACCTAAGGCGAATACATTACTGAAAGTTACAAACATAATCTAAATTTACACGTTAATGCTTTGAGAAACTCTAATGGATTTAGATACATTACAAAAATTTTAATCATGCATTTAAGTTCACCTTTAGGTGATCCTCAAATACATAACTTTAATCAATAATGATGCTAATTTAAATATACTTTAATAGATCAATCAATCATACTAAAGTTAACATGAATGTTATCTTTAGATATACAATCACATTTACCCAATATATCAATCAATCCCCTTTAGTGTCATTAATTACAAGCAATGATCAATCTTTGAATGATCTCCTAACTTCATAATTAATAACTACAATTGTTCATTTTAAACATTTTATTAGCATCTAAAATGAACAATTTGAAATTCACAATCAACTATTTAAATTCTTTCAAGCCAGGCCATTTTGCTGACTAACAAGCATTCAATATTTGACTCATGTTGATGTGAATTCAATAAAATTTAAAAAATCTTCAATTATGAAGATTTAAATTATCTTTTATGTGAGAGTTAACACTGCGGCATACTATACTATTCCAATAACCGGTCCCCTTTTCATGGTAGCATCATCCATTCAAAAATTTCTTCTTCATAATCGATCGAGGACCCACAGCACCACCATATTGCAGGTGGCACACCCACATGCTGCTTCTGGCCAAGGGACCCATGATGGCAACATGCCTCTAGCCGAGTGACCCACAATGGCAGTACCATCGTATTGCGAGCGTCACCTGCATGCTGCCTCCGATCAAGAAACCCTCCAATGGCAGCGCCACCACTCACTGGCAAGCCTCGCATTGCGGTGGCAGCACCCTTCACCGGCAAGCCCCCGTCGCATAATCCAACGACGCGAGTGCGACTGGCGCACACCCACACTGGCGAGACAGCATCGCGGTCCCAGACCCACCCCTGACCCGGATCATTGGCCATACCCAAGGTGATCTTTCCGTTCTGTATTACCCACCAGACCAGACCGATTTGTGTTTTTGATCATTCCTAAGAGAAAACCCAGATCGATTCGGGTCTCCCACTAACAACGGAAACACAGCCTTCATCGATCCATACCCAGATCCATTCGAGTCCGACAACTGTACCTGGAAGCATGACCTACATGGTGAGACCGATCGGCCATACCCAGATCTGTTTAAGTTCAGCGGTTGTACCCGGAAGCACGACCTACATAGTGAGACCGATCCTCCATACCCAGATCCATTAGGATTTGGCAGCGTATAGTCCTCTTGTCAGCTTTCCTTTTTCCTTTCGATGCTGGTGTTTCGATGGTGTTGACTTTCCATAGCCGGTGTTTCCCCTTTCAACGTCGGCCGTTTCGTTAAACATATTAAAAATAGAGAAAAAATAATCGCACAGCTGTTTTCCTTTCGGTGCAAAATATAAAAGAAAATAGTTCAGCGCAAATAAATAAAAGAAAACAAATTACAGTATTCGCAGACCCACTCTAATACCAATTATTAAATTTTTTTAGAATTTCTCTTTATGAAATTACTATTTTTATAATGCAAAATCTTTTCTTTATGCGAATATTAACAATAAAACAGTAATGAAATCAACATACCGTTCACTATGATGCTGATGTCTCATAATAAAGATGAGAATTCTCTTTCCGTTTTGTTCCTGAACACTTTTTCCCTTTTCTCTTACTCTTTCCTTTTTTTTCTTTACGTTTTCTCTCTGATTGTTATGAGAATAGGAAAAGTATGTAATAATATATATATATACACATTATTTTTTTCTTATAATCGTTACCTAGATTCTCCTTTTCTATAACAGTTGTCTTAAATGAGAAGATACACATATTTCTGTAACGGTTATTCTTAATAGAGAGAGTGGAGAGATTTTAAAACCGATGATACAAATTAATGTTATATCTAACCAACTATCATATTATGCCTTGAATCATACCTTAAATAACATTAACTATTTTAATTAATTTAATACCGGAAACTGAAAAAAAAAAAAATCTAATAAAAGCGCAATGGAAGACCTGAGCATGGAGATCCGGTGACCCGTGGGTCGACCTAGCTTTCCGAATTTCGCCATTTCCACGGACACACACGCGCCAAGTGAGAAGAGACTGAGACAGATGAACTTCTACGGAACAAACGGAGAACGGCTCTGCACGAAAATAGACTGATTACGAAACTGGGCATATTTTCTTTGTTACAGCCGTTTCAGCCCAAATGTTTGACTTGGGTCATTAAAGCATTTTCTCTCTCTCTCTCTCTATCTCTTTCCCTCAATTCTATCTATTGTTTTATTTTTTGCCAGATCTATTATTTATCTTTCTGTCTATTACCTATTACCCTAAATTATCAGTGGGGTAAGATAAAACCAAATTAAAGGACAAAAAAGAAAAAAGAGAAAAAATTTATCAAAAAATATTAATTAATTTGAAAAGTCAATTAAAATTAAATTTAATACTCTATATAAATTCAGTATTCATCACAAATTTGATTGACTTTATTTATAAAAGTAGTAAAACTAATTATAAAATTAAAATATTTACTAAAATGAAGAAAATTTCAAAATAATTATAAGAAATAAAAATATTTTAAATAAAAAATTTTAATAAATCTGTAAATAAAAATATTTCAAATAAGAGAATTTAAAATAACGAGCATAACATGATCTTTTAGAATATTTTTTCAAAAAACATCTTTTTTTATCAACTATTGTATTATTTCTTTATAATTGAATGCCCAAGCTATTGATGTCAAGTAAGCCTCAAGAACAAAGCTCATTTTCATAAAGTTATAAGGTAACAGTGAAATTCATTTTGAAAACAAAAGATGAAGTTTTAGGCACAACAATTTCCATGAGGAGATTGAAGAGTAAAGAAAGAGGCTTAGAAGTTCGTTGGTGAGGTGATAAATCTTTAACATTAAAAATAAGACTAATATTTAAGTTAACATTAAACATATCAAGTAAATATACATTAGATCCAAATGTTTTAATAATGGACTAAAGATCAATAGCTTGGGCATGTAATTTTTTGAAAATGTATTTAGGTAAACATTAAAGACAAAAACAAAATATGACAAAATCACCTACACTAAAATGTTTTTCTTGACAATATACATTAGTAGTAAGTTTATAATCAATATTACATATAATAATTTTATATATAATCTTAACATGCAAAATTTTCTATGGGTTCAAAGAAATACATGTTAGAGTGAAGAAGAATTCAATAAATGTGTGTGAAGTTTAGTAATGAATAATTTCAAAAGAACTTTTACTATGGTCTTGTTAACAAAATTAGATAAACTTAATGGTTCGTAAAATCAAATGCCAATTGTTTTGTTATTTACCTATAAGACAGTTAAATAAATCACCCAAATGTTGATTAACTTTCTCATTTTGACCATTTGTTTAAGTGTGTAATATAGATGAAAATTTTAAATTAACTTAAAACAATTTTTAAAGTATCTTCCAAAATTAACTAACAAATTGAATATCATTATCAAACATAATAGAAGGACATCATTATCACAGATAATGAAAGTAGGCAAACCATGCAACTTGATAACTTTTCTAAAAATTTACTTAGGAATATTAGATGCATTAGTGATCTATTAAATTAAATGAAATAAGCTAAAGTTGTTATAAGTAAATCAAGTACAAAATTCATACTTACATCATGCCAAGGTGTCTTTAAGATAAAAAGTAAAGTGCATAAACCAATGTTATGCTTTTTAACATTAGTAACCTAATAAGTACAACACTATGACATAATCCTAGGCACACCCTTTGTAAGGAAGACCAATAGAACCTATCCTTAATAAGTATAATGGTCTTATCCCTTCTTGAATTACTAACTAATTTAGTAACATGCATTTTTAATACCAAAAAGTCACGAAGTGATGTATATGGAATACATAACTTGTTAGCCTTAAATAAATAACCATTATGAATCACAAAATCAACATATTCCCTATAATAACCATCACTAACATATTGAAATATAAGACCAAAATTAGGACATATAGAATACTCTTCATACAATCTTTCAAACCTTACGACATAAAAGCATTCATCATTTGCATGACATAAAAGAATACTTATTAAGAAACTTAACCTATGCAACATGCTTGGAATTTAATTTCTCTTAAGAATTCAAATAACATAATGCTTAATGATAATAAATAAATATATAAAGCAAACTTGTAAGGTAAATGATATTACCTCAAATGGTGAAAGGACTAAATCATAAAATAAAACTTTTTGTTATAAGTTAAATATTTTCTTTTGTCATATTAAGGTTTTTGCTAAAAAATGTAATGGGATGTCTTTCCTAACCCAAAACTCTTTCTATGGCAACCTCTAATACATTATAAGCAACTTCAAGCACTTTGTTGAAGTCAAGAAGTCCTAAAATAAAAGCTTTACTTATTTAGTTTTTTTGTGTTATTAAAAGTTATAATAATTTTACTAAATAATAGAAATTCTCCCTTTATCAAATAATTAATGATAGAAGTCATAATAATTTTAAATCCTTTGATAAACGTCTTATAAAAAGATGTTAAGTTATGAAAACTACAAGTGTCATTGAGAGAATTAGTACTCTCAAATGATTTTAACTTTCTTAAGATTGATAGTTGTATCTCAATAAAAAAAAACAAAAAACTAGGAAACCTAAGAATAACATATCATCCTACAAAATGGAACACTTTTTAAAGTTGACATTAAGTTTGGCTTCCTTAAGAGTAAGTATAAACAAACCACAAATGACTTAAGTGCTTTTTTTCAAACTTATTATTGACAAGGATATCATTGAAATAGACTACTTAGAACTTACCTATGAATGACTTTAAAACATGAGCCATGACTTTTATAAAGGTAATAAGATTACTGAGTAATCCAAAAAACATGACTAGCTATTCATTCAACTTACTTACATCTTAAATGTTACTTTCCATTTATCCTTATTTTTTAATATACCAACTAAAACTAACTAACAAGTCCAACATATGAGCTTAAGAATAAAAAACCTTGTTATAAAGTAATTAAGTTGCTAAAAAATTTTTATCACAAATTTAGGCAATTTAATTAAATTTCTTATAAAATAAATTGCAAATTAGCACATGGATTTCAAAATGTGAAAATGGGTTATCCAAACCATGACAATCAGGAAAATATATCTAATAATTTGCTAATTGTTGCAAATTTGGTTTCTAGAAAGGATGGAAAAGTTCCAAGCTTAATTGATAAGCTTGTTCACAAAGAAAAACATGTTACTAAGCTTCAAAAGAATAAAAAACATATTAAAGTGGACATTAATAAGGCCTTGAATCCAGATTTATAATAGAAATTTCTAGATCGTGTTATCTACAATAATCCTAATAATGATATGCTTATGTAAAATGTTAATTTATATAAGCATTTTTTTCTAATTGGTATTTTTATCATTATTATGAGTAATTTTCAATTTGCAATCATATAGTTCAAATCAAATGGATGGTTGAAAGCTTAAAACAAAATGAAGGCTTCTTATATCAATCCTAAAAGTATGAACTTATTTTCTAAGCAAAAAGGTTACAATGGTAAGGTAATTCCAACATCACCACTAATATAACTACAACTTTAGTTAATATATATTAAAGTTGAAAATCATATATAGTTTTATTATTTTAATACATGTAAGTCATTAAGATTTTTTTATTTTTTGTGACATGTAAAGCTACAAACAAGTGAATGAGATTGACATCTTAATCTAAAACCAAAGTTACCAATAAAGGAGAACTAGCTTTGTTAAATCTACCATTAAAGGTTTTGTAACATTAAAGTTAAACAAAGAACATTGTCCTATATATGTGCAAGATGCTTAATATCGTGATAATGGAATAATGACAAAGAATATATGTTTTTGGTTGAATTATTGTATGCAACTATTAATATGGAACAATGCTTTGTAGCATTAAGTACACAATTACTCTCATATGATATGGAATTATTATATTTTTGGTTGAAGAATTAGAATTATATATAATGGTTAATTTTCCTTTTTTAGGGTAGGATGGTTGTAGGCTATAATTTTATTTTTTATATTAACATTGTCTAATATTCAAATGAATGACTACATAATTCAATTTTTAAATAAACACTCAATTTTCACATTTTAAAAAAGCATAGTACATTGCAGTGCATTACATCATAGTCATTTTATTCCTCTTAATTTTTTTATATAGGCATTACAAGGCCAACATTAGATAAAATTGATGACTAATTTATCCATAATTAAGACTTTTTTCATTTTCATTGTCTTAACAGTTCTTTTTGCCTCAATATTGGTAAGTTCCACCTTGAGAAATACAATCTAATTAAATAAGTCTTTATTAACATTATCATTTACACTTGAAGCAAGTTAATTCTCTATTATATCTTTCAATATCTTTTTTTAATCTCTTAATTTGTTGCTCTTGTGATTTAACCATTTTTTTGCATCATTAATGAATTCATTATCTTCTCACACAAATATCCTTTGTATACACACTAAGCACATTATCACTTTATGAATATTTCATATAACTATACAAATAACAAGCAATTTTAAAGATAAAATTATACCTAGTAGCTTAGGCAAGACTAAACCTTTTACCAAGATTTTTGTGAATCAATAAAGTATATTTATATTAGATTGGCTTATTATTTTTGTTATCACTATACCTTTTAAAAAACCTATAAGAATTAGATAAGTATGATAACATTTCTATATATAAAATTCAAGCTTTATAAGAAACAAAAATGGAATACAGAAAATAATAAAGTAAATGAAATTAAAACAAAGCTACAAAATTCTTTATTAATGTTAATTTGAGAAAGATATTTTTATAATGAGAAAAATAAATTTCATGAAAATCATAACAAATGTTGCATGATTTCTCAGGTGGCATTTTAATTTGATTATAGCTTGATAATCCATTTATAAAGGAAAACATTGAATGGCTACTAACTATGTTGTCCACCAATATGTCAATATGTAGTAAAGACAAGTTATTTTTAGCATAATGTTGATTACTATTATAAATAATTTTCTGCTTAAAGGATGCTTGTGTCCAATTATTTTTTGACTTTTTCTTTGATTTTCAAAAATGACATGAGATTTTATACTTTTGAGCTTTTGTTCTAAAAGTTTGTTTTCTAACCTCAAAGAGAGTTTTTGCACCATTATATTAGTGTTGAGACATAACATGTCTTTGTAAAACCAAGTAAATACATCAAAGTATTCAAGTAATTGAATCATGCTTTGACAACTTTTTAAAGAAAGTCTTGTGCTGACTTTGACTTTTTGTAAATTTTCTATAATACTCAAGTTGATCAACATGACCAACTCTTTTTTAGTTATTAATTGTCTTTCTTTTTGTTCAATTAGGCACTGGAGATTTAACAAGATTTCTCTAGCCTCAAGATCATCTTGAATTGGAATATTAAAGGTACTTTTAGACTTTGTTTATAAACAAATACTATTTGAACTATCAGTCTACTCTTTTGCTATCTTAGATAATAAAGGAAAAATTATAAGACATGAATTAATATTATTAGAATGGCTCATGTATAAAAAGGTGAATGCTAAAATGATAGTTTAAGTAATGAAACAAGGATTAAGAGTGCAAATGATATAAGTATATTTTATTGGTTAACATATAATGAAAGACTACTCATTCTATTACATATTTAACTTTGAATGTCATAAGTATCAACATATAAGGGAATATGCTTTAGGTTGCATTATTTTGCAAAAGATTTAAGTGATTAAGGAATCTTTAAGCCTACTTGTGGCACATAAGGGTGCTAAAGTCATATGGTTAGATTAATAGGGTTAAAGGCAACTTTTTTTCCTTTTTTTTAGAGATCATGTGGATTGTCAATATACTGAATTCAACAATAACTTTGATTAATACATTGTAATCATCATAGACTTGATTTATAAACCCTACACTTTTGAAGTAACGAGTTAAGGGTAGTATAAGTTTAGTCACCTTATTTTTCTAGTGGTGAGTTAGGTTGGTATATGATTCCAGAGAGGTCTTGTTATTCATTAGGCTATACCAAAGTAATAGTGGTTTAAAGATGTTTTCTGATTCCTTTGTCAGGGCAATAACCATTTTTTATCATTACTTTAATTATTTTTTGTAATACTTTAAATGGTAACAAATTGAGGAATGACTCCTTAAACCAAGGAGTAATATTAGCCATTTTGAAGGAGTAGAATGTGCATTCCAATGCTACTTCAACTATCTTAAATAAGGCATTGTATACAATTTAAAGACAGACAAATCATACTCTACTTGAACTTTAATTAACTAGCCAACTATGATGAACTTCACTTTATAGTATAAGGTAAAAAGGATGACTCTTGCATTATGGATTCATAAGTGGCCCAATAGGCAACTGTAGGTAGTTATAATGTCCATAACCTAGAAAGATATGCCAAAAGTACATGGTCTTACCTATATTGGTTATGATCCTTACAACTCCACACTTTGTGTCATCAAATGTTCAAACAATCATGTGGTTTGGTATTATGATAATGATATTAATTGGTTATTACCTTATAGTGTCTTTGGACATGACATTTAATGATGACTTATTGTTAATAAGAAAATAAGGTATTTATAGCCATAATAAATGATTGATATATGTAATATCTTAGTATGACTATGCTTATCAACTAAAATGTCATTGATTGAGAATAAGATCCAATTGTTCATCATGATATTATTACCAAATTGATCAAAGTTGCTCAAAGAGACGTTACTTGGTTGAAAATATGTAATAAGGAATTTTGGTAGAGTTAAAAAAAAAACTTTTATTTTTATATTAAAACTGTTTTCACATGTTTTATTTATATAGCTTGTAAAATTGTTTTATATGTAGAAAATTTTTTATTATTATATTTAAATAAAATTATTTAAATTCTAAATATAACAAATATCAAATTTTTCATTCTTTTCAAACTAAACTAAAAGATGAAACAAATTTATTTAAATTATATACAAATCAATTAAATTATTAGATATAGTCTCGTTGTTGCTAAATTTTAATTTTACAATAATATTAAAAATTCAAACTTAGATGTTATTTATAAAAAAAACTATTTCTTCTCATAAAAAAATTATTTTCTAATTTAACTAGACTAAGTGCAGCATATTAGATAGTTATGTGATGACTTTATAAATCAATAAATAATAAATAATAAACTAGGTATAATACTAATTAAAAATAAATTACATGAATAAATTGTGTTAATTTAGATGAATTCAATATGATCCAACCAATTCTCCAATTATAAATGGTGACTAAATTCAAAAGTGATAACATGAATTGGCTTAAAAAAAATTATTAGAAATATTTTAGAACTGCTAAACTTAATTTATTTATGATTGGACGAAATTATGAGAATATGTTCATGTAGTAATCTTAATTAAATTTTGAATTAATACTTCGTTGTCCTAATATCCAGGACACCATAAGAAGAGAGAAACTAAATACAGTTTACGCGATAGGGCACATTTGTATTGCAAGGCTCACATCTAAAGCTGCTGATATAATTCTGTTTGCAGCCTAGATGACCTTCGATCCATCACAAAAAGACTTGTTATTGTAATGGTTTGTGTTTTCTCGCCATCAATAAGGCCATGATGATTTTCTTGATGATGTTACAGATGGATGGGCAATCCATAGTTGTGGAAAGTCTTGAGCGTCCCATCGCATCCTGCTGTAACAATCACGAGGTCCCATGCATCGGATAGAGCAGCGTGGTGGTCATTGGCATTGTTGACCTGCTGCTGAAGGCATCCATGGTGCTGATTGTGACAACCATTTTCTGCTACTGATACATCCCAAAGAGGAAGTTTCTCCTCAGGCCAAGTTGCTGAGCTCCTTTTGCATGACCCATCCATGAAAAGCCAATTGCCTAGAGAAAAACGTTCAGAGTCTCTCCTGCAGGAAGCACAGTCGTCCCTTTGTTTATGACCCCATATCCTACCACCTCTTAAGCCTGTCAAATCCTTTCCCATGCCTGACCATGGTAATGCAACAGACACACCTTCAGCTAAGAAATACTCGAAGGATTGTGCATATTTTGTGCGTTTCGATGATGGGGCACACAAGCCATCATAATTCCAGACATAAACATGAGAGTCCTCTCCAACCGAGATTATATGTCTCCCAGTTGAAGTAAGGGAAGCCGACATCTGACTTCCTGACCTCGGAAGACCTGTAACATTCAATAGAAAAATTACCAATTTAGGGATAGTTGCAAACAACTGACCAACAAACAATTACAAAAGACATGCATAGGAATGCAAAATTTCGAGATCTTGCAAAAAGTCGAGTCAAGTTTGGATTCACTGTACCACTAAAGTGCATATTCTCTTAAAAAAAATGTAGATCAGATCATCCAGATTGGAGATAAATGCATTAGTGTGAATGGTACTAATATTCAAGCCACAAAAACAGCTGTCAAGGCCAGCAGGAAAAGGGATACAATCGTTCTAGCTTAACTAGGAATTTATTCAAGGAAGTCGGATGCATTCATGTGTTATTGTATACTAGTTGACAGATACATGATTTGAAAGGTTGGCGTGCTTCCAGTGGAAAAAAACATGGATGGTGAGAAAGATTAAACTATCTTAAAAATCCAAGCAGGGCAAAAGCCTAATGTGTATAAATGTAATTTTCCCAGCCAAACTGCAGAAGAATATATATCCTAGAAAGAAAGTGGTGAACACGGTGAAAGTAAGCCTCATCTCCAATTATGGTGTAAAAGTATTGTGAGGCAGTAACACCATGGATCTCAAAATGAAACATTAAAATCTTTCTAAAGGCTGACAAAAAACGAAACCCACAAAAAGAAAAACAGACTTTAAATATCCTAGTTTGTCAAATATTTAACTTTGAAGCAAAAAGCTCATAAATGATCAAAGTTAAAAAGTCACATAAATCTACCATTGCACTAGATCATAAAATATGATCACAATCAGAAGTGTCCACACTGATAAACGGCTCTAAGTGGCTCTCTCAATTAGGACCAACCACTTACAAGCATCTTCTTTCAAGTTTAGAGGAATATGACATATCCACAGAGAGAGAGAGGAACTTCAAATTAAACCTTGTGTATCCGCAGACTACAATAGATTTTACCTTTAAATTTAGCAATGATATCAACCCCATCAAATATTCTGATTTTGGAATCTTCAGAAGTAATCATCACTCTTTGAGATCTTTCATCAACAGACTGCAAGAAAGGAAGAAAAAACAGTGTCTTAATGATGGACAAGATCCTAGCCAATTTAAAACTTACCTATTAACAAGAGCTTCAAGTGTGAAACCTGAATGCCAGTGATTCTGTTGCCAGAGGTTTTTCTCCGACCATGAAAATTTATCTCTGCCTTAAGCTGGAGGTAACTGCCTATACCAGCACAAAATATATTTAGGCACACCTCCAAGGGGATCAATGAGTTCCAAATAAAATGAAGCAAGTATTTAACCCACAAAAAGCAACATACCTGAGACATCATAAAAGCGACAAGAACCTGTAATGCAACCGACAACAAACCCCTGTGTAGATGAAAGAATAAAAAGTGTTTATTAAGATAAACAGAAAACTTGCAATATGGAAAAAGGGTGAGAAGATGGCACTCAGAGAACCAAATTCATACTTTTCCATCTGGCTGGTAGCATATAGCAGATATTACATCTCGAATGTCAGCCCAATCAACAACTCGCTTCTCAGAAACTCCCCAAATTCGAACTTTTCCATCAATTGAGCCACTGATGAAATAGGTTTCATCAACAGGATTGAACTGAATGCATGTAACTGATGCCATCCAAAGCAACGAGACCATATCAGTTTAGAACTCATAATAATCACCTGACAAAGCGGTAAGTGAATAGGACATGGAAGATTTATGGGACAATTTGCTCCCAAGAGGGTAAGATCACAAGACATACTGGTAAGTAGAAGATGAAGTCTTTTGTGTTTACCATAATCACTATGCTGAAAAACGTTCAGACAACGATTGCAACCCACTTGCCATAAGCGAACAGTTTTGTCTGCAGAAGCTGAAAGAAGATACTGCAATAGAAGTGTCCGGATTTAGCTTTTCTTGTGGACTACAAATTCATGAATATGGTTACTCTGTAAATGTACTGAGAAGTTTCTGAAGACTGAACTCACATGTGAATTGGACCATGCTAGGTCTAAAACACCGCTGACATGGCCAGGAAATTCTTGCAGTGGTGACTCTCCAATCTGAAAAACTTTGTCAGGAATGATAATTGAGGCCTTGCTGATTTTTTTGGTACTAAACATGGACTTTTTGTCTTTCAAATTGCTGGCAAAAGGGCCTTTAGATGTAAAAGACTTGCAAGATGCATCCACTGACGTAACTCGCCAAATGCGAACAACCCCATCTTCACCACCAGTTGCCAAATACCGCCCACCTGGGCTAAATTTCATTGTGCGGATCAAGCCCGTATGAGCTTGAATTTCCTGCGCCATATAAACCCCTGTAAACTCCATGCAATTCTTTTTGTTCTGCTTCACCTTTATTTTGTTTGCTTTGGGTGCCCCAGCATTTGCCTCTGATTGCTTGGACACGCAAGGAACTGTGTCTTTTCTCTTATTCACAAAGTGTTTCCACCGACTCTTCATTTTCTTCTTCCCTGCACCCAAGTTTTTGTGTTGTTCTGCTTCATTATTTATGAATCCTTGAACGTGGGGCGAGCACGCATGACCGTCATTTTCGCATGCCACATTTGGTGGAAAAAACCCGTCTTGATCCATTTCATCAACAATGGAATTGGTTTCACAATTTCGTTCCCTACCACAACTAACCAAGATTTCCTCTTTTTCGCTTGTAAATGAAACCGAAGAACTTGAAACAGCCCCACTGCATTCGGTAATCCTCTGCGACACAATGATCTGATCACTCTCAGAAGCAAAGTCAAGAAAACCCATTCCTTGTAAAAAGCTTTGGCGTCTCTCCTCAACACTTTGTGGCTCATTCAACCACATTTCATAGTCTGATTTGCTAGAACCCAATTCCTCCCTCGTCACATTGGACGGTTCAAATGACATGCTACCCACAGAATCAAAGAACAACTCATCCTCTCCCTTACCCGAGCTCAACATGTTTTTCATAACCAATATAGGACATCAAAAAGCACCGTCCCACACACTCCCTCGCTTCTTGCCAAAATGAACCAGCACGAGTTACTTTTATACTAACCCAACAAAGCGACAGTTCACGGACCGAGTTTTGCTCTCTAGTCACGTAAATAATAATACAGTTAGCAACCACAAGCTTAACCGAGGAAATTAGTCATATTCAAAAGCAAAGTAAATACCAGGAACCAACTTGTAACCGGAACACCAGCCTATGACAAGCTATTGTTAAGCGTGTTGTAAACCCAACTAAAAAATTTAGATTCCAAAACAAATAATAAGCCCACCCAAAAACCCGGAAAGGAAAACAGTATTCAAATGACAGAAACGCAGGCCAAAGCTTCTAGTACCTCGGTTTCCGTGCAAAGTAATCCAAACAAGCCAAAACAATCACCGACCCTCCCGTGATTGTGGCCTGAACAAAACCTCCAGAGTCAATGCACACACCTTTGAGGCTTGAGCACAAATAAAACAAGCCCGCCAAGGTCGAAGCTGTCCTTAAGTACCATGTATTGAACCCCGTTGCTACCCAAACGCTGGCTTTTACAAGAGAAAATGGCGGAGAAAGGAAAGGTGGATGCGAAATTGAAGCATTAAATGGACAAAACAAATGTCAAATCGCAGACTATGAAAAGGACCTCGAGATCTGGGATTTTTTAGGGAGAATTTTGCTTTTGCAAGCGCACGAGCTAAGGCCTAGCGGCTGCAGTGGAAAATGTAAATAGCAACCTGCTCATCTACTCTCTGAATGACTTTGGGTTCTCTCTCTCGTGCGAGCTATCACGGTAAAGGAGCTGTCTTTCTGTAACCAAAAAGTAGAGCACAAAGTTAATGACATTGGTGGCTGAATTAGGCCAGCTTAATAAGAGTTACAGAGAGAATCTGACAAAATTAGAAAACGAAAGAACACAATGCAGAAATCAATTTATAAACTTAAAATTCAGACACCCACATGAGCATTCTGATTGTATATTTGAATACAAGTGACATACTCCACAACCAAAGAGATGTCACATTTAAGCAGGGGAAAAGAATAGGTAATGAAATTATTCGCAAACCCAATTGAGATATAGAAAAAGCATTCTCTGGCCCAAATAAAAAATAAAAGATAGACTGCGAATGTATAGAATTATCACATTCAGAAATCATCACAGTTCAGATTTCGCAATTGAGAGAGAAACATTGATAATTAAAGAAAGGAAAAATACCAAAAAAATGCTACAACTGGCCTTAATAATGGCAATTCAACTAAACGCATACGGTTGGGCTGAGAAAGGTTTTTACTGGGATTCATTGGAAAAGATCTACGAACATTTTCTTTTATTTTCTTTTCTTTATCTTATTATTATTATTATTATTATTATCTCTGCCCAAATTAATGGTGAAATTTTTACCAGCAAATTAAAGTAGAAAACGGACCAAGCAGACGGTCTGCGAGATACTACTAGTGAGTGCAGAAATAGAGACAACTACAACAGCAGCTATACCATACACTATAAGACATGGGCCAGAAACTACAACCACTAGAGTCTAGAGAGAGCATGAGACGCGAAGAGAGAGAGAGAGAGAGAGAGAGAGAGAGAGAGGGAAAGCGATTGCTCAACGGTACTCACTCAATGTAATGCCTATAATATTCTCGGGCTCTGTGTATGCAGCGTGTATTATGCTTTTATTGCACCACCATTGAAAAGATGGATTTAGCTACAGCGTCTGTGATAAACCCACCGGTTCTCTTTCCGTTTCCGGGTTTTTTCTGCTCTGTGTTTTGGTTTTTGTGTTATTCTTTTATTTATTCATTTATTTATTTATTTTTCTTTGGTGCTTTTGTAGGGCTTCTGGTTCTGAAAATCTAGATAAGATTATGAGACCTTGCCAATTCTAACCAATTTTGGGGGGGGGGGGGGGGGGAACAAAAAAGATACAATTTGTGTCTTAGTTTTTGTTTTTGGAGCGACAAATTTTTACATGAATTCAGATTGATATTTATATCACTGACTGTGAAAGCATCTTTCTTTGTTTCCATCAACTATAATTCAGAACCTTCGGTTTCTCAGATCCTGCAAAAAAAACTAGTTCATCTTTGTGTATAAGCTTCTGTTGGAAAGAAAAAAGAGTTAAATCTTTGTTTAGAGATATTCTCCTTTTAGTCTTGTCTTTCTTTCTTTTGGTCTTTTGGTAGCACCTTTTCAAGAGGCCAAGCCAAAAACTAGATGCCCACCTGATTCCTTTACATCATCTGTCCTATAATATATATATATATATATCACATGAAATGCAAAATCAAGAGAGAGAGAATGAGAGCTTTCATGGTGCATTTCTTGTTTATTTCTTTTTATTTTTTGAAGTCATCATAAAAGAACTTAAAGCAATTTCATGCCACAATTCTTTTATATCCAATAGTTCAAACGAAAATTACAATGGAAACTGTCATTGTACTCGGGAATTAAAATGACCAGGAAAAGGGGTGGCAAAAGAAAGGACTCAGTTCCTGCACAGACATAGCTCAGATCCATGTGGACTAGATATGACCACAGGTAGTCATGGAAAGCAGAAAGACTAACCTCAAGCAGCAAGGAAGCAAACCTCTCAAAGGTCCAACAATGAATGACAGTAACTTTCGCCACTTTTATTTTGCTTGGCAATATTCGTAGAAGAGAGAAATGAAATGGCCAAGGCATGTGTGGTGTTTGCCAAATCAAGCTGTATGCATATATAGACTTGCGTTGCTGCTGCCACATGGACGGGATATAATAATCCATCCATATATAAAAGGAAAAAAAATAAGTAAATTGTTAACCTTCTGATCCAGGGCCTGCCGATCAGCCCACCCAAGCAACGAAATGCTCCCTGGTTGTTACGTGCAGATCTCCCCTCGATCTTCTCTTGATTTAAATCCGAAAGGTGTCACGCTACCATATTTATAAAACATAGTTGCCCCCCCCCCCCCCCACTGAATCAATATTTATTGTTTTCGTTGACAAGAGTTTTGTAGATTAAAAGCAATTAAGAGTGGGACATTAAATTGAAATATCGGAGATTGCAATGCCAATCCGGCGTTAAATGCCGGGGCTACTACCGGAAATTTAGTTAGTCGAACTTGCCACGGGACTGTTGACGTACTTTGCATGGAGATTTTTCCCCGTCAGAAGCCTTTAATTACCATTTCGAGATTGGTAATCATGTAGATGTAAGAATTGAACCGTATTTAATGCGACCAATCTCGCCCTAATTGTCCGAAAGAAGCTTGAAAGCCTTGAACCGCAGCTAGCCTGCTAGCTATTAGCTCTTTCCATTTTTATTTTCTACCTCTAAAGACCACATGACCCCATGTGCCCTCTCTTTCAATCCCTTCAAATTGTTTTTAGGATCCTCTGTCAGCGAATCAACACTTTGTTTATATCTAGACAAAACGTGTTGGGCCAAGGTGTACGCTCTCTTAGTTCAACCCCCCCCATTGTAACACACTCCTACAAAGCTGATCTTCTAAAAATCTGAAACTCGATATATTGAAAATTTGATAAAAATTAATAAATCTAAAACTCAATATACTCAAATCAGACGAATAAACTTATATTTAACATTTTTATAATTTAAAGGGCTTAAAACTTGAAATAATTGGATATATATTTGACTTGGCTTAAATTATATTCAAAATTTGCACAAATTATAGATAGGGAACCGAAAATGGGAAAGGAATAAGGTCAAGCACATGATCTTCAAGCCATGGATGCAAACTCTACGCAGCTACAATATAATTCCGAGTCTCCATAGAAATATTTACCGTGTCCAAGCTGTTATCGATGATGACTAGACTGAACCTGAACTTCTTAACCTGGAAGGTTGAAACTTGATGCCATTGACATAGCGTAGGGATGATTACCTAAGTGGCTGACCAAGTCTGGCCGCTTTGCGAGCTAAAAGAAATCTATATTTTATTAAAGAATTACAGAGCCCACTCACGTGCCCCCTTGGTTTGTTAATTGGTTTCCTCAAGGCCTTACCCCCTAGCAATTTGGCCCTGGAAGAAGGCACATTCCTCCAAACTCCCTACCGCTCACTTTTCTCAAAAGGATTTCCGTAAGTGCTTCTTTGTCCCATCCTCCCCTCAGGCTGGCCCATTTACGACACTTCCTCCGAGTTTCCTTCCAAACTACTACCCCCTCATTGGACCACCGCCGATGGCATATACTAACGACAATGCTCGAAACGAGGGTTCCTCCATTTACTGAGTGTTTTTTTCTTTTCTTATTGGATCAGGAAAAGCATGTGATCATATATTTAGCCTAACTATTTTGTGCATTTGCCTAATAGAGTTCGAAGAGGAGGACACGAAATTCGTATATAAAATAAATATTAGTTTATTATGTTCATCAATTACAATAAATAAGCTGATAATAATTATAATCAATTTATATTTATTTATTTTGTCTATTTATTTTATTTTCTTAATTGTGTTACTTCACATGTTCAAAGTGTCTACTCAAAACCAAGGCACCCCTCCACGTTGCGTCGTGATTAAGACAAAACTCTGATGTACTTTTGTACGCCGCTCAGTCAGTGGATGTCGACTTTCTTGTGCTCCCATAACGAATGCACTTTTGTCGGAACGGAATAGAATAAGAAAAAAATTAAATATACACAAAAGTAATGTACGTAAGTTATACTATAAATATTTAAAAATTATATACAAAAATATTATATATTATATTAATATTTTACATTTAGTACGGAACATTTTTTATATGAAGTAATTTATTTTTTTTTATGATTATTTGTTTACACATCACTTTTGTCTACACCTAATAATTTCCATAGAAAATAAAAAGCAAAGTTCCTTTTCCTTTTCCTTTTACTAAAAATGAGTGACTTACTACAAAGGGAAGGAGTGCTGTAAAAATAACATATTTATTAGACTAACGAAACGAGCATATGGGACGGACTATCCACCACATACTCCATAAATATGAATAATTTTTGCAAAGGAGAAAAACAAAAAAGAAAGAAAAAAAAAAGAAACTTGAAATGAAATCTAGCACGAATTCTGTCGTCTGTGTCCGCGTCTGCGTTTGACGATTGACAGGCGTCCATATGTGTGAACTGAACAGAGGCAAATCGGTATCGATCCAGTTCTCAGCTTCCAGTTTTCACCTAACGCATACATCCGACAGCGTACATGATATGGGTGTCCCACACCCATATCTTTTATTTTATTTTATTTTTTATTTTTTATTTTTTAAGAGAAGCAGATTATGTAAAATACTAGAGTTGCCTAGACGTTGTGGAAATAATAACCCCACGTTTGGTTTTGGAAAGGCAAAGTTGTAAGTAGCTGTCTTCTTCTTCTGAGGGGAAGGAAGGGGAAAGGAAAGGCATAAAACAAAAATAAGGTGAAGCAAAGTAGACGTGGCACTTTGTGAATGGTTTCCAACACTTTTTCCGAGCATACCATGTGCACATGGGAGCCTTAAAATATGCAGACGAGATACTTTTTTCTTTATGGAAGATCGTGTAATTTGTGCAATTGGCGTGGCACAGGTTGTTGATTCAATTATTTGTCTCCTTTGCACGGCCGAATTGCACTCCTTGTATTGATTTTTTATTTTTATTTTTTGGTTGTTGTTGTTGTTGTACTACTACTACTACTAAATAGAGGTATAAATCGGTTAAGTAATTCGATCTGTTCTTTTGTTTTAATTTGGTAACTACTTATACCATACACGAAGCATACAGAGGGTTGTGGTTCCTGTGAAATGCCCTCTCGTTGGACTGGGATGCTAAACGGCGAAGTGTGCGGCCTCTGGGCCCAAAAGGCATCCTTGGAAGATTGGAAGGAAGAATTATAAGACACGCAATTATTGCGGCAATCCATTTTCCGATTTATGCGTGGCATCCTTGCGCAGGACATAGCGTGAGACTGGCTGAAACTAGAGGCGTCGTTACCACTAACATGTCGATGCAAACCATAACCCCACCAAGGAAGGGAACCCGAATGTGATTTACTTGGGGGTGCCTCGGCCAATGGCGGCTTCACCGTTAAAACAACATATAAGTGCCTTTTGCACCCACCTCCAGCCATTTGGGGAAGTCCTAGCTTTGCGTTTATCTGGAAGGCCTGAATGTCCAGGAAAAATCCGCTGCTTTGTGTGGCAGGTTGCCCACGGGAAAATTATGGCAAATCAAGAACACCGGAGAAGGAGTTTCTTGCATCCTCTCTATGCAACCACCAAGTTGAGACCATCTTGCATTTACTGAGAAACTGCAGACTAGCATCCCAACCGTGCAAGGGCTTGTTCAACCATTTTTCTCAAGAAAAGTTGTTTCATTTTGATATTCAAGAATGACTTGCTTAAAAAGGGATTTTGCTGGTACACAAACAAACAGAGGAATGGCTGGTCTTATTTGCTATATAGCCTACTAGTGGGTTTGGAAATGGCGGAATGATGATCAAGCCCTATCTGGCACACATTGCAGGAAGCATGTACTAACGTAGTTATTTGAAGACTATAAGAGAAGACTATAACGTAGTTATTTGCTATATAACCAATACTTATTATGAAAATTTATTCTCTATATAATATTAGTTGTTAACTTTCATATTGATTTATTATCATGAGATTAATTAATATATTAAAGATATATTTTGTTTGAATCTTTTTATTTTAATAATAAAATACTTTCATTTTCAATAAATTTGATGACTTTTAAATATTTATTGCTATTGGAGAAGAAAAAAATTATGGAATTATCATATAACTTTATAGTGGCTTAATAATAATGTTGATAACTCCAAGTTTTAAAATAAAATTTTATGGTCATTATATTATATAGCATTAATTAACATTAATATTACTAAGTCTCATTTTGAGAATGCATTCTCAACATAATATTAATTGCAAATTTTTATATTAATCTATTATTACAGGATTAATTACTATTTTAAAGATACTTTTTTATTTTTAATTTTTCTTCTTAATGAAAAATTACTTTAATTTTCATTAAATTTGATATCCTTTAAATATTTGTTATTCTTCTAGAAAAAAAAAATGTTGTGGAATTATCATCTAAGTTTTTTTAAAACCAAATTGGTGAACCCATAAAAACCGAGTCCAAATCACTAATTCTCGGTTGAATTAGCTGATTTACCAATTCTGACAACAGTTCTTATTTTAATCGGTTATAAAAAAGAACCAAACTGAACTATCAACTAATTGTCGGTTTTATCGGTCCGATTGGCTAGTCTAATCCAATTCTTTCAACCTTGATTATAAACCATCTAATCGATTAAAATTATTAATTTTTATAAATTTAATGACGTTATTATCATCACATCATATCTTATGTGCTAAAAAATTTTGTTATAGCAAAACATAAAGAGAATGTCCTACTAAGTTATTTGATTATTTAATAGTTAATAACAAAAAGCAACATTAGTTTACCAAAAATTACTATAATTTTTAATTTATTAATAACAATTGTTATTAATCCCCCCCACCACCCACCAAAATCTTTTTTATTTTTTATTTTTTGAACTGTTTTCCTGGGCCGTAGGTGGTGCTGCACTTCGATCCATAGATACCAGATGGGCCAGCCCTCTAGTGAAGCTGCAAAGAAAGAAAGGATACTGTGCGACAGTTGCTTTCTTTTCCACAACATTTTGGAATCGGCTATAGTTCTAAGAGGTTGGTAAAATTCTGAGGCAAAAGACTAACGTTAAAAACGAAAATTTGACAAAATTTTTTTTTTTGAAATAAATATAAATGATCTTAGAAAAAGAATCAAAAGGAGTGCAATTTAAAAGATTAGTTTATAGCAAAACAAGTCAAAATTGAGAATATTCTCTCTCTTTCTTGCCCCTTGTCACTTCTGGTTTAATTTCCATGGATCACCCAAAAAAGGGAAATTTTTTCCAAGATTCGAAGTCCCGTTCTTTTTCTTGAACATTTATCGCTTTGACCATGATTTGTTTTCCCTTTTTCCTTTTCAATTTTCATCCCGTGCAATTTTGAAAAAAACTGAAATTTGAACTCCTAACTCAAGCATTTGGCCATTTTTGCTTCTCTTTAGCAAATCTTTCAATGGCTACCCAAAGAACTGATTCTGTACTGTTTTTATTGTTTCCATGACTCTGTGAAGATGTATATTATTATAAATTTACGTCATTTTTGCTTTAATTGACCCGATTACTTGTTCAAAATATGAGCTTAATGACTTTTTTAAAAATGATTTTCCCGAATTTGGTGCCTTAATTCGATTGAGATATACATCCGGTTGTATATAATTTCACACACACACACACACACACACACACAGACACACATATATATTATTACAAACATTCGTTTGGAACTTCATA
Organism: Ceriops decandra; assembly: GCA_020615895.1. NCBI lineage: Eukaryota > Viridiplantae > Streptophyta > Magnoliopsida > Malpighiales > Rhizophoraceae > Ceriops > Ceriops decandra. The sequence goes on from JAHLGO010021107.1 coordinate 5,739,999, forward strand.
TAATCTGGTTGCCCCCAATGAAACTTTCTAGTTTCCTTCCCTGTGTTTAGTATTAGTTCTCTAGTGGAATTTTACCCAAATTCTATTGAATACTTAGTGATAATTAAATCCTTTGCTTGGCAATAATTTGGAAATTAAACCACTATACATTTTGCTTTTTTGGCTTGTTTTGTCTTACTCTCTCTCTCTCTCACACTCTCTCTCTCTCTCACACACACACACACATATATCATTTGAATAATCCATCAAATCTGTCAGCCTGCTGGCAGGATTGATCTTTTCAGGAGATTAGGAAAAAAGACAAAAAAAAAAAAAAAAAAGTTGGCTTGACCACATTCTCTTTGAGCATAACTAAGAATTTAGTCTTTAAATAGTCTAACCTCAGGCGACCCAGTATTCCATTTCACTAATTTTGTCATACCCCAATCAAGGCAAACAATTTGCAACCACAAATTATATTGCCCCTTAGGAAAACACGAAACAAGAGAGAAATTCCGACCCATGGGTTGCTTTCGGCCGTTTTGCTCCTGTTCCAAAATGCACGGAGTTCTGTTGGTAGCTCCATTCCGTTTGCTTAGAGAGAAATTAGCATGCTAAAAGGCCCAAGTTAGGCAGTGATGTAACATCTTGCCGGTTGCTATGATGCCCCCTTTCATTATATGTTACGGGGCTCCGAAAAGAAATGAGAGAAAAAAAAGAAAAGAAAAGAAAAAAGGAAACAACACAAAATTATTGGGTGAGTCAACATCTCGCTCTCTCTCGTTCTCTATCTAGGACAGTGCTAGGGGAGAGAGTCATAACAACTAGCAAAGTAGCAACAACAAAAGCAAGCAAGAAAGCGAAACAAGAATAGTAGCTGTTAGGGGGGGCGGGCAGATAACAACAATCATCAGAGGTTCCTATGTGGCTTATCAGTCAAGCCTGCCTATTTCTAAGTGCTCCTTTTGAGATTATTAATATCCATGTCGGATGGTGAAGATGATGATGATGACGATGATGAAGTAAGATTCCCACTTTGAATGCAATCCAATGTCCCGCGCCAGTTTTGGTGCAAAATAAAATAAAATAAAATTAAAATGTCACATAATATGTTCATTTCGAACAAGCATCACTGGCCCAAGAAGAATAATGATACGTCCACTAAAACAAACAAACAATCTGCACCCCCAATATCAGCAACCAGTTCTGATGTAGCATCAAATTCCTGAGTAAAACCCACCAACATAAGCAATAAACAATGCAAGGAAAAATAATTAGAGAAACAAAAAAGAAGGGGATGGAGGGTGTGGGGCCAAAAAAAAAAAAAAAACAAAGAGGCACTGAGACCTCCTTCAAGTGCCCAAGGAACCATAATCTGCTGCACCACAAACTTTAATATCTTTTTGATCAACTTATGGTTTACGTGACCCCCATTTTCCCCTCTTTTTCTTTTTTTTTTTCTTGTCATTATTTTAGCGCAGATTAAAAAAAAAAAAAAAAAAAAGAAGAAGGTGGTCGTGTGCGTCCATGGGCCAATCTTTCTGCCTGCCTTCATCGGGATTGGAGTGGTCAAAGGCAACCCTGTTATCTTTTATTTTTTTTTAATTATTCTCTTCTCCCTTTCACAAGAGATTTCCTTTTGGATTTTGATTCCAATCTCTTTCTCTCCTTTCCGCAATCAAACCATTTTAATAGAAAGATGGTAAAGAGGGGGAGAGCTTAGAATACAATATGTAACGGTCGGCGAAGCAAAACCCATTTCAGCATTTGCGGCAGTTTGCCTTTCTCTGTCTTCTGTCCAGAAAATTTTGTTTCCTTTCTTACTTGTAGTTAATAAAACACGCGAGTGGGCTTTCTAGTCAAAGTTTCAATCTTTTGCTCTGTCTGCTGGCCAGGCTAGACTTGCCATTAGAGTTAAAAAAAAAAAAAAAAACCTTCTAGGTTGCTGAATCCCGGAATCTCTGATATTCCAATTCTTTAAAATTATACGCATACAATTCATGCCACTGCGATTCCAGCTCATGGGTTTCATTTTTCAAAGCCTATGGCTTTTTCAACTCTCTGTTGGCTTGCTACAAGATGGATGTCTTCTTCTGGGGTTTCTTGCATGGGCCTCTCGTAAAAGCAAACAAAACATGGATTCCAAAAAGAAATCAATGCATTGTTGTGGGTGTGTGTGTGTGGGTGTTTTTCGATTATTCATAAAAAGAGACAAAGGGGGGACTAGTACCAAATTTTATTTGATAGACGGAATCAAAACAGCTAGCGGGTAAAGACGTGAAATTTGAATGCTTTCACGGCATACAGTTAGATTTAAACCTACACCCGTTTCCTTGGAAGGTTGCACATGCTATTGCCTAGTTGTCTTGCATTGCATAGCAAAGCCATTACATTAACATAGCAAAGCCATTATTAGTAAACGTCAGTTCTAGTGCAACTGCCAATTATTATTAAAGTTCATTGTACGTACCCAATTTTTTTTTTTTTTAATAAATAAAATTCTTGAGCATCAATGTGGTTTTTGCAGATGAAGTTGCGTTGTTGAAGGTCGAACCAAAAGAATGGAAAAAAGAAAAAAAAGCAATCAGGATCAGAAAGTTCAACAGCTTAAAACCCCCCCCCCCC
>JAHLGO010021107.1:5742702-5770291 GCA_020615895.1 Ceriops decandra
ATAATCGTTTTTCCACTTTGATTTACAAGGAAATTTGAGCAAGGAGGAGCAAGAAGAATCTCTCGTAATACAAATTACAAAAAAAAAAAAAAAAAAGGGAAGAAGCTTAGCTGAAATTAGAAACAACAGATGTGATGTGAAATATTTGCCGGTGTAAAAATCAAACAGGTTGATTTGTTTCTTTTCATTTGTTTTTGTATTCAATAACAAAATTTTCCTCTCTTTTTGGATTTACAAGAAAGAAATCAAAATTAAGAAAGAAAAATGTTCCCTTTTCTAGACGATGGAGAGACAGGACTCGGCAGGTATGTATTTTGCAATTTTGATTGTGAGTGAGTGAGTGAGTGAGAGAGTGAGAGAGTGAGAGCGCATCAAAAGGGCATGATATGGGTCGTCTTGGTCTCGTAAGTGGAAAGGCAAGACTTGGAATTCACCCGGAATATCTTCAGCACGTCGGCCGACATTTGCCTCACCGCCGGCGAACAGTTGCTCTGCATCAGCAGCAGGATCTTTGTCAGCCCGTTGCCCCTCGCCACCGCCTCCTGCGCCCTCTGATCCCTGAACAAATAGCACACGCTCCACAGCACCGTCATCGCGTGCTCCGTCGCCTCTCCGGACACCCTGAACACCTTCTTCACCACGGCCTCCACGCACGCCGGGTCCCCGCACATCTCCTCCCTCCCTTCCTTGCAGAACGACACCGTTTCCAGCAGCTTCAGCGCCTTCTCCGTGATCGCAACGGTGGCGTCGGACCACGTGAGCAAGTTCCTCAGTTCGGCGACCGTTTTCAGGTCGACTAACTTTACTTTAACGCGTTTTGCCATCGAAATCGCAATCAAACAGGACAAGCTCACTTCCATCAAGCCTGGATCGGATTCTAAGCCGATAGCTTTCACCAATTCGCGTAATAACGCGTGATTTTCGGCAATCAACAGCTTCGATTCGGCGTCGACTGCGATGGACTCCAAGATTCTCACTGATCCAATTCTTGAATCCGTGCCTCCCTGTTGTAGAACAAGGAGGAGCGCAGGCAAGCAATTGCGGCGATCATTGTTTCTATCGTCCTTGCTCTTCTTCAATGTTAATAATGTAACCAACTCCTCTCGGTCTTCGATTTTGGTTAAGATCATATCTAAAACCCTAACAACATCTTCAATTACGTCAATGCTTTTACATGCAGCATTGTCATCAACAGCATCTGCGAGAAAATCAACGAGCATTGTCACCAAGCCGTCCATCCTCGCAAGGAATTCGCGGTTATCGTCTGATTCTCTAGCGAAAAGCACGAGCTCCGATAGGCGGTTAGGCGGAAGGAGGCGTTCTTCTTGCTTTGCCGGCTCCAGGTAACTGACTATTCTTGTGATCTCGTCTCGAGACGGGACCGAGTTAGCGCCCGAGTCAGCTCGGTCGAGGTCGTCCCGGTGCGGCTGGGGGGAGTCGGACCAGGTCTGGATGAGACGCTGCAATGTGCGGTTTGGAACAAACTCCTTGCTGTGGAGGACCTGCATGGTGGCTGGACACGTGTTGTTGCCGCTGTCGAGCCACCGTTGGATGCTAGAGCGGTCGTAGGTAACTCCGGTGCACAGGCTCACGGGGGATTTCATCACCTCCAGGGATATCGGGCATCTGAAGAAGCTCGGTACAGTAATGTACAATTCTTCCCTCGAGGGTCTCACCATTTTTCCCGGGTTCTGTTTGGCCAGAGAGAAGATTTCAGCGAGCGAGAAAGTTGCAGGAGAGAGACAGGCACAGTGAAAGTGGACGAGGAACGGAGCCGTAGTGGGTTGGGTTTAAAGATGAGAGAGACTCTGTGTGTGTGCGCGCGTGTGTCAAAGGTTTTCTTACGTCACCTTTTACTTTTTTTTTTTTGTGCCCATTTTATTATTTTTCTGTCGTTCTCTTGGCAAGTGTTTTAAATAATTTATTATTCTTCTTCTTTCGGGTTTCGGTCTTTGGTCAAACCGGAAGGTTGCAATTTTTTTCGCTTTCTGCATTTTGGGGCATCTTTTCTGCTTGCCGTCGAGCGTGTAGCGCGTGTGTGTCAATCTCCAGTCAGGGTCGTTGGATGGCGAGAATAATTGGGGTTTCTGATGCGGGATGATTACTGACGGTTGAGATCAGAGAAGAAGCTGCACGTGTGGAGGGCGGAGCTGATATCTTTGGAAAGGAATGCGTAAAATGAGGAGGGAGAACGTGGGGTGGCGGGGCCCCCCCGCCCCCCCCTCACCCCCAAAAAAAATTCAGCCATTCAGTGTAAGATTTGGGTGGGGCCCATATTGGGTAGTCTGGCCCCTCTAATTGCCATTGCAATTTTTTTTTCTTTTTGCCATACGTTCTGCGGACCGTATACCAAGACGAGAGAAATGACTGAAAGAGCACCGGTCCCTTGTAAAAAGTAAAAAGTGTTTTATTTTTTTTAAATCTATCGGAAAAAAATAGGAGAATATTTATTATCGAACACAACTACGCAAAGATTTACGAGATATAATCAGTGTAAAGTATTATAATAATTTTTATATTTAATGCTATTTGTTTATAAAATTTAATAAAATAAAATAAAATAAATTTATATTATTATTATAATATTTCTTTTAAAATATTATTATCTATTTTTTATCATTTATTTGTTAACTGAAAATTTTCAATCCTTCAACTTCACTCCTTTCTGTTACAACTTCTAGCCGTTGCTAATAACTTTTGTTTTCCCTCTTTACATTTTTTTAATCCATAAAATTTTACATTTTGTTCTTATAATAATACTTAATGAAAATGAATAACATTTGATGTAACGTCAAATTGACACAAAATTTACAAAGCAACTAAATATTAAGGAATGTAATACTCGTGTATATATATATATATATCACTATACAGTTTAAGTAATACAACTTTAATATTCATAAATTTTTTCTTCTAGTATTACTTTTCTCACTCTTGTTATGGTAATAAACACCTAATTTGAAAGTTTTTTATTCTTATTAACAACTATTTTTTCTCCTCCCTTATTTTTTTTTTTTGGCCTACTTCTTTCAAATATAATTTCACATTTTACATATCTCCACTTCATTTGTTATTGTTTCCATTTTTCACTATTAAAATAAGGAAAATGTGATTACCCTATGTACTTCACCTTGATTAGTTGATTCTAATTGGTACAATTCTATGATTTTTCATTTTTCTTAATTCTCAAAACAACTGAATGTCTCTTATACACCAATTATTTATATTGTTGACAATTTTGTTATAAACATTAGTTGTATTAGGTCTATATTTACATCCTTTTTATCTTTTCTTGATACTCATTTAGTTTCATCCTTATTATATTCTTTGCTATCTGCTTGTTGACTTTGTAATCTTAGTTTGGAATTTCATTTTTCTAGCTATGGATATGAAGTGAAGAATCATTGTATAAGTTATATCATTGGGACAAGTAGTAAAATTAGACACTTTTTTGAGCTTATCTTTCTTCATATTCTTTTTGGTCTTTCAACAATAATTTCATCTTCTTCTACTACAATTAGTTTATGACACTCATGTTTAGGTCATGTTCCTTTATCTAAAATTTAGCATTTAGCTTATAATAATTATTTAGGGTGTATTAATTAGGAGTTATTTGATTACATGTTATGTTAACTTGGTAAACACAAAGCCTTACCTTTTAGTAACAATGATTTTACATCTTTATCTTTTCGATCTTTTTCATTTTAATAAGGGTCTTGCTTCTGTTTCTACCAAAGGAATTCAAAATGTTTTGTAATCTTTGTTACTAATTTCTCTATTTTCACCTCTTTTTTTTGGCTAAAATCCCTTTAAAACTAACCTTACCTTATATCTTTTACTATTATTATATTTTTTAACTCATTAAAATCACTTGTTGATAAGTGCTTTTTTGTCTTTTGGTAATTGAGTTAGCTCTCATGTATTATTTTTTCTATAGTAAACTTATTTCTTCTTTCATAGATAACTTTAAATTAGTAAAACTTTTAACTTGTATTGCTTTATTAAAGTATTTTGGCTCACTTCCATTAGTTAACAACCAATAATACAAGAAAGGAGAGAACCACAATGGAAGCTTAGATATCTTACTTAATTTTGTCATTTGTGCCATTAATATAGAAGGTTTTAATTATATTGGAATGTTTTCAAGATTTTTTTGACACTTTTTACTAACATTATCTTCAAAAATTTCTTCCAATTTAGTATATTCTCCCTTTCTAATATGTTTCTTTACATTATCACATTTTATAATATGTTTATTTTTATAAACAACATTCTTACTGAATATGATATCTGTACTTTTAATGATTTTTCTATTTTTATCATTTGAAAAACAATATTTAAATTCATTATTTTCATATCCAATGAAAAAATACCTGTAGAATTTAAAATATAAGTTATCCCTCTCATTGTAACCTATGTATATAACAAACACAACTAAATACTTATAGTGTGAAAGGTTTACCTATACTTATTCAAGCCTCACTAGTAGTTTTTTATCTTAGGAAATAGATAAGTCTTAATTAATCAAATAAGCTATAATATTAACATCATCAACCCATAATGTCTTTGGTAATCCAACACATATTCTTATACGTTTGGCATGCTTATTCAACATTTTATTCATACACTTAATAATACCATTTAAATCTTTGGAACTATTTTTGGCATGCAAATCTTATTAGTTATATATAAATTCTTAAATTATTTGCTATCATGCTTACCATCATTATCAAAATTGAAGCTTTTTTTTTTGAACCAAATTTATTTTCGACTTGATTTTTTCACTTGTTGAAAGTTAGAGACATGTCATTTTTTAAAAAATAAGCTCATACCTTTCGACAGAAGTTATAAATGAAAATGACATAATAGAGCAAATCATCTAAAGATACTATTGTAAAGGGATTTTAAACATTAGTTTGCACATATAGAGATATTATAGTAGAGGGATCTTAAACATTAATTTGCGCCAACTCTAACTTTTACATTTAGTGTGTTCTTCTAATTTTGAAGAAATTAACCTTTTTATGCTTTTTGAAAACATAGTTTTCACAAATATCAACATCCACAGTTTTAATGCTAAACAATTTATCATTTATTACAAATACATTTTGTTTAGCATATATGTCCGAGTTTGCAATACCAAATCCTTGAATTAATCCTAAACTTAATGTTTACTAAATTCCTTATGTCTATAGTTATATAAAATATTCTAGTCTTATTTTCTTTTGTTATTACCCTCACATCTTTGGTAATTTTCCATAACCCTCTTATAAAGGTTATATAATATTTTTATTCATCAAGTTTTTATATAAAGATCAAATTCCTTTTCAATTCTGGTATGTGTTTGATGTTCTTTTAACTTTCACACATATTCATTTAATACTTTGACATGAATATCACCTTTTTCCATTATTTCCAACTATTCATCATTAGTAAGATTAACTTTTCTTAAATTACTAACAACATAATTTTGTATGAAATTTCTATAAGAGGTTGAGTGAAGGGGCACCTTAAAGTATAAAATCCAATACTCCATTGGGTTGTCAACACTTAAAATTAAAGCATTCATAATATTTTTAATTGTTGCATTTAGACAATATTTTTCATGATTTTTCTTCTTTAAGTACTTGCAATCTCTTTTCTAATGACCTTTATGGTTACAATTTCAACACATAATGTCAAATTTCAATTTACTCCTTTTTCTACATTTCTATATGCCTTTAGTCACTATGTCAAGTTGTTCTTCTTTTACCGTTAGTACTTAAGATAAAATTAGAGTTTGGTGATGTACCAAATTCTTTTCTACAAATATCTTTATTCAAAATTATATCTTGAATTATCCTAAATTGTATTATTGCAAATCAAAAAAATGAATTAGATGAATTATTTATTATAACTACAGTAATATTCCAACTTTTTGGTAGCAAAGGCAACAAAATCAAAGCTCTAACCTCTTTATGAAAATTTATATTCATTGAATTTGATTAATTATAAATAAAATTAAACTCATTTATATGATTTGCAATAGAGAAACTTTCTTTCATCTTAAGATAATTATCTTATTGAATAAAACTTATTGAAAGTGGATGACTCCTTATATGTATAAGTTAGTGCTTTTATTAATCTTACAGTGGTTTTCTCCATTTGGAGATTGAAAGTAATGTTTTAGGCATGTTTATCAAGTAACTCCAGTCTTTCTTACTCATCAATTTTGGCATCATTTCCAAAAGAAGTTAATACAATTTCTTTTGATACAAATAACATTTCATCTATATCTTTTAAAAACCACAAATGGTAATATCAAACTTATCAATCTTCATTTTTCCTTATTCAAATGTTATTGCTCCAATTTCCTCAAAACAAGCTTTGATACCAATTATTGAAAAATAAATTATTCAAAAAGGAATAAAAAGCAAAACAATCATAAGAAATTTAAATAGTTTAGAATTTAAATGCTCTTAAATCTCAATTGCACTAGAGTTTCACTATTTCAAGAGTTTTAAAATTATATAATAGGTATTTGTTTTTATATAATAAGATAAGATAACTTTTATATAGAGGTAAATTACATATTTGCCCTATATAATATTAATTAGGTTCCATTACTACAACACATATTACATGTTGACTTAATTTGGATTTTATTACCTATGTATAGTAAACTAAAAATAATTTGACTCAATTTGGATATTATGGCTAGTTACTTTCAAAAAGGTTTTATGGGACTTAATTAAATTAATAAAACTATATATATTAGAAAAATAATCTTTAACCATATTTGTTATTCTTGCTTAAAATATTACTAATCATAACTTGTTATGATCATTTCCTAATTAGGTTTATATGTATTAAAGTTTTTTTGTTAAATTGAAAGAATTGTACGTTACACAAGCTTAATTTGTTTTTGTTGATCATTTTTAATCAAAAGAGCCACCATTAACCAAGTTTAACACCACCCTAACTTATTAGGGAAAATGAAGAGAAATTTGGGTAAAGTCTAAATAAGTAATAAATTTTGGGTTTCACATTACATTTCAACCTAAAATCTTAATATGGTTTATGATTATTTTTCACTTATATGTTACTTACTCTTTCCTCTTGCTTCCAATATAGTATTTTTTTAATCATACAATTCATAGTTAAAATTCCAACAGACTATTGATTAATTTAATTATGATAAAAAAATCTAATATATTAGGCTAAATAACTTAATTGTGCAACTAAATTTGATTATCTCTTTTTTAATAAAATGATAAAGGCCTAAAGTCACCCATTTTAATGACAACTTATGATCTTATTCTAAAAAATTAACCTAAGTTATAATTTTAACCATTTTGAACAAATTTGATATTAATAAGATTGAAGGAACATTTATTGCTATTAAATAAATCAAGAGGCGTACTATTAGTATAAAGGTCTAGTAAGTAATCCTCAAAGAGTGTCCACCTATATATCTCATATATTTCAAAGGATGGAATGCATAGTTAGAGCAATTAGCTATAATGTACGTTATTTTTTATTATTTTTTGATTTTCGATCAATACATGACACTTACAATATTTTCATTTGATCACTTAAAACATCCATATGCTAATTTAAATTTTAAATATTGTTAAGGATATTATTTTGATATTATTGTGATGACTTTCCATATGCATGATATAATCATGATTGTAATATTGTTATATCATAATGATTTTCTTATTATATGATTATGTAATTATATATATTGTTTCCTTAATTATCCTTATAAATCTTAAATATAAGGGTGACTGAAAGTGAAATGTTTGATCTTTTAAACATGAATACATATAGATGAAAATCTAACAACATCATCTTGTTATATAAGATAAATATTTGCTTTTGTTGTCCATCATAGTTCTCTATTTAGTCCACTATCTTAGTAATCTATTATGTTGAGGTCTAATATATATTACAAAATTTTATTATTTCCAAAGAAAAAAAATGTTGAGCTAAATGTAATAAAAGAACATATCAATAAATATTATAATACATATTCTTTAGACAAATTAAAGACTTTAGGGTTTAAGACATCGAGGTTACACCCTTAGAAGTATTTAATGGTGGAAATCAAATTATTAATGAGTGATAACTACAATACCAAAATTTCATTTATAGTTGATTATGCTTATTAATTAGGCATATACAATTGTATTAATGATTGTACATTTTATAACAATTTTGTGGTAATAATTTTTGTTTTAAGTGATTTTCAAATTATGTAATTAATGGTTAGTAAATTTGTGTTGATGTACTTATTATGCAAAGTGATGATGGAGTTTAAAGTTTTGATGCAATTAGGATTTAAAATAATGAAATCTTAGCCATAATAAACAATCCTTCAAGTATGTATAAACAGTTTCCCTAAATTCAATTTTATGTTGCATGCAACGAATATAATTAATCATAACTTAAAAGATGTGCACAACTATATAATAAAAAATATTTATTTTTGTAATTGATTTAGTGAAGTTCAATTTTTTATAGAGTTAAGAAAGATAAAGCATTTATAATTGTCCAATATAAAATTATTGATTGTATTGTATTGAAAAAAATATGTTTAATAATTACTGTGTAAGTGATAAACAACTATGTGGATGACAAAGTATTTGAAGAAAAACATAGAAATGAATTTGGCTATGTAAAAAGTCTCATTAAAAAGGTCATAGTTACACACAAAGCTAGATATAGAATAAAACTATTTATTATGATTGATGAATTACTTAAATATGGTATTCCATGCATACTTGGAAAGAAGGATTTTTTTGGATACAAAAGAGAAATTATAATCTTATGCCACAAAGCAGTTAGGTTGACCCAACGTTAACCTATAAGATTCCTTTTAGCATAATATATATGGCTATGAACTATTATGAAAGATTAAAACTTTAGGAATTGTATTAAATGACCATATAAGTTATTACTAAAATAAGGTAAAATTATAAAATTGATTATATTAATATTAAGTTACCAAGTGGTAGTATTGTTATTGAAATCCCTACTAATAATAAACTAATGTAGAATGATTGCAATTGAATGGGATTTACATAATAGGATAGGATTGAAATATTGTGAGATAATTAAGTTATAAGAGTAAATTGACCTTATGTTTTTAAGAATGGATGTAAAGAATTGAGTACTAATATATATTTGATTTTAAGTTGTTTTAAACCTTAGAAGATTGGTACAAATTGTTAGTAAGGACCACAATAACAATACTACCAAATCAATAATTGAATATTAATATAATCAATTTTATAATTCTACCTTACTCTAGTAATAACTTATATGGTCATTTAATAAGATTCCTAAAGTTTCAATCTTTTATAGTAATTGCATGTTTTGCTTACTCTTCCTATGCTTACACTCCTTTATCCATGCTTTCTCAAGTAGAAGATTTCACTAAAATCAATTTATTAGGATTAAAATATTATAAGTGAGATAATTAAGTTATAGGGGAAAATTGGCCCACATGCTTTTAAGATTGGATGCAAAGAAATGAGTATAATGATGTATTTGATTTTGAGTTGTTTTAAACCATATAGGATGGGTATAATTTGGTGGGTAATTATAATGTTTGATTTTACATGAAATCTTCTGTTTAAGAAAAAATGGATAAAGGCATGTAAGTGTAAGAAGAATGAGTAAAACATGAAATTACTAAGTAAGGATTAAGATGCAAAACACGTTAAATATTCCTTTTTATGTTGTGACATTATAAGTCATAACTATCGATAAATTTTATCCTTATGCACATTTTATATGTTAGAGCAAATAAAAATGATGACATTTCTTAAAACTTTGAAGGTAGTATAGTTTTTACATTTAGTGGTCTGTAATGTATTAAACTATTAGTGAATTTTAAAAACTTTAATGTTTAATTGATTTTTTTTTCATGTATAAAACAAGTAGATTGTATTATTAATTAGCCTAAAGTTACACTAGCTACTATATGTCTTAAATTTTAGAGAAAAAAGATGAATTTTTTTATTTGATAAATGTGCTCTATCTATAACACTAAAAGGAAACTAGTAAATTGGTATCTATATGCCAACTATAGAGTTTAGTCTTAGGTTTAAGTTTATAGGCATCATATCAAGTTGAACTTTTTTGGAAATGCAAAAATTGTATGAACTTTGATATTAATGTGTTGTGATGTCATATAGCTATTGTGGAAGATTAATTTCTTAATGTTGGCAAAAACATATGAGTCATTTATACTATCCAACTTTGATTTGTATGTTGCAAGCCACATATAAAATGTCTTGATTATTAAGTTTCATTATTTGAGTTAATGAATTCAAGTGTGAATCACGAAAATGACCTTATGTGATTTGCCCTTTTTTTCCTTTAGGTAAATTTGATTGTAGTGTATTTATGCTAAAAATTCATATAAATTTAGAACATAACAAGGTTTTTAAGTTTTAATCTTGATGTCAATGATTGATCTTATCTTAATGTTAGTAATAAACCTATTTTTTATGTTTGTAATTACACTTTTTTTATACATGGTGAGCCATTTAAAGTAATTTCAAAAGAAAAAAAATTGAATTGGTTATTTGTACAACAATAACCAATAAATTGCCCCCTAAAGGAAATATGATTGATAGGGTTTTATGTAATTATGTGGCCTATCTAGTTAGGTAAAAATAAATACATCTTCATGGGTAAGTCATTCTTAGTTAAGAAAACTAGGTATTTGATTTATATTAGATTATAGTGATAGTTAAGGGCAAAGTGGTCATAATGTAACTTCACATTAAAGGAGTTCATTATAAACTTAAAAGGTGTTTACCTTACAAGAAAGGAAAAGATATGACCATAGGACATGACTTGGTAATCATCTTAAAGGATACATACAAATTCAATATGATGCTATAACAATTGATACATGTATGTTGGTAAGAATAGAAGATGTGTCATTAGGTGATAATGATAAGGTTATATGCATGTTCTCTGAGATGATTGGGGCACTAGTATTAATAAGGTAGAACTACTTGCAATCAAGGGGGCTATTAATTTTTGGAGTCAATGGAATAAGGTGGATAAGGCTTTTTTGTTTATTAAAAGTGATTTTTAAATTGTGGTTACATGGATTAACAACAGGAAGGAAGACGTTAGAAACTTTTATTAGTGTTTCATGACATCAGTAATAGAATAAAGGATGAAATTTCTTTTGTCTTTCAAACGTATAAGTATAACCACTTTGTAAATGCTTTAACTAAATAGGGCAAAACTCGCTATATGGACTTAGTAGTAGCTTGGATTTGAAAGCCTTTACTAGCTAAAAGTTATAAGTAGTGTTAATATAGGTTTCTTTGTTTAAGAGTTCTTTGTTGTGTTTTTTTTTTATTAGCACGAAATGCCCTTTTGCTCGAGGCTTAATACAAGTGTATAGACTCTTCATGTATTTATATGCCTTAATGAAAAAAAAAAAAAGTTACACTATTTGTTTAGTATTAATAATTAATACTAAAAATAAATAATTTTCCATCTAATTACTTTTATTTCATTAATAAAATAAATAATGTTGGAACTTGTTAAGCTATATATATATATATATATATATATATATTGCTTGTTTCACATTTCATTATCATCATAACGTATAATAATAATGCTAATACTCATTCATTCCAAGTGAGCACATAAATTTATATTAAACTTATTTCATTTATATATACTAGATGTAATAATTTATATTAGAAAGTAACAATAATTTTAAATTGATTTTTTATTCACTTATTGCAGTATTAATGTCATTATTTGTGTAATAGGTTACCAATACTTTATATCATTCTTTTTGGGACAATGGCTAGGCTTGAGTAAAGCATAGGGGATTATGTAGTGTAAGTGGGCAATTATGTTTAAGTAATATATGTCATTTTAATTTTTAACAAGTGGCCAATTAAAGCAAAAGTGGAAAAGCATAAAGAATATCATTAATAATCCTATAAAGAATATCATTTACATTAGAAGTATTTGTATTTCAAACATAAGTGTAACTTTAAGAAAAAGAAAAAGTGAAAAAGCATATGGAATAGATGGAATACCAGGTAAAGCTTGGAAAGCTTTAAGAGAAAGAGAAATGGTTTGTTTAACTAAGTTTTTTTTTATAGAATTTTAAAGAAGTAGAGGATGCCCAATGAGTGGAGAATAAGTATATTTGTCTTAATTTTTAGATTAAATGGATATCTAAGATTGTTCTAATTATTAGTGCATCATACTAATAAGTCACACTATGAAACTCTAAGTAAAGGTTATAGAGTAATGAGTTTAAATTATTGTTTTTATCTCAAACAATTAATTTGTATTTATATTATGTAGATCAATAGCAAAAATCATCTTTCTCTTTAAAATTGATAGAAAAGAAACAAGATTTATACATGATTTTTATTGATTTAAAGAAAGTATATAACTAAGTTCCTAACCAAATGATATAGTAGATTATGAGTAAGAAGAAAATCTCATTCCATTTATTAATTTAGAGAAGGATATGTATGAAATAGCAATGACTTGCATAAGAACAGTATAAGGTAAGTTATAAGAAGAAAATCTCATTCCATTTATTAATTTAGAGAAGCAATGACTTGTATAAGAATAGTATAAGGTAAGTCATTAGACTTTTCTATATTGTTGGTTTACACTAAGGGTTAATTCTAAATCCATTGTTATTTATGCTAGTTATAGATGTCTTAAGTAGTTATATTTAAGATGATATGTTAAGTTGTACATTATTTGTCGATAATATCATTTTGATGGAATAAATTAGGGAGGGGTTGGATTAGAAACTATAAGTTTGAAGTGACATATTGGAATTTAATGATTTTAGGTTGAGTTGTATAAAAACTAAATATATTCATATTAATTTTAGTAATTTTAGTAATGTTAGGATAAAGCATAGAGTTTGGATTAGTTAGAGGACCATTAATATAACTAATTTCATTATTTAGATTCCATTATTCAAAAGGATGATAATAAAAAGAAGGACATGCTTTATAAAATAGGGTTTAAATGGATAAAATGTAGACATGCCATTTGAATTTTGTGCAATTGCTCAATTCCTCTCAAGTTAAAGGAAAAATTTTACCAAATATTGATAAGGCAAGCTATACTTTATGGTAATGAGTGCTAGACAATGATTTGATCTTAAACTACTAGTAATCTTAGATGCAACCAATTTTTTAAAGGATTAAAAGGGTTAACAATTCTTTAATTCTTTCAAATACCTTTCTAGCATGCTTTCATTCATTTGGAACTTATTGAACAAAACTATCAAGATTGTCATCCTTTGGAAGATTAGATTAATTCCTTTTAAGTTGTTAACACTGCTCTATTTGAACATTATTATAATGTTGTTGTCTCTTTAATGATTCATTTACATTTTCCAAATTTTTATATGTACTTGTAAGGTTATCTAATTATTCCTTTTTAGAAGAGAAAAAGGTCAATTTCATCAAATGTAACATGCATAGACTCTTTTACAATAAGATATTTCTTATTGAATATACCTTTATTTGATTTAGAATCAAACTTGCCTAAGTTGTCATCCATGTTAAAATATATCACTTGCAATCAAAGACCTACTTCATTTTGCTATAGAATTCTTTGAGTTAAAAAGTTGTGAGAGATAACTTAAAAATTGTAAATTTCTAAAAGTGTTCATTCTTAAATTCACGATTATGATTATTTCTAATTAAATTAACTCATAATTTTCTTTTTTTATGTTAGACTTATAAAATTCCTCAAAGCTCTTTAAACATTAGTTCATGGCAAATAAAATAATCATTCATTTTATATGGTTATTGAAGTTCCTGACTTCTCGTTAGGATCTACTAGTTTGGGATACTGAGAAGGGGGGTGAATTAGTATCACCACAATTCACAATTCGCAGGTAAGTGAACAACTTCAACTTCTTCTTAAAAGTAAACTTTTTCTCAGACTCAACTAAGGTAGATCTATTGCTACTTACTAATCATAATAGTCCTAAGGTCACCTTTTAGACACCTTGCCTAATAGATAATTTGGACATTATTGTTTAGGTCTTCATTAGGTTATGAGTTGGTTGATACTTTAGTTGCGTGTTCATAACTCAATTCAAAACATAGAACGTAAAGAAAATTAAGGACACACAAGATTTACACGGTTTCATCAATGTGACGTACATCCACAGTGATAAGGACTCTCCCTTACTGAGACTATCTACTATACTTAAGAATTCTAGTTATAATGGATGTCTTAATCCTCTACTACTTTCACTATTGAAATTACTAAGCAAGTACAATACAAAGGGTGTCACTTATTGTGTCTATCCTTATTTTAACTTGTCTTACCTCTGTTGAATTGAAAGGCTTTTCCATTGCTACTTAGAAGTTCACCATAATGATCTCCAACCTCTCTTGAAGAAATCTAGAAATAAGTTGATTTCTTTAATACTTTGTCGAATTCCTTTTTTACGTTGTTTCACACAGCTCTTGCTTGCACCGTCTCAAGGTCTCACCCGTCTCCTATTTCATGATCTCACTATCTCACGGCTCGACTTACGTACGTTTCTGGTTTGCCCTTGTCCGTTTCACACCTCCTTTGGCCATATCAGATTTTCTCCCTTTTCTGCCAGTCACTGTTCATCGATCGTCCACCCTTTTGTTCTGGCCATATCGGGTTTGGCCGTCGAGTTTCTCTCTCATTCTTCCGGTGGTGTGCTTTGCTGTGCTCACTTGGTTGGCCATTGGGTTTCTTTTTCTCTTCTTCCCGTCGACTTCTCTATTTTGGCTGTATACCTCTTTTCTTTTTCTTCCAACAGTTGTCTCAAATTTTCTCTCTTTCTCTCGTGTTTTGCCAACAGTCTCTCTCTCTTCATCTAGTTGGATCTCTCTCATCATCCAGCTGGATCTATCTCATTGTTGGCCTTTATATACTCCTCCATGAAACCCTAATAGGGCGAATTTACTATCTTGCCGTTCCACGTGGCTTTTACGTTCTTGCCTCTCAATATGACTTTTACCTTCTTGCCTTTCTATGTGGCTTTACTTTTTTACACACTTAAACCTAATTGATAATAATTACAACCTATACAAGGCTGTGGGAACAACAATCTTCTCTTTTGTAATTATTGGCAACACTCATAATAAAGGCCACTATCCAACAGTTTTAACTCCTCCTAAATATGCACTCCCCATTTCTTAACAGCTCTCCCTGCACTGTTGCTTCTTTTCTCCTTTGCCAACCAATTACAAATATGAAAAACTCACAAAGTAGAGATGGAGGATTTACTTAATTTTCAAGTTTGAGGAGGCATTCGCATAGACAAACTCATTTTATGCTTTTCAAATAGCTCTGTGGATAGAGATTTAATTAGATCTTGAGTAGCTTCTTCAACAAATTTAGGTTCAACTTGTGAGAGTAAAGCAGTAGCTCCCACAATTCTTCTTCTTGTTGTAATTCTTACTAATGGGTCACTTATGATCTAATTTTTTGATGAGCATTGGTCCACATTTTCTTTGGCTTTTTTTCTTGCACAGTCTTAGTTGCAAGAGGATCACTTTCTTCATCAATGACATACAAATTTCTAGCTGTTCTTTTCTCGGCTGCAACAGTATTGCCTTTTTTACTCTTTACCTGACAACCTGTTTTTGTGAATATTATCTTATGGTCTTCATTGTATAGTTTGCTAATATATGCTAGATTATATTTGAGTCCTTCAACGTGCAGAACATCTTTCAGCTTTCCTTTTCCAATGTTTACTGACCCCTGACCATTGATGCTGAGTGAATCATCATTACCAAACTTGACTCTACCTTCTCTTGACTTGTTTAGCTTTGATAATTTACTTTTATCTCCCGTCATGTGTGAAGTGCATCTATTGTCAAGGATCCACTGCTTATCCTTGTAGTCAGCTTTGAGTGCAATTTTAGCTATATTAGTCAAATCTCTTTTAGCTTTATATTCCTTCTTTTGAACTGGCTGAAAGATAGCTTTCTCCTTTTTCTCAACTTTGACTGCACTGCTTGTTTTCACTATGCCATTAAGTGTTTTCTCTTGTTCAGGGAGAAGTGTCATGCATCTCTTGGCATTATGGTCATCTTGCTTGCACCTTTCACATTGTTCCAAGTTTGCCAATATAGCAAACTTGTTCTTTAAAGCTACTGGTCTGGGCTTCCACTAACAATCTTTGTCAATGTATCCTTGCCTTTTACAGTATGTGTAAGAACTCATAACAGGTGTTTTCCTCTGAATTTTGTATTGTCTCCCCCTATATGTAACATCTTATCTTCTTGAGTTGGAGACATATATTGGCCTTCTCCACTAGCAGTTACTTGCCTTATGACCCCAAACTCCACAATAAAGGAAATGACCTTGAAACTGCCTCTTCTTGGGTCTGATCACATCTTGTCTTCTTCTGTTCATCACTTGCTGTGTAGGCAACGTAGCTGGCTTCTTTGCTTGTGTGACTATTATTTCAGCCACCTTATTCTCATTCTTCTATTTAGTCGTAGCCTTCTGCTAGGTAACTTTCTCTTCTTTCTGAGACATAGCAGCTATGGGCTACTGCTCTTTAACCACATACATCATTTTTGGCCCTATCTTTGGTTTAATAATTGTCTTCTCTTCTTCAGTTATCTTCACCTAAGTCATAGCCTTCTTTTTCAACTTTTGTGGTAAAGTCTCATTGTTTTTAGGTAGTGCAACATAAGATTGCTGCACTTTCTCTTCATTTTTCTTTTCTCTTGCAGAGCTTGTTTTTCATATTACTTCAACTATCTACAAGTTTCCTTCACTCTTTTTGAGTTGTTGCTGAAGTTTTAGAAATTTATTTCCATTTCTTCAATTGTTGAAGTCCTTGAGCCTAAGGTCTTCATATATTTTAATTTGTTCTTCAAATCTTTTCTTCAAGTCAATATGTTCAGCCCTTATTTCATCCTTTTGACTTTCAGCTTCCTTAGACTTTGCTTTAACTTATTTTATGTGAGCCTCTAGCCTTTTTATGGTTCTGCCCCTTCTGATTATCTCATTTGAAGCTGCTTCCAACTTAGCTTCAAGATTTGGTTCTTCTTCATCAACCTCATTTTCCTTTTTAGAGGTTGAACTACCATCTTAAGCTGATGCCATAAAGGCATGCTCATCTGATGATTCTTCATCTTCCTCCTCATCAGCTTCTTTTATCCAACTCACATAACTCTTGAATGAGCCTCTCTTCTTCTTCTATAGGTTGGCAGTCTTCTTACTGGACTTCTTTGATTTGAGTGATGATCTTCTCAATTTTGAATTCTGCTCATCATCACCATCCTCATCTTCATCATCAAGTTTCACTTTGCACTGAGAAGCAAAGTGTCTAGTTTGCCCATATTAATAATATCTCAAGGACAATTGTCCTTTTCCCTTTTTAGACCCCTTTTTAAACTTTCTTGCGAAGTATGCCAACACTTTACCTTCACTTTCATCATCATCATCATCATTATCCTCACTAGATGATTCTTCCTCTTCTTTTATCTTCAAGTGTTTCACAACTTTAAAAGCTGCCTAATTTGATACCTTCGTTGTTGCATAACTTTCAGCTGACTTTATCCTTATCTCATATGCAATGAGATTGCATTGGAGATCTTGCAGAGACATAGAATTGAGATCTTTACTCTCCTCTATGGTTGCTACCTTTGAGGCAAATCTCTCAAGTAGTATTCTCAAAATTTTCTTCACAATTGATGAGTCCTTTTTGTTCTTCACATGACTTCTCAGGTCATTTACAGCGTTAATAACCCTGGTGAAGAACTCTTGAACTATCTTATTCTTCTACATTATGAAAGATTCATATCTCTCCTTGAACACTTGAAACTTAGCCTCCTTCATTCCGCAATCTGTCCCATATCTCCTTGGCAGATTTGTAGTCCATAACTTTAGCATACTCAGCATCTGTCAATGCTAAAATGATGATATTTAAGGCCTTCCCATTTATCTCAAACTGCCTTAACTCCTTTAGGGTTGGGTTTTTACCTTCTTCCGGAGCCACAAAACCCTCATGTATGTATTTCACCACATTCATGCCCATGGTTGTAAATACCACTTGCATTCTTGCTCTTCACATATGGTAGTTGGTTCCGTTGAAGATTGGAACCTTATTGCTGTAAGTGGTGCTGGTGTTGGTACCGATTTCCATTTTTCAATATGCTGAACAAGTCAAACTTCTAGATCCCTTCAAACTAGTACACCAAGCTATTAAGCTTTAAACTCGTGAACCTGTACTCTGATACCAATTGAAGTTCCCAACTTCTCCCTAGGATTTACTAGTTTGTGATATTGAAAGGGAGGTGAATCAGTATCACCATAATTTGTAATTCACAAGTAAGTGAACAACTTTAATCTCTTCTTAAAAGTAAACCTTTTATCAAACTCGACTAAGGTAGATCTATTGCTACCTACTAATCACAATAGTCCCCAAAGTCACTTTTCAGACATCTTGCCTAATAGACAATTCAGATATTCTTGTTTAGGTCTTTGTTAGGTTATAGGTTGGCTAATACTTTAGCTGCGTTTACAACTCAATTCAAAATATAGAACGTAAAGCAAATTTAGGACACATGAGATTTACGTAATTTTATCAATGTGACATATATCCACGGTGGTAAGAACTCTCCCTTATTGAGACTATCCGCTATACTTAAGAATTCTAGTTACAATGGTTGTCTTAATCCTCTGCTCCTTTCATTATTGCAATTACTAAGCAAGTACAATACAAAAAGTGTCACTTACTGTGTCTACTCTTCTTTTAACTTGTCTTGCCTCTATTGAATTGAAAGGTTACTCCACTGCCGCTTAGAAATTCACCGTAACGTTTTCTAACCTCTTTTGAAAAAATCTAAAAATACGTTGAGTTCTTTAATGCTTCGCCAAATTCCTTCTTTACATTGTTTCACACAGCTACTATTTTTACTGTCTCACGGTCTCACCCGTCTCCCATTTCATGATCTCACTATCTCATAGCTTGCCTCACATATGTTTTTGGTTTGCCCTTCTCTGTTTCATACCTCCTTTAGCCGTATTGGATTTTCTCCCTTTTCTGCCTATCATTATTCATCGGCTGTCCACCCCTCTATTCTGGGCGTATTAGGTTTTTCTCTCCTTCCTTGTTTGGCTGTTAGGTTTCTCTCTCCTTTCGCTGGTGGTGTGCTTTGTCGTGCTCACTTGGTTAGCCATCGAGTTTCTTTTTCTCTCCTTCCTGTTGACTCCTTTGTTCTGGCCATATACTCTTTTCTCTCTCTTCTAACGGCTATCTCAAATTTTCTCTTTCTCTTGTGTTCTACCGACAGTCTCTCTCTCTTCGTCTAGTTAGATCTCTCTCACCGTCTAGCCAGATCTCTCTCACCGTCTACTCTGTTTTGCCGTCGAATCATTTTGTCGTCCACCTTTTTGCTATGTTGTCTCCTTGTCGTCCACTCTTCGTTCTGTTGTCTAGCTCCCTTTTTTTTGTATCATTTTACCGTCAACTCCTCTTTTTATCGACGGTTTTCGATCAGGTCGTATATGATTTTTCTCCTTCCAACGGCTGGTCTGTTTTGGCATTAAAACCCTATTCTGTCGTTCTCTTACCGTTGGTGTTCTCTCTCTTCATCCGCCTGTCTGCTCTGATTTGCTCAATTTATTGACCTCTCCTATTTTCAACGACGGCTACTTTTCTCTCTCTTCGTCTAACAGTTTCACTATTCACTCTTCTATGAAAATCTAATAGGATAAATTTACTATCTAGCCCTTTTATGTGGCTTTTACTTTCTTGCCTTTTCATGTGATTTTACTTTCTTGCATACTTAAACTTAGTTGATAATAATTACAACCTATATAAGGTCGTGGGAACAACAGTTATTAATGATCCAAATTTTAAGTTTTATACAATTGGAACACCTTGTCATATTGCGTGTGAGAAGCTTATAAATCTTAGAATATCTAATAGTTTGGTATTAGGAAAATCTAACTATTTATTATGATGTGTTTCTTAAGAAAGGTTAATCAAATGTTTCCAGAAGTTGTTTAATTCACATTTATCATATTAAGAAATGGCATATTAGATATATCATTTATAAGTCTTTGAATGATAGAGATACCATTTTGGTTAATAGGCCTCCATTTATGCATCAACTTTCTCTTATTTCTTTACTAATTAAGATTGTCTTCTTGCTACCTTATTTGCGTCCTATAAATCTAATACTGGTGTATTTATGTTTATATGTATATATGTATGCATAGGTATATACATATATACATATATACAAAATAAAAAAAATTGTGATGGGTGAGTTTTGTTATTTTTATGATAAAATGAAAACTTTAATATAAAGACTAAAAATTTAAAGTAGTTTAATTGTACCTTTATTTTATAATTGAAAATAACAATTTGAATAATATAATTATTATTGAAGATAAAAAAGAGTTGCAAACTATTTATCTCGTATGTAAATTCAATTCTCCAGGCAACCTTTGGCTTTACCTCTTTATTTCTTTTACTTCATGGTAAAAAGTAACGATGAAAATAATTGTCACAAATTTGGTTTTGCTTCTACTAGTATTGCTTCCCAATACCATAATCATTTTTTAAGCTCAATAACTGAAGTTCCAGTTCATTGGACCATTCAACACAATCTCCTATTGTAGCAGGTTTGCCATTCTAGCCCCTGCAAGCATCAATAGTGAAGCATTTCTGCTTGCTTCTAATTAGAACCTAGTTAAGGAACAACTGCCAACCTTTGCAAGCACTTGCAACTGCATGTTCTTCAATCATTCTTTCAAGCTTTAGGAAGAAGAATGAGAAGTCTAAAACAATAGCTGAGCTTGTTTCTTTCAACACTTCTTTCCTTGTCCAGATCATATAGATTAACGCAAAATTATCAATCGTTTTAGGAAGAGGGCTTTTCCTTCCTCGTAGCACTTTGTATCAACATCCCTCTCATCAGTTACATACAGCACTTAGGGTTGACCAACTCAACAACCGATGGCCAATATGAAAGAATTTAACATTAAAAGTAATAATTATTCAATCACTTGGACAAAAATAGAAAAAAAAAAAAACAGATACAAAAGAACTATTTCAAGAAAATAAAGAACTCTTCGCATTATTGATATAGAAGAATATCTAGTAAAATAGGATTCAAACCAGAATTAAAGAAGAAAAAAAAAAAAGAAAGAAAACGGGAGTAGACCATTCACAATAATTATAGATTGACTAACCTATCTAAGGAACATCACTCATGGGGTTTTGCTAATATCTAATTATAGATGAATTGAGTCTAATTGTTCGATTTGAGTCAACTTTTGTCATCTCTACTTTAATATTTTAAATTTACAAGGAGTCGAGGGGGATTAGCTGCAAGTTTAAGGTACAGTGCATGACTAACATGACTTTCAATGAATTCACGAGACAAATTAAGAAGAACTATAGCTAGACACCAACCGGGATTTTTGCTTTTCCAAGTGGATCCTTGTGTTCATATATGCGGACGTGTGCAATTGTTTGTTGGTTATAGGGCCAGGAGCTAATCATATTGTAAGGGAAATAATTGCAGCAGCAACAGCACCGAAAGTGCCACTGAGCCAAAAGATAAAAAGAAAAAAAAAAAAAAAACAAAAAAAGAGTCTAATTTGGCGACACATATAATTGAAAACCCCCCGATAAATGTAGCGCCGCAAACATGCCATCATTTTCCACTTCAACTTCAATCGATCGCATCCCAATGCAAAAGCTTGTCCGCTATCTCTACGTTAAAAGGTATGAGAGGGAAAAGCCCACATGACCTTGTCCATTATATATCTTCAGAAATAATGGAGGATATATGAGGGAAATTATAAGATTGTCGAAATTATTGTTCTTTATGATGGTTGAAAAAGGACATATATATTCTCCTACATTTATTTTTATTTTTATTTTTTTACCTCAATGAGCATTATTTTAATTTCTAACCTTTCATCTAGCCGTTCAATCCTTAGAATCTAGCATAACATGATTGGAATGTCATAGGCTTCGATCCGTTTTGGTGAATTCTTGCAATCATCCATCCTTGCTATAATTATTAAAGCATTGCACGCCTGAAGGATATTATGGAAGAAACAACCTTTAAATTTCAGTAACTAGGTGAATGTGTGCACCGTGTCGACAATGATTAACCTAAGGAATATTGCGATTGTAAGTAATTATAATCTATGCGACTAGCTTAAAATGACTTTCTTGTAGCTTCAATTTTCCACATGTATATGTGGTTTTTCTATTATTGTTACGATAACATCAGAAAGTTTAATTATTCAACATTTTCCATAGTTATTATTGAAGCATTGATACCGGCTTCTTCCCATCAATGACAACATCAAATCATTCCAGTCAAGCATCTTACAGACATGTAACTTTAAATCAATACTGTTCATGAAAGCAACTTAACTTTAAAATAATTTGAACTCAAAATGACCCAACAATTAGGAGTTAAACCTAAGTGACTTGATTTTTTTTTTTTATCATAAAAGGCATAAATGTTAAATAAAAGATTAATTTTTTTAGTTGTAAAAATTGTGAATTGAATTCGAAACATGAAACTAATTTCATAATATTTGGATCATAAATTTTATGACAGAAAAAAAAAGCAAGTTTCAACTGTTTTTGATATCAAACTATTTTTGATATTTAATATTTTTAAATATTTTTATTTATTATTTTATTTATATATACACAAGTGTATATACATCGTACATGTATACTGATTTATTTTTATATATTATACAAATATATATTGCATTCAATTTAAATAACTTTTGATTTATTGTACATATTTAATTATTTATATTAATGTTTTTATTTATTTTACATAATTATATATTTATATTTATAATATTTGAAAAATTTTATACATATTGAGATATACAGGCATACATACACATCTGCGTGCGCACTCACGCACGCATATATATAATGTACTTATAGATATTTTCTAAAAATTAATATAATAAAATAATAAAGAATAATTTATTTTTATCTATTGTTATATATGTAAAAATATCAAGTTGACATGAAATCAAATCCAAGTAATAAAATAAAAATTGATAAAAAAAATTATATGCTTTTGGTATAAATGAATATATAAAAGGCCAATAATAAATAATAAACAATCATATATACTAATATTCTAATATTTAATAAAATTAATTTTTAAATACTAAGTTGTTGAAATACAGCTTGCCTTAACTTGAAATGATTTAAATGTAACTTAATTTAGAAGTAACTTGATTTGGAATAACTTGAACACTTGAATTCGAAGTCATTCGGTATTTATATATATACACACACAAGAAATTTGATTGGAAAAAAAAAATGATCATGTTCATTCTCAAATTCTATAGTTATTTACATGATCATGTTCCATTTATTTCCGAGATTATCTATCTTATCCTTATTCCATTTCATCCCTGCCTTGTCCCATTGTATGCCCGTCCACTTGCATGTGAGACATGACCAAAACCACAAAAAAAAAAAAAAAAAAAGAAGCCCCCTTCAATTTTAATAATCCAAATGAAAATCCTGTAGCGTAACAGTTTTAAAGCTTAGCTCGGTCACATGGAATGCCTAATTTCCACATGGTTGAGAAAATTCAATATCAACAATTTATTTTAGTAAAAATGAAAAGACTATGTGCATTTGTGAATTATTTCGTGAATCTATAGTGTCAAAGTTAATAACTTTCTATTATGCTGCACCGATGAGATAGATTAATTTGTAGATGTGTGCGTGGGTATATTTGGCTTGATTTGCAAGTGTGGTTGATTGGCGGATTTACATATATATATATATATATATATATATATATATATATATAGATTACGTGCATCTATACGAGATAGCATAAATAGAATATATCATTTTTTAAGACAATCACCGACAAAAGAAAGAAAAAACGAAAGAAGATAAAAAGATTGATATCAGTTACCGACTTTTGTATATATCAGTAACCTAAACACAGAAGCGGCCAGAAACACATGTTGTGTGCAAGTGGCGGCGTTTGAACGTCAAACACTCAAAGTACTTACGTGGACTTTGCATGAAAAAGGCTCGAGTTTCTACTGCGCCGCGTGCTTTGTGACATGACGATGTCCAAATTTCAAAGAAAGAGACCATCTCCATCGAGTTAATAAGCACTTAGCTTGTCTGACCAAGCAACTCGTGGTCCATATCTATGGTTTTCCTACATTTCCACCAAAACGCAACTCGGTGGATCTGCTCCGCACGGCACGGTTTGCTCGCCAAGTTTGTTTGAAGTCAAATTCGGGGAAATTTTCAAACATCAAATCAGGACCAGCTACTCCTCCCATTGTACCAGGATATTAAAGTTCTGCCGTTTTTAGACTTTTGAAGATAAAATAATAAGAAGACAGAACATCTCAGTGGTTACCAAGCTAGACATATCTATTTTGGATGGCTCATATTCAAATTCTAGAAAGGGACATATGAGATTTAGAGAGTCAGCCTGTTGCCTAACTATGTCTCTTGCTTCCCCCTCCCCCCCCGCCCCCAACCCAACCACAAAATAAAAAAAGATAATTACTACACCAAATTAATCGTAGCTTTGACCCCACCAAATTTTCTAGAAATATTAAATATTGTTCCGAAAAAATAAGAGAAATATTGTCTTGTAAAAATTTGTAAAGGAAATTTATGTAAAACGAATGTAGTGTTGTTGTGCATTATATCCATATTTTTACTTGAGATCTTCATAGGCGTGAAATCTAAGCCTCCATTTAATTTACCAAATTTTATACATCGAATATCGCAATTTGGTCACAATTTCAGTTGGTTAACCACACAAATATTAAAAGTTGTGTGTGTGTGTGTGTGTTTTTTTTGTAAAGCAATACAAGTCAGATACGTGAATTTACTGAAAAGAATCAGTCATGGGATAGTGGTCAGAGACTGGCCGAACCCTTTTTTTTTTCAAAGATTAATGTGATTGAAGCCTGCCTACCGTGACAACCAGTGCTAGAAATAATTAACAAAAGCCTCACCGAAGAAAAGCAAAAAAAAAAAAAAAAAAAAAAAAAAGACAAAATCCTGAGGGGTCATATTGGCTTTCTAATTACTTTAGTGGTTTTCTATTCGTATCAGAAAAAAGACACAAAAAAGAAATGGAAGGTAGGAGATAGAAAGTGAATCCACCCATAATTAATTAGTCAGCGAAAAACTTGCTTGTTGCATTATATATATATATATATATATATGCACGCACTTATTATTTTTCTATTAGTGCTTGGCAAACAATCTAAGCTCTTAAAGGCAATAGAAATTGCCTCTAATCATTTATATATATTAAAAATAAATAAATAAATAAATAATATATATATATAGGGGAAAATAAACTGCCTTTGGTGTGCCTAATCTCTTGTTAAAGATGCCCCGCACGTATATTTTTTAATCATTAAAGATGGTCAATTTATTTTTGCCCTTGCTGGATCACTAACGCAATGGTAGTGGGCTGTGACTGTGAGGGTACCATTTATATATATATATATATATATCTTCAGTGGTGTGGTGAGGGGGACTCAGGCTTGTCCAATCTTAGCAGATTCGGCTTGACTTTTGGGCGTAGAACGTAATTTTGTTCCCTACGTCGAAGATGTGGCCTTTTGTGCAATGCAAGAAACACAACCATCTTTAATTCCCGATTTAAATTGCCAAATTTGATGGTACCATGTTAATTGGGATTTATCTTAGGTTAAAAAGATAGACGAGAGAAAAATAATTGGAAAGAAAATAAGCAAAGTAAACATAGAGATGATGAGCGTTTGTAAATTTATATCATTTTATAAATTTTTGTATAATTTAATATATTTAAAAATTATTATTTTATTTTTTTTATCATAGGTTATAACTTTTAGCATACATACTCTTTTGTCAAGGAGAAACTACTTTTTTTTAAAATATATATATATTATCCCTTTTATATTTAGCATTAGGTGATTGGAGAAAAAACAAATCCCATATTTAGAAAACAGTAAAAAGTAAGATAAATTTTATAATTTTGCTTTTGCTCTTATAATTTGCATATTACTCTTCTCTAAGTAAATAAATTTACACAATTATTATTTTAAGTAACTTAAATATTATCGGCTCCGAAATAAAATGATATACTAGTTCTAGAATGTGCAAGGTGCTATATATGTTTGTTCTTTTTTTTTTTATATATATATATATACTCATGGTGGTATTATAAATAACAATATGTATAAAGGGTAAAATCATAGAAAAATTATATTTCTTTTTCTTTTTCCGTTCTCCCAACTCATAAAACATAGCAACAATAATAAATAAAAAAAAATTCCTTTGCCATCCCTTCATCTTTCCCTACATGTATATACTTTCCCGTCTCCCAAACAAAGTGGTAGTCACAGAGAGCCATTACTGTTTCCTCAAAAGCCATTTTATTGGGGTATGCAGTGCCGTGTCTACCTTTATAATGTCAAGATTCTCTTTTTCTATTTTCTATTTAATGTGGGATGTGAAATTTCGTTACATCAAATCATTTGACAATCAACGACTCATAAATTCAATCCCAAATTATGTGGTTTAATATTTTAATTAACAAAATAAATTAATGTTATTTTATCATAAAATGTGTACTTTTTTTTTTTTTTTTTGGTAGAGTATCTACATTTCTAAAACAAACTATGGCGGATAGGGGCGATTACTGGTAGTTTTCATCACCTGGAATCTGCCAACAATCTGCCCTGGATGGATAGGAAAAAATTAAAAAGCAGATATCCGTTTTTTTGCCTTAGATTTTGGCAGATGTGATTTTCTGCTTTTTGAGTTGACCAAATTTCGGCTGGTTGAACAGATTGTGGACATCTCTATCTAATATATCTAGATGAGTGGAAGTGGCTAAGTGGGTTTAAATTGTTGGGGGCGTGTTTAAGACATTTTGTGCCTTTGACAGTTTGTTTTTGTTTTTTGTTTTTTTTTATTGGATTTTTCAAACAGAAATAAAAAAAATAAAAAAAATGTCGTTTGCATAAAATACAAGTCTTATTTAATCTTAGACCAAGGCTTTTAGACGGTCTCAGTTTAAATGGGGTGAGGTTAGTCAAGGTTTGGAGAGCACTGCTAATAGAAAAGTTAAATGAGAAATGACGAGGACATTGCGTCTTAAAATGAAAATATAAAAGTATTCAGTTTGTATAATACAAATAATTTTTATTTATTTTTATATAAATCTCACATTCTTTTTATGATTTCAACATAAGAACCGTAAAGCACATTCTCATTTTAAGCATCATTGACACTTAGAAACTGTGCTTCTGATACTGCCCAATGAATGAAAAATATTAAGCCAGTGAGTTTTTAATGAATCTTTGGTAAGAACTTTGCGTTCAGTAGGGAGCAGAGGTTACTTTGTCTGATCACACGTTACGTTACGTGCAGAGGAATGCAAAGGGGTCGAGGTGGGTGGAGGTGTTGGGCTTGCCCTATGTATGCCCAACCCTTAAAGCCCCCCCACCCCCCCACCCCACCCCCACCAGTATTCAGAAAGAGAGAGAGAGAGAGAGAGAGAGAGAG